>JAQGDQ010000012.1:1300358-1476654 GCA_030141605.1 Tubiluchus corallicola | reverse complement strand
TATAACACAGGGCAGCGTTAATGGCTATATTGAAAATAATAACTGCGTTGTTGTAGTGCATATTTTAGTAAAGGTTTTTTGTTTGTTTGAACACTGTACAGCAGTACACATTACAACCGACATATATAGTACTGAGTAAGTCAAATGAGATCGTAAGTTTACAATTGAAACGTGAAGGACATTTTCTTAACATTCTTTTTATTCTGATTTTAATTTACTACTTTTAATTTACTCTTACTTTTACCTTTTAGTTTTACCTTTTTAAGTAATTTTACTTTTTTACTGCTGATTTAAATTGCAGCACTTCTGATAATGAAAGCTGAAGGAAAATGACACATTTCAGCTTTCATTAATCATTAACAGAAGTGCTACAAGTAAAAAGTAGGATGCCTATTATCAACGAACATGTTGTATACTTGCATACATATTTACGTTACATAATAATACATAATAATGTGTGAGTATGCTGAGTAGGCCTATAACTATACTGGTATTACAACTTTGTCAGTATATTTGCACTTTAGCTCATGTTTGTACGTAAAATTATACAAAATTTTGATTATCTTTTTTTTACAATAAGTTTTCAAAGTAGCTGTTTTGTATTTATGTCAGTTTTCCTAATTTAAAACCAATTGCAATAATATACGCTAAAGGTTGCTGAATATTCTTAGCCAAAATTATATACTGCTGCACTGTAAGCATGCAACTGTGCGTTACATTGTATTTATTCGGAGTTATACTGTATGTTCCGATTTTTCATAGCTGTCACCGAAATTATTCAATTTTTGTCGCATTTTCTTTGATTTAGTTATTTAGCAAATATTAGTTTTGTTCTGTTAATTTTGTAGAAATAAATGAAGAATCTAGCAGGTATTTCCGACACGGCGGTTTTGTATATTTAAATACATTAAATGTTGCGTGAATTCCAAATTTGGCTCCAAACAAGCACAACACTTCTGCCGTTATTTAGTTTGAGACGAAAACATTAACTCTTCCATTACTGCACGCCGGCCAGATAGCATGCTGGAAATTCCAGCAAACGCCTGATATTTGTTTGGCGCCACCAGTCGGCGCCCAGGCGACCACGTGGTGCGTCTGGCTTCATTTACCTCGAAATTGTGGAAGCAAGGCGCGTTGGTTATTTCTCGGAATTTAATTAGCCATATATCACACGCACGAAAACTGGGCTTCTGTTGTACGATTGGTTGGAGCCATTTATCCTCAGGCTTAGAAATACTTATATATACCTATAATCTAAAACAAACAAATCATTAATTATTGTTTAGTACCCCGCAGGCAGAACAAGAGCACAAGAGACAGTACATCAAATGAGTACTGACGTTTAGACATTTGTATCAAAAATAAAAGAAAGCACTCCGCGTTTTTTACCGTTCGACAAAGTAATTTAGCTACTCTTTGTGCGATTACAGTGGCAGTATCACCCCCCCCCCACCCCTTCCCCACAGCATGCCACCTGCGACCACTTTGTAAGTTTGTAAAATACAACAAAAGAAAAATATCAGAGCATTATGCCCACTGAACTGGTGGCCGTCCCAGGTGTAATATGATTTTAACCTGATATGCGACGCTGACATAACTCAATAAAAGACCATGTTCCAAAGAAAAGAGGCCTGATAAATTTCGGCAACGTTTTCCATGTATGGGCTTACATGAATATCTGCAGATTGAATCCGCTAACAAAACGATTAACTAATAACAAAAATATTAGTTATTAGTTCCTCCACGGCTAACTAGTTCTTGCTGCGACTGAGATCACTGCTGAGCCATGTCATTTTATCGCAAAACTTCCAAGATAACGGACGAGATCCACTTTTTCCTTTACGCCTTTTTTCTTCTAAGTGTTTCTTCTAACTTTGTTTCATGTTTTATCATTTTATGCGACACTGCTGCCACGTTTTTTCAATCCCTATTTTTCTTAGTTAGCCAATCACCTTAACAAACAATTTTTGATTTCTTTGTCATATCCAAAACATTTTTACTTATGTGCCTTCCCACTGACTTGTTTGAACATTCACGATGATTTAGCGCTGCACGATGTGAAAAGCTTCTGCATGATTCTCCTATCTGTTATAAGCTACGGGATTCGCTGATTAGAAATCAAGCGTAATAATGGAGATTTGGAAACTAAAAATTAAAGCACTTGAGTGACTTGACTATTAATTATTTAATTGTAACATCATTAAATTAAGCAGTGCCATATATTAATAAACTGAGATACTTAATATGAAACGAAGCACTTGAGTAATATAGATTGCGCAGAGTGAAAAATAAAATTAACGTAAATGTAGGCCTGCTATAATACAATAATTAAATCAAGCATTTTAGCAGTATTAAATGTGAAATAAGGAATACGCGCTTGAACACTAAAGCAGATATTCAAATATGAATTTCTTCAATTAAAAAATACAGTTACGTGTAAGTCTCCATTTCGAACTGCGGGTGTTTTGTCACCATGGCAGTGTCTAGCGGTCACAATCCTGGTTTCAGTTATCCACATACAATGCAATACAATCATATTCTATGTACATGTTTTAAAAATTTAATGTGAACTCTCAACAAGTCTACTTTATTGAATTGGAAACATCTGGAACAGCACGACGACATAGCGGCCCGCATATCAAAACGAAAGGCTGTTGTTATTTTTATTTACGGTCATATTGTGAGAAATTAGCACCTACAAACCGGTGCGTATTTGTTTTAAACGTAACGTACTCCTGAACATTGCGCAAATCAACACGCAGATGTTAGAATAATCACCGGTACTAACTGTAAACAACAACGTAAAAATTGCCTTAAAATGACCAACAATCTTCGAATAGCCATAAAAATACTCTTAAATATCACTGAGTGCAACTTCTGGCATCTTATCTTTGTTAAGTAGCTTCAGTGGTTGGCTTTGAAGAAACCGAAATGTCAGGTCGTTCAAATCAACCGGGCAGTGTTCATTTCCGTTCCACAGACATTAGTCCAAACTGTATGGCCCATAGCCAGTTAGTGTACGTACTAGTACATGTATTTCTAGAATGGGAATCATCAAGGGGTGCCTGATCTGAACCACCAGTATTTGTAATTTTCTGCTGAGATATACTTATGAGTCTCAGGTTTGTTGCGAAATTTATAGTTAATGTGCATTAAAAAAGTCTGATTATTGTGAGAGATCACTTTTTTCTGAGTTTCTAAGCAGGAGTGTGAGCATTCCTTAGTATCGCCCCTATCTGCTTAAATGGTAAATTGATGGACCGCGGCACAGAACCCCAGGGACTGAGGATGTTAATGACCGTGTAGTAGTTTAAAGAGCAATTTTGCAAAACTTGTGTTCAAAGGCTTATACGATGCATGATTTGCTTGCCAAGTAAGTGCACACGACTTTCTTGGAAAGCAGTCTCATTGGTGTTCTTTTTTCATCATAATCATGTCATTACTACCACCATCATCATCGTCGTCGTCATATCATTACCATCACCAGCATTATTATTATCATCATCATCATCATCATCATCATCATCACCTTGACAAACGCCATTCATGTTTCACATCTGTTATAAATGATGGAATTTTGTACAAACTTTCCTAATTTTTAGATTTTACACAGAAACCACTGGAATTAAACACATTATGCGGAAACTTGCATCAAAATAGGAGTATGTTATATTAGCGATGTTGTTCAAAGATTTCTGCATGTCATTTGGTCAGCTTAGCTACAGCCTTTGAACAATAAACAGGAGAATGGAATTCGACAATTACTTGTGAAGAAAAACATGCCGAATGTTGAACCTAATTTGGGTGTAGAGACTGTATGTGTTGACATCTGCTAGTTGTATAACAACTATGCAAGCTTCAAAAAATTTCTACATTGTGAAATTTCATTTTAAGTATGTTTTTAATGCAACCTACTTAAAATTGGGAATTAATGCGTAGGAACTAGGTTTGCTTTATCACTTATCAGCGTTTAGTGACTGGGGTTCTTTGGCGATTATGGTATGGCATTTTCTAGTTTGGTTGTTTTAAATCTTTTTAATCTTTCTAGTTTATTTTGTTATCGTATTGCGCGACATTAGTTTGCAAAAAGAAATAGCCTACAAGAACAGCGTTTTACGTTACAACAATTTGGAGCAATAATTCATATTTCAACTAAACTTCGAAAATGTAATAATTGCGTTATAAGCGCACCTTAAATGCTCTGTGTGGGACTTAGTGCAGAAACGCTTCACTATATTGATTAGGCTATAAAGAATTTCATAGTAATGTGCCTGTCATTGTTGAAATGTTGCCTGTGTTGCAGTTCTCATTGTCGTTGCCATCGTTGCTATAGTTATCGTTACGTCTGCCTTTATTTGCCGATATTGTTGCTGAGGATTTTAGGAACTGTACTGAGTATAGAAAGTTAGCCTGGCTGCACGATTGTATATTATATGTAACAGTTATGGTCTGTTTGCTTGAAATTAGTTTTTAATAGCCCAGCAGTTTACTTGCTGTTATCTGCTGTTTTGGTTTGTAGGTGCCATATTTTCGGAAAACCGTCATAACTTCATTCACACATTTATAGGGAACGGATTCGGACCCATTCACCCTCTCCATTATTTTGCAGTAAAGTGATTATAGCTTGAATGGGTTATGGCCAAGCATGAAAGGGTTATGGCTCCGTTTGCACAGGGTTATGGCTCAGTTTTGGCGGGCGTTAAATCTTTGTTATGGGGCTATGTCTCGCAAACAGAGCAAGGTTGAGCATGATAATAATGCTGTTGATCGGCTAAGATAATGTTCTGAATTGAGAAAATGGTTAATATGACACGAAGCTCTATTATAATCGACCTAGAAGCTTTTGTACTGCAACTAAAACTATTTTTAATACAGATGCCAGAAGTCAAACTTGCATTTAAGAAACTTATTATTAAATAAAGCAAGCACTAATTGCAAAAGCTACCCAAAATTACAAACTTAATCTTAAAAGCAATCTTGAACAACTTAAGATTAGAAGAAATTGACTGAGCTCCAAAAATTCCTTCGCTTAAGAAATGGCAAACTCTTTGTAAAATCACAAAATTTTATCAACTTCCAATTTTTAGTTAGTTTATTAGATTCAGAGTTATTAAGACAACAATTTTAGCTTCACATTCGGAATTAATTTTATTGGGTTTCCAAAAATCACTTCAATAAAAATTAATATTTGCCTATAAAAAACTATATCAAATTTGGATAAAATTTCAACACTTAATTTATTAGCTTACATTACAGAAGTTAATAAGATCGTACTCCGCATTTATAGTAGTATTATAGTCTGAACGCGCCGCTGTATTTTTCACAGTTAAGTGGAACTACAGTGCACAGTTATACTTTCGACCCTACTGCGTTTTTGTAATTCCTTTACATTGTTATAATAATTATAATATAGTATTATCACAAATATTCGTTTTATGTTACATTTATTGTATTATGCAGTTATAAGCTCTGTAATTTGTCTTTTAAACATGCATATTTAGAATATAAAGTATATATACACACACACGCACGCACGCACACACGCACCATAGTCAGTTGTGTTTCCATAGTCATGTAGCACACTTTCAGTATATTAGTCTGAAAAACATTGTTCAGCATATCGTAGATTGTTAAGTTGAAGCAAGAATCGTTTTATTTCTGTTTTTTATTTAGTAAACAAGCATGAGTGAACCCTTATATTGTGAATGTAGCGTAGGTTGCTGAAGTAGGGTGTTGTTTAAATTTTAATAAACAAGTTTGCTTCTTTATTTCAGATGACTTGGGTCAGCACCAAGGATATAAACCCGGTATGTATCATTTAAATAAGCGGTATTCCACATTATTTGTTCTAATAATTTCTTGCCACTGGTAATAGTAATAAATAATTTTACCAATCATGTTGATAATAATAAGGAATAAAACTATTTATTTAGTAGTTTTTTCTTCCCTGAATTTAAACGTGCTTTAAATACCTAGGATTCTTTGTTTTCATAATTGCTGCCATGAATCTTCAAAATAACAAAAAGAAATATTATTTTATTTGTTGCGATGTTATGTGCCTGTAGGCTTAAGTAATTATTTTGACAAATTATAAGTTTCAAAATAACATTGATTTAAATTTATATTATTTTTAACAACAATATTTGCCAGATTAAAATCTGATCATGCCTTTAAACATTTTAATATTTACTATTATTACGTTTATTATTAATATTATTGTTATTATTATTATTATTATTGTTATTATTATTATCATCATCATCATCATCATTATTATTTTAAGTATATATATATATATATATATATATATAAGTAAGTTTGTTTAATATTGTTAATTTTAGCATGGTAAGCACATGGTTAAAAATAAAAATGATTTTTAATTACAATTTATGAATTAAATTAAAATCACTTGCAATGGCAGAATTTTTAGTATAGTGGCATTCATTATAAAATCCATTATAACTATGTAACGCCATTAAGTACTCCTTAGTATAAATTATAAAAACTATAATTTGCCAGATCACTAATCAATCACTTGCAATAAAAAATTGTTTTTGTTAGTTTGTGTGGAACAAGCGCCGTAAAAAACATTGCTTCTGTGAAAAAAACGTATTCTATCAGCTTCAATAAATGCCCATATAAAGCAAAACTATCATGCTTAGCATTTGCATCTAGTGATACACTGTATTTCTGTTTCCGAGCAGCAGTGTTTTCAGTTTTTAAAATCGGCCATTTATTGAACATTCCGAGATTTTTTCAACTTCACTCCGGAATAATTTTGCCTCTTTTTTGTGCGCTTCGTCACACTGCACGCCGAAAAGCACTCAAACAGTTCACAGCTTAAATCTTATAAGATTTTGGTAAAGTGCACCTTTATACAAAGAGGACAAAACACCGAGCCTAGATCGTGCAAGAAAGTGTTAATCGATTTACCAGTAGTGATTGATAACTGGTAAACACTGTAACTGAAACACTATTAAAACGTTGGCAATGAATCCTGTATGTCATGCAGCGACTTCAAAAACTGACCCATACGAGCAACCTACGGGTATTCTTTTTTAAATTCTTATCGCACAATCGGATGAGGAATCTATAATAATTTGCTTTTTCTTCCACGGTACGAAAACATGGCGGAGGAAAAATTAAACTAACCGATAACAAAAAATTCAATCGATATACGATTTAGGCTCATTTAGCAATCAGTGAAAAATGCCCAATTGCATATTTTGATCTGCGTGGTCCCAAGTCTTGAGTGCCTGGCTTGTTGCAGTGTTGGCGGTATCTCTTGTATGAAAATTTTCTCCAAAACGAAATTTTAAAACTTAAAATAAAATGTAAATACAACTGTAACAAATACACTGTATTATCGATTTGTTAAGACAAAGACGCTAATTATACTAACGTACGGAAGACTTACATTACAGGTAACATTTAGATTCTAGAAACAACCAAAATCATTTGTGAAAGCCGCAATATAAGATTTCAAGTGTGTAAGCAATGTATTAAATAAACGCCTCGTTAAAGCAGAAGAAAATCTTTTCTTGCATAAAGCTAAAAATTGGTTTTGAATTTTTTGGCCGCTTTTATATCACATTGTAGTTTCTTATTGCGCACAGAATTCGTATTAGCACCAACGCTGTATAAAACGTGAAAATTGAAACTCCCGTAATGACCGTGAATCGCAGCCGTAACGATATATCGTTTGAAAAAATTTGACAACATTGTTTGAAGTTTGGAAAAAAATCAGAGGATTCGTAGCGCACTTTTCACTAACTAAGTATAAATTACTGTACCTTATCAGTAAGGAAAGAAATCCCTTTTTTTAATGACTCAGAGGCGCTCACTCGGAAAGTGAGCCAATGACATATCACAAGTTTGCGCGAACATTTTAGATTACTAAGTGTTACATAAGTGTTTCAAGCATTTAGCGTAATGCTAAGTAATATAACTTTGTGTGGAAATTTTTTGGGATATTCTTTACAATAACTTTTCTACCCATTTAACTTTGTACAGACACCAAAGCAAAGTTGTTCATGTTATAACGTTGTAAGGTCTTCAAACTTCTCTTTTAACTCAAATGCATGTTCACTATTTTAAATGTTTTGTACTGCGGATAAGAAGTTTAACGCAATTATTATATTTTGGGAAATTTTTCAGAAACAATAACACAATAAAAGTTTTTCACTATATTTTTCGTTTTTTTACAACTATGTCGCAGTAAATTGTGGTCTTTTCTTGTTTTGAACTTTAAAAAAAGGCGACAGTGCAGGCAGTTTTGCCTTTTGAAATACTAAGTTGGTGATTTTAGATTCAAACACGATGCAAATCTATGCAGGTAAAACAAGGACTCGTGACAAATACAGGGTTGTCTACAGCGATCATCAACGCTTGGAGCTCGAGAAGGAGTTTCACTATAGCAAGTAAGTACAAATAAGAAGCGTTCGAAACTACTGTAAAAACTGAGAGAGAGAGAGAGAGAGAGACAGAGAGAGAGAGAGAGAGAGAGAGAGAGAGAGAGAGAGAGAGAGAGAGAGAGAGAGAGAGAGAGAGAGAGAGAGAGAGAGAGAGAGATTGATCAAAGAGGTTGAGGACATATCACGCATCTACACATAATTGTCCTTAGGAGCGAGATAGTGTGGTGAGCTTAAGTAATAAGCGAAGTTTTTGAAAGAGGACAAGATGATTTTTCATATACTACCTCATTTTGAAGTCCGATAAAGAGTATACATTTTAACACAATTAATACTGCAAAAGCGTTTCTGATAATTAAATAATAGATTAAAATTATAATTAATGACAGGCGAGCCCAACTATTAATGACATCACAAACTAACGTATTTTTATGTGCAAAAATATTCCAGTGTTGCACGTGTTTGCGAAAGCGAAAATTGAAGTACAGTACTACTGTAAGATATTCAGTGTGTCGTAATACTAAAACTAGGCAAGTTTTAAGATAAAAATTCAAATTTCAAATTTATCGGGCATGAGCTGTTGAACATGTGCAGTTCGTCACAAGCTAACACATCTGAATTGAGAAGTACAGCAGTTGTTTTTTTTGTGCAACGCGGCCGTCTAACTAGTGAAAGGTTATGTATGTAAATCATTTTTTTTAAAAATAGTATGTTTCCTTTCAATATTTTAAAGAGCAGATTATTTTGACCTATAATTTAATATTGGGTCCAGTTTTGCTTTAAGTCTGCAGCTGAAATAAGAAAACTCAAAGCTCTGTTTATGGTATTACGGTATGGTAGGTTGTTGCAAATTAGTATAAGCATGGAACATAGACCTAATCATATTGATTACATACATTACATACATTATTGTAATGTATTGAATTAAAAAATAAATTCTTATTCTTGTTAGCGTTTTATTTTGCTTCATGTGTGTAATTTCTTGTCGCTATGTGGATGTAAAAATGACAGTTGATCATCATAGTCACACGGCGACTCAAACGTCAGTTATTATAGCGTCAATTCAGAAAATATCGAAAATATCATCAATAGCTCATAGCATATAAACCTTAGTTAAATTGAAGGTCGTTAATTTTTAAAATGTCATACTCAGGACTAAAACATATTGTTGGTTCTTCTTGTAGGTACATCACTATTCGTCGAAAATCAGAGCTGGCGCAAGCTTTACAACTTTCAGAACGACAAGTGAAAATATGGTTTCAGAATCGACGAGCGAAGGAACGCAAAATGTCAAAGAAGAAAGACGACATTATTTCAAAGCAAACAGTTGATCATCACGGCCACCAGGTGACTCATGCGTCGGCTATTGCAGCGCCAACTATAGTTCACGGGCAGCATCCACTCCACGGATGACGCTATGAGTGCTATTAATGTAAAATTTAATGAGTATCTATAGGCCGGGTGGCATTAATTTTGTACAGGGCTGAATAAAGTTAAAAGCTATGTTTAAAACTTTGTATAATATGATTGTACAGTAGCACAAGGCGATTTGCATGGCAGCTTCTAAAAAACCGATGTTTAGCTTAAAGCAATAAAAAGTCATTAGCTTGATAACAGCAAAGCGGGCAAATGATCTTACACCTAAACGTTAAAGGCTCTGTTGAGGTTCAATATCTTTGTGTTGATCATTGTCCCCAAAGTTAACCAATACCAGGTTGAAATATTCTAAATATTTGTAAGTCTGTGTGGCAAAATGATTATTAGACCCTACATGTATTTTCTTTTTTTGCATCTTTTTACTTTGATACTGATATATGTCAAAGCTTAGCCAAAAAAACAGGTATTGTGCTTGTATCGATAGGCACAATGAAGATTCTTATATAGCTTATAGGCATAGAACTTAAAATATGCAGTTCTACATAGTTTTTATCTGCATAGGCAGCATAGCTGTAGATAATTGCAGTTGATAGCCAATTAAACATTTGTTTGGAGTAACTGTTTACTTTTTGTAAAAACCTGAAGACGAGCTTATAATTGTATGAAATATATAAATTATTCAAATATAGAAATTTAATATTTACTTATTGCAAGCGGTAATCGTAAGTTTGTCGTAGTGAGTAGGTGACTGTTGCCGCCAGGAATCTGGCAACTGTTTAACAGCATCATTTTTATTTTTTAACTCAGATATTCTTCGTTTTGATCTGTTTGATTGAAATAATGATATTTACTGGAAGAACTTTGTCCGTGTTTGTCTGCAAGGATGCAGGAATAAGGCACAGTGCATAAATTCCAAGTGCATAAAAACAATAAAATAGAATTGCGGTGCAGTTTTTTGCTTAATTGTCAGCATTTCAAGATGCAGCAAAGCAAACGTTTGGATTTTTGATTATTAGAATAGTATGTTTATAAATTGCAGTACCTTTTTAAATTCTGACGTCAGAAATAAAATGAATAATGTTAAAATTTGTAAAATAGATGTAATATAATTGTTAAAATATTATAATAATTTATATAAACACGTATGCATTTTTATGTCAGTGAATCACTCCGTAAGCTCACGTTAAAATAAAGAGCAATGAATTTGATGAAATGAAGAGTTTGTTAGCTTTGCAGCAGTTTTGTTTAGCTGATATTTATGCTTTGAATATCTTCTGAGCAAAAAGTGTAGGCTAATGCCGTTCAACCTTTCAGTGAAATAATTATTATAATTTAGTGAGACGCATTACATCTCAATGTGTGATTTTGATTTAAGTGCAATATACGATTATGCGTGTTCCATTAAATGGCACCAGTGCTTTTCAACCGCTCGAAATGGAAAGATATTTAGTCTTTTTATTGGTCCTATATATTAATCAGAATCAATTAGTCTGTGCAGTGCATAACTATAATGTTAACTTTAACCCTTTATTAAATTTCCGCAGAACCTTTGTCATGAAGCGCACAGGACATTTTAAATGATTTGAAACAATTTTCTATTTCCTTTAACATATAAATCGTATTATATGTGTGTTTTGCTTATATTGTATCGAAAATTGTATGATAAGACATATTGTAAATGTACAGGCTTCGACTCTATATGAAAATTATTATTTATACCGGCTGCAGCGGTTGCAAATTAATGTCAATAATAGGATGCACTCAGCAATTTTGAAAAACAAAAATGGAAATGCGGTGAAAGCATAACTGAGCTTGGATTTGAACCAGGATCTTTGGATTGCGAGTCTAATCACAAAATTTTAGTTAGAAATTACTCAAAGCAAGCATTGCTTTAATATTTTAGCAATACTAAACTATAGTAACTAAATGCCGAAATATTTGATAGCGGTTAAATAAAAATACCCGTGTTCTGTGATCTATAGTGGTTAAGACAATGATGAACTCATATTCACAAAACCCTGAATTGGTTTAAATCCAGGTTTAGTACAACTTTCTCATATTCCTTTTCGTTAATCCAAGTTTTATTTAAAAATGTAAACTTATTGTACATTCATTCCACAAACTAAGATTATAATTTTGAATTAATTAAGATTGATTGGGATTTTTTTGGCAAGACAAAAAGGCATGTACAGGGCATGTAGGACGTGCATACTTTTGGCCAACTTCGTAACAAACTTTGGACCATAACAAACTGACATAATAAAGATCTGATGTGGCTACTTCAGTGTTTCGCCTTTGAAAATAGAGCCATTCCCTTTGTTGAACATCTTCCTGCGGAATTTCCGGTAGTTTCATCAAGGGCAACTTCAGCCAGCTTGGTCCACTCAATGAAGCAATAAAATCACAATTACTGTACAATATATTAGCAAACATGAACACCGGCAGAGCCTAGGATTGTCAAAGCTGCCGACACTTGTTTGTCGCCAGGTACAAAGGGTGGCGTAATTGCCTTATGCGCTAACAAATTATAATTGAATAGAAAGTACGCAGGTGGCGCTTCTGTAAATAGACCTTCAGATTTATGGTGATGCCAAAATTTAAGCTGATCTCTGACCTGCCGGTGAATTTGGGTGGGTTGATTATCAGGCTGCAGTTAGGTCGAGTTTGTTTCGAAATTCAAAATTTGCATGAATCCTGCATACCAGTCCACGTCGAGCGTGTCTTCTTTTATTGTAAAGTTTATTTGTAAATAATTATTAGTTTATAGAAAAAATTGGCCTATTATACTTGGTTGCCATGCGGTTAGCAAGGCAGTGAGCTGGAAAGAATGATCTGCTTCCTGAATTTCGTTTTTGTGACTCATTAGCAATGTGACTCACTCAAGAATGTAAAGAGCTATCAGCTTTAAAGATCTGATTCGTGACCATTCATACTTTGTAATTTATTTAGTTTGTACTGACTTACGATAAAATTTCTTTTCAATAACTAGGCAAATTTTTCGAAAACTATTACAATGTACGCCTATAATTCCGCTTTTTGTGTAAATAAGGAAATAATTGTTGTATTTGAGCTTGCCTATACATTAATAAACATCAATGATCGTCTCTTATGTGAACAGTTAAAGCATTAATGATTGCGAATAATAATAATTATGAATCTAAAATCATAAATTTGTTTATAAATGTCTTTTATGGATGTTTATCACTAACTTAGCCATGAATTTGTTAGTTATTACTCCGTACGGACTCTTCAAACGGGCTATATCTTCGGGCGCTGCAGAGACCTTAGTCCACAGCTCGATGAAAAGCCCAGTTTGACTTTGTCATCACTTCTCCCCTCCTCCCTACTGCTGCTTTAGCGTTCTAATTTACGAGCATCGAACACGAGAATTTACGTTTTTTTATTCTGTTCTTGTTTTCAGACTACAATGTATCTGTTTGTTAATCAGAACACACTTTGTGGGTTTTGTGGCATATTTCTGATGAACAATAGGTAACGAAGCAACCAAGTGAATAGTTAAATATTCTGGACTATTCTCTGTCGCAAAAACAGTTTTAGAGTTGAGTTGTCAACGCACCCAAATACCGGATTAACG
Organism: Tubiluchus corallicola; assembly: GCA_030141605.1. NCBI lineage: Eukaryota > Metazoa > Priapulida > Priapulimorpha > Priapulimorphida > Tubiluchidae > Tubiluchus > Tubiluchus corallicola. The sequence goes on along the minus strand of JAQGDQ010000012.1, from coordinate 1,463,271 downwards.
GAATAATAGTCAATAAATTCGCATTTAAACAAATTACAAAGTACGTATAAAGCTACAGTTGTCTGCGTTCTGGTTAAGAATAAATTCAAGGACCACCTAAAGAGATATTAACCATTTTACAGTATTAACAGTGCTGAGAGGATAACTCATACTAGTTGTTGCTTTGTGCCAGAGTGCCAAACCGCTAATACAGAGTGCCAAAGGGCGGTTACTGAGAATAAATTCCGAGTAATTTAAGGTCTTAACAGACACACTTTAATTCGTTTAGTACAGAGTAAAGAAAAAAGGTATACATGACACCCATACTGGAAAATTTGTTGGCACAAAACCTAAAAACTCAATTTTTAATTAGTTGCTGGCGTAAGAGACAGACAATTACGTTTTAACCAATATAAGAAAAAATATAATGAAGCTATTGCCAAAAAATGACAAGAAATATCATAGTGGGCTTAGGAAATGAATATTTGTGCAAAAGTAGAAAAACTTGTATTATTTAATGTGTACTCATGCCATGGCCATGTAACACCAGATAATTGATGACGTAAGAGGCAGGGATCAGTTTAATATGCAGTTGCATGGAATATTAGAAATAATATTATTTGTGCAGCTGCAAAAGGCTTAATATTATTTTTCGTTTTAACATAAAACCAAAATAAGAAAGAAAAAACTTACTCCCATTATCTTTAGTTTACTGAGAATTCAATAATAATAATAATAATAATAATAATAATAATAATAATAATATCTCAAAAATAAACGTGGTTACGAGACGTTTTAAAGCACGTGTGTTCCCCATGGACAGGAAGTCTGACAACTGGCAGGTAGTACTTCCTGTTGTCTTACTGCTGCCATCTGTTCTAGGTCGCAGAACAATTTTGGCTGTCTGGCAGGCTGACAGTCAATTGAAAGTCATATCTGTGAAACTTTATTTGGTTACGCATAAAATTCAAGAAAAATGGCATCTTTGCTTGACCAGTTAAATTGATTTCTACTATCTTAACGTTGGTGTTTTGAGCTTTACTATGAGCTGAACTCTACTAGGTTGCAAAAATACTGTAGAAAAAACACTGTAAATATTTAGTTAAGACGTCAAAATTTACGCTAATCGTAACTCAAACACTTCGCCAAATAAAAGATGTATTGCTACATGCTAATTAAAAGCACAGATACATCATATATGTGCCTATGAAGTATGAACTACATTTTCTTACACGGAAATTCAGAGAAGTAGCCTATTTCAACAATTTTGAAACCGCTACGATGCTGCGAACGAAACGATAATGTTAGGTAACTGCAGCAACCAAACAAATAGCATCTTAGCACAAACAAATTTTTGTTTGTGCTAAAATGTTGCTAATAGTAGTACATACGTATTTGTTTTTTTGTTACAACTTGAAAACGACCTTATTATTGTACAAATATATCAATTATTCCAAATATAGAAATTTCATCGTAGGTCTGTTGTAGCGTATAGGTGATTGTTGCACTCATGATCTAGATACATTTTTTCGTATAGTTTCAAATGGACGTAGCTTACTCGTTGTTGGCGTCGTCTGCCGCGTTTCTTGCCATTTTTTCAATGCGGTCTCTACGAAACAATGTGTATATACGGCAGAAATATAGACGCGAACGTTTTACAAAGTCAGCACCAGCCTTGTGCACTTGTCCGTACGTCATAAAATTAAACAAAATCTCGCTCAACAGACAGTGTATGAAAAAACTTGCACAACTTACAGTTTTATTGGCAATAGCTCATCTGACTACGAATAAAATTCTTAGAAACTGTCAAGACTGCAGTCTCTAGAATGTAAACTAAGAAAAATTTCGTCATCGTGTCGCCGGTTATAAATTTGTTGTACTAGAACAGTAGCGTCATACTTGGTGACCAAGAATTAAGAATATCCGTAAGAATATCGTTTCTTGAAAGAACTACTGTTAAAAAGAAGCGCAAATAAGATTGTGACAAAAAATGCAATTTAGAGCGACAATTTTTTTATTTCATCAGTTAGTCGCACTATGAATAGATTGAATGCCAGTCTTATTATCACACTAGAAACTACCACAGCGTAAATAAGCAGAGATCTTTTGCAAACTTCAAAAGCCACGAAATAAAATTCTTAGATATTTATCTATGCTGGACGTTGGGTGCATATATTGAAGATAATCATCTAAATACAGTAGCTGAGGGCAATATGAGCCTATAGATATGATATGATATGATAGATAGGTGAAATTGTCCAAAAACAATTTGATAGTTGTCATCCATTTATATTAACAGGCCTTGCTTTGCTTAACATCCATTGCTAAGCGACACTGTGACTGCTCAGCTATTATTTCATTTTTCAGGCCCAGTTCCTTACTGATAACATGAATGTGTGAAAAGTGGCTAAAACACGAATTCATAAAACTAAATAAAACTGCTTGCATTTCTTTACCATTTTTTACTCCTACATAGTTGCTCTGTTACAATAATTGTTATTATTTACAAATAAATTAATAATGTAATCAAACGCAAATTTAAAGTTACTGCTTATCATAGAATATTTCATTAAGTACGTTCTAACTAAATTATTAGACATAAATTATATGACCCACTATTCATTCGGTGAATGTTTTTGAGACAAAGGTATTATGTCAGTAGCACTACTATAAATGACTATTTAACAAATAACTGGAAATGATGATAAAAATCTTAGGATACTGTCTTTTTTGACACGGATACTAGATAATGCCTGTCGTTAAGATCAATCGAAATCAGCATGAATACTTATGACAAGTGTCAGAGGTTTCCAATCATTTGACATGAATTAGGGGACGAAAAAAAACTGAAGAATGTGGTACCCAAAAAATATGCGCAAAAGATGTTTCAAAATTACCAACAATTACGGTGCAGGATCAACTATTTACTTCCAACGCTTTAATAGACGCCATCTTTCTCTTGCACACTCTCTTCAAAAGAGTCTGACTAATCAATGAAAAAGCATGTACTGTGAGTGAGTGAAAAAAATCTTGCACACATTTTATCCGAGTCTTAAAACTGTATGAATTAGAAAAAGTCGTCCTCTGGAGATCGTATCGACCGGGGATAACCATATGGCGGAGACTGAATGCCGTGCATGGTATTGTCTTTCAAGGAACGATTGCTTCCTCTTAAGCTGTCTTGTGGTGACCTGGATAGTGAATTTGGAGACATTTTAGCATTTGTGTTTTGATTATACATTTGCTGATTTGATCCTGCATAGGTGTGGCTATACGTTGGGTGTTTCGTTTGATAGGGATCTGGCTGATACTTATTTGCATCTGGGTGATATTGTGGTTGGTTTAGAGGCTGTCCCTCTTCGGCAAAATCTGATTCTAGATCTTCAAAACCTAGGTCTTCTTGATCATCACCTGCTGGCTTCTTTTTCCGAAATATATAACCTGGTCCCGGTGCACATGGATCGCCACTTTCGAGAGCTTCACATATAGATGTATGTAGTAGCCGAGTAGTAAATAAAGACAAAGTTTGCAACGCTAATATAACAAATGCAGCAATGCCACAACTTTTTAGCAGAATATCGCCGAAATACAGCATTAACGCATCTTTACAGCCAATTTTATTAAGAGTTGTTTTAGATCTAAAATCGTATTTGTAGTGACGGTCATTATCGTGCACATGGTGCTGAATACAAGGCCTATCAGATTCTGGAGAACAGCAGCTAAAAGGAACATCATCATTTAAATATTCCCCTGTTTTCATTTTGCTTTTAAGATTCGGAGCATCAACTCGAAGGAATTTTTCATTTATCCAAGATATATCAAACCAGTCGACGTAACCATGACTGCCACAACAACTATATTTCATCTGCATTCTGTCTATTTCAGCTTTGAGAGTAACGTCAGTTTTGTAACGTTTCATCGACTCAAGGATACCGTCCTTGAAGGCGGAATGGAGATGTTTAATATGTATAAAACACATAACCCCAATCGCCACTAAAAATAAGTTTGCTACAAAGCAAATTACGAAGTAGACTACAAACAATTTGCTTCGACTTTGTCGGAGTTCCGGTATTCTTGAATCAGACACAATTTTCCAACCGAAAATACCACTAAAAAACGTTAAAAGTCCGGTTCCTATGATAAAGTAGTATAGCAATCCTGTTTCCGATTCACTTAAAAGTCTTGCATATACTGCCACCTGTAATTTGATATATCCACCCGTTATGAAAAGGCCTATACCAAGAATGAAATTGATAACACATTGTAAAACACAAACGGCTAAAAGCTTCTGCCTGCCGTTTTCTGTAAAATTAATCGCCATAACTGCACATTGCCTAATTTGGCTTGGAAAGGCAGCTTGCCTTTAACAATAAACTTTTTGATTATTTCATAACATTTTAATCCAGGTTATACACGTTACAACATAAATTAATTCATCCACGTATAATGTATATGACAGTCAGATTACACAAAATTTACTCCTACGCGCTTCTTTTTTGGCACTTCGTAAACGATGACGCCGAAACAATGGTCTTGGAGCAATTGTTTCATGTTAGTTACTACTGTAGATGTAGATATTTCAACTCCTGCTTAATAACTGACTGAATTTAAAGGCTTGACGCAAAAATACAAGGAGAGAAACGTTGAATTACTATTATTATCAAAACCTAAAAGGCTAATCCAAGAAAGGCGTGTATTATTAACGCCAATTTTTTCAAGTCATTTTTCTCCCACACAAAGTAAAACTTAAATATTTGCTTGCTTGCGAAGTGTAAGAGACCTAACCATAACACGGTTATTGACAGTGTCTCCTCAGTGAACTTGCGGCAAATGACCCTTTTCAAGAACAAATCGCTTTAAATTTTCATTTGTTCCCACTTTAATCAAACCATTTAACAGTGGCTAAACTCTGAACTCTTTTTTAAGTTTTATTTCAATTTTACCCTTTAAATTTATACGTATAGTTGAATTAAATTTGCAGTTGCGAATTTGTTGCGCTAATTGTTTTTACTAATTGCTTTTTGCTGTGCAAAGCATAAACGATAAATTTCATGTATATGTGTAGTATATATGACCAATAAAGATGTCTATGTCTATGTCTACATCGTTCGTTATTTAGTTCATAAAGTTAAAAAAATAATAACTTTACTATTCGGTAAGATTTCCAAATTGCAAACCACTAAAAAAGCTTCGTTCGCGCGCGTCACAGTCCAAAAACCACAAAAACAGGAAAGTCAATTGACTGAAATCATTTCAACAGTGATTAACACAATTCTCCTTGAACATTAAAGATGTGGTCATTATATTAAATTAAAATGTTACAAATTAAAATTAATTAAATCAAATTAAATTAAATTAAATTAAAGCAATACAGCTAGCATGAGTGTTCGAAATTGGCTTATTGTGACGATTGTCAAACCGGCTTTATCATATTATTGACAATGATCATAACGCTAATTTAATTTCATTCAGTAATATTACCTGGGCTAATATAATCATACGGAGCTGTTGATCAAAGAAGTTTGGCAATTTTCAAAATTAAAATAAACTAAATTTCATTTTATTTGCACATTGTGCTTTAAAACATTGCAATTTGCAATATTAACGCATATTACAGCTCATTTAAAATCAATATTCAAACAGTGAACTCTTTCTAAGATTAACTACCATACAATTATATGTTGAAAAAACCTTATTCCTACAAATACTTATGCAAATATTTATCTATAACGGCTGACAAACACTCAGTATAAGCGCAGAAAAATTTATATAGACGCAATCGTTTTGTTAACCGTTTGTCTATCAGTTATACATTTTTCTGGGCGAAATCTTGTTTCTGTCATAGGTTATGCTGTTTACTTCCCCAACTTTAAAGCTTTCCCAGTCATTTAACAAATATTATGCCATACAAAAGAAGTGAGAAGCTATAATGTTGCTTGCTTTGGTCGAGACACTCGACCCAAATCGTTAGTCTTCTGAACGTTGTTGTGTGATGAATAGCCTGAGCCTCCGTGAAACTTCGCAAGGGTATACTAAGACAAATTCCGCATCGGCTGAAGGAGACAGATTTTCGATCCGCCATTACGAATTTAAGATGGCGGCGATAATATCATTTCGAAAACAGCCTATAAAAGACTCTGCTAATTCGCAATGGATCGTCGTGAAACTTTACAAAAATGTACTAGCACGAGGTCCGCACAGACGGACTGAGTTGCACTTTCCATCTGCCATTGTAAATTCAAGATGGCGACAATAACATCATTATAAAAAAAGCCGAAGGTTCCGTCAATTCGTAATGGATCGTCATGAAATTTTATAGAAATATGCTATCTATGTAGAACAAATTCCGCATCGACTGATTGAGTCGGCATTTCGATTTTCCATCTTAAACTAATAAGCGGCATTAACGTCATTCCTAATCCATGATACTGAGCTAAGCCAGTCCCTCGACCAATAATAGATCGAAGTGTACTGCATTGTTGTACTGTATTGTTGTTAGTGTGACAGCCAAATTAAATCAAATTGGCGACCTTTGACGAAATGCAAACAAACTCAGAAAAAACACAGTAAAACACTCGCATACAGTTAAATCGAAAATAGCAAGGTAATTAAAAAAATTACCAGTTTTTATTCAGATACAGTAATTAGGAAAAGAGGTTTATGAAGTTTCTTAGCTATTATACTGGCCTATTTCAACTGACGTCATTAAAAAACGAATATTTCAACTGACGTCAAGGCGAATTATAATAGTTATTAGGCAGGGCAAGTGACCTTTGGGCACGGCCATTTGGGTACTTGACACTTGGGTACGAGATATTTGAACAGGGACATTTGGGTACGGGGACACGTAGACGCAAGACATTTGGCCAATAATAAAACCATAATTATGATATTGTACCTATTTTTTATTTATGTTTACCAAATTTTTAATGATTCACTGTTTTCATATTCTCGCAATATTTTTTACTATTGCTTCACTAAATTAAACTAATTAAAGACATACGTTATAAATAATAAATGATACAGTAATTTAAAAAATTTTAAACCTGTCAAGTGACTCTGCACACAACCACCCCAACAACAAACAAACAACAACACATACCTTTCATTTCTCAAACTTAATGTAACTGTACATATTTGCATTGTAACTGGTTTTTTAATTTTCGTTTTTATTTATCATACACACCAAAAACAAAAAAACACTGTTGTAACAGCTGCTGACAAAATTCTTCAAATTACTTTAAAGTGGACACTAGATGTCACTACAAATCAATTCTTTCGACATTTTAGCGATATTATATTATCATTCATCTATGCATTGGAAAAAGTCGGTGAGTTTTAAAATCCTAGGGAAGTACTCTTTTAAATTTTTCCTGTTTTGCTTGAAAAGGAATATTTAAATATTTGAACCATGTAAGCGATATAATTAGTTGCACAGTATAAATTACAATGTGAATTGTAAAGGCCTTCGAATTGACGCAAAATTAATTCGACAACACGAAGCCCAGCAGTATTGGGATTGTGTACATACAGTCTACTATTGTGTGCTGTCTATTTCTTACAATTAAAATATTTTCCCCATTTTCATGGATGAATACTGTCATTATTAAGCGACCAAGGAAACCTGTTGATGCTACCACAGATCTGGAAAATTACAGACTGAGACTGGACCTGGTACGGTCACCCATTTTCACCCTTTTGTTGTACAAAAATTACTCTTTTGTTCCTTTATTATGCATGTTGAATTAAGGTATTTTTAATGGATATTGTTGATATAATTTTAATTCATTACTGATTTCGCATTAGGTTTTTAACCTAATGCAATGGATGTCGCTGGTAGTCACGCTACAGCATTAAAAATATTTAGTAGCAAAGCAACGATGCTTGAACATGATACACGTTTAATTTTTGCTTAAGAAGCACAGACAAATTCGATTTTTTTCGCCAATAATTCGTTGTACAATTCACAATTGTGCAAGTTGGAATATAACATCAAACGGCTGGTATTCACCAAAAACACCAACCTTAAGAAGACGGGGACAACTTCAAGCACAGAGCATTAAACAAACGTTACTTTACTTAAAATAAATTAAAAATTTTCTGCAAATTTATTTTATAAAATTTTCATTTACGCAACGAATTAGTATTACAATTTACATTTATCACAGTTAGATTTTAATAAGAAGATAAATTTAACATTATTATTTTATTCAATTTATACCGTAATAATTTTACTGGCTTCTTCATAAAGACTTAAGTTAAAATTAATATGCATAACGTCACAACGCACGCTAATATGTATACAAGTAATAATGCAACTGCATGAATGCCACTCAACAATTTAAGTTTATACAGACTGAAATGGTTTAGTGATGCATATATACCCAGTACACTATAAGGACTTTCGGTCACACATAATGTAAGCCCATATGATTTATTAGTATTTACAACATGACTAAAATTTGAATAAAGCTGGATCTTTATTTTAACACCTTAACAGAAAAATGCATAATAAAAAATTAGTTATTACTTTTCATTTATAATTTTAATAGTTACTCTCAAACATCTAATAATCACTCCAATTTAGTACAAACAGTATATATAAGTAGTCACATTAATAAACAGTTGAATGGACTAAAAACAAATGAACTAATGAATCATAATTTATTATTAAACCTCTCTCAGCCTCCATGCGTAAGGATCCGCCTTTACTTCCCAATATTTAGGAGCGGGAGTGGATAGCAGTGAAAGATGAAAAATCTGTCAAAATTCTAGTAGAGACCATGTTAAACAGCTATAGGTATACTGCAAGTAAATATTACAAATCCCTTCAACACGAAAATTTTGTATCCAGTATAGTACCACGATTTTAATATTTTCATGTAGGATACATCTAGAAACTTTATCATACTGGTTTTCTAACAAAATCTCAATAGCATAATAATTATTAATAATCAGATAAGCCTACTGATATTTTTAACTAATTGAATTAAGCCATGCATATCATTGGCTAAAACTAAAATTCATTGTAAAGCAGTTAAAATTAGCACCAAATATCAGGCAAATATTAAAAAATGAAAACGCTATCAAGGTTAAAAGTACGTACCTGTAATTTCTGACTAATATAATGACTTTTTATCAATTGCAAATTTCTTAAATACCATTAAAGTTTTGCTATAATTGTTGAAGTAAATTATAGTTATAATTAGTAGTAAATTAGAATTATTAAAAGTAGATAAGCTATTTAATTCTATCACTAGTCTAAATAAGCCCTACATCATCTTGAAATTAGGCTACGTTCCATAAATTTTCACGAAAATATCTTGAACGTTATGTAGGCAAAGTTAGGCATCTAAGTGGTCACCAAGGCAAGTGAACTTTAGCTAAGTTAAAAAAATGGCCAATCCTAGCATGTTGCCCTTTTTAATTTTTTAATTCTAAAAACAAATTTTAAAAGCCTATATACACGCGCATAATACTAACATAAAAAAAACAATATTATTATGTAGGTTGCATCCCACACTGTAAAAAAAGTATAAAAGATAGAAAAAATCATGATCATATACAGGAAACAATATTGTATCTATTGTATACAATACAATATTGTTTACGTAAAATATTGTTTCTCATATATTGCCGAGATTATTTCTGTTTTTGTGCTTTTTTATAGTTTTCTACAGCCGTTTAGCAATGTAGTAACTTAAGCTTATACCCATGCTATGGATGCTAGCTTAAAGTAATAAAATATGGTATTTGTTCGGCATAATTGCGCTTGTGATGAGGTCTAAGACTTGTAAAGCTGTCTGAAGATTAAAAGATGGGTGAACAAGCAAAAACGTTTAATTGCTCCAGTATATACGGTTTGATAAATCCAGATTCACAACAAGAAGATTATACCAATGATATAGCGACTAACAACATAAACGTATCTGATGTTTTAAATGAATAACAACGTTGGCGATCTGTCAAACCTCGAACAAATGACCCATGAAAAAAAGCAAAATATATAGAACATGTTACTAATGTGCTTTTGTCAATATAACTTGTAACAAAAAAGTTTAAAAGTATTGGGTAGTGAAATAGTACGAAATAAACAAGCCGATTTGTTTGTGAGCATTAATCAACAAGAATCATTTTACAACAAGAACAATTTTCTGTCACTTTACTGTATAAAACATTAAGTTTGTTTTAGAGTGTATACTATTTGCAGTTCAGGTCTTCCATTTTTATAATATATTTCAAACTGCTGCGTTATATCACTTTATATTTGTCGATTTTGTTACTTTTCTTAATAGGCTCAACGTTAATTTACATGTAATGCGACAAATAAAAAACGGGTATTTTAACCATAGTCCATAAACATATTCTAAGTTGACAAATCAAATCTAATCAAATCTAAAATCTAATAGCCAATGATTTTTGCCAAATTCGTTTCATAATTCATTACTGTCTGACGTTTTACTAACGACGCTTGTTTACATTTGCATGTTGCTATTTATCGTTGGTGTTTCAGTTTATTTTGACATTCAAATTCCTAATGATACAAGAAATCTAACTCCACAGTTAACAATTGGACTTAATTAGACAAGCCTATGCCTATGCTGGATTATCGACCTTTTCGTTGTCTACAGGTTCAGTAGTTTTCGAGTAGACTTCGGAGTCTGGTTGTTTTACTTCTGTTTCCGGCTCGGTAGTTTTCGTGTTGGTTGTCGACTGTAACATGAAGTTTAACGGATTTTACGCTGTTTGCTGAAATGTATGTGAAGCAAAAACTATGAAAGAAGTGCACTAGCGACTACAAGCAAACTACATTAATCTAATTATCAAATTAGCTAGAAAGAGAATCCCAACGGGATGTTCATAATTATGCTTATAGATTCAAATTCAATTCAAATTATTATTATATAGAGATAAAATATCAACTGTCAGTTTACTAAACCATTCAACCGTAAAGTGGTTTAGCATTGTTTTAACTTATACGAAACAGTGGCTGTTTTACGTAGAGTGACGTGCAACGTGAATTGAGCAATAAGAAACCAGGAGTAATCAGCAGGGCACAACTGGGCAATTTAACAACTCTACAGGCATGGAGATTATTCATTTTATTCAACAGCGAGTTATTACCGTACGAATCACATGAAACAGTGAAAAGGTCGATTGAACTTGATTCTCTGTCAAAACCTGTATCGGGACTTTCATATCCAAGGCAGAATGCTCCATCTTTTGGCGTCACTCAGAAATAACAACTTTCATGAAAAAAGTTTTGGATTTTAAGCACATTAACGGCATTATTTTCATTTTCATTTAAAAATTTTCACTTTACATTTATCTGTAATATAAATAATTTCATTTATTTTTATTTTTTTAAACGCAGCGTGTCTTTTTTTAATTTTTGTATCATTCACAGATCGTTCTGTGTATGAATGGATGGAAAACAGCCTTTGCAATACCTATCGTCTCGCAGTTCACTCATTGGCCAATGAATGGCGTGGTATTAATGTTTTGTAAAGAAAGGCAATACTAGTCATATAACACAATTTAGTTGGTGATTTAGGTCAGACGTAATTCATAAAGTAAACGATCGGCATGGTATGCTACGAAGAAGATAAAATGACACAGAAAGTGTAAAAACTAATTTTAATGTTTTACAATTTTTTGCAATCAATTAGTGCTTCTCTCCATGTAGACAAGTGGTATAAAATTTATTAATATTTTATATTTAAAACGACGGAATTAAAACTAAATTGTTACGGTACATGATTTTCAACATAACAGTATAATAAGTTTATTATTGATTAATTAAAGTAGCCTTATTTTATATATACCTTTGTTTCTTTCTTTTTAAAGCAAGCTTTCTTGGTGGCAGCTAAGAAAGCAATGACACCAACTATTGTGATCAATGCTATAATTCCAAGTGTAAGCCCTACTATCATTCCTACTTTAACTTGAGCTGAAAATCAAAAAATTAATCTCATTAGAACACAAATTTACACCTATAGCAGGCACAATATTATGAAATTAGAACGGGCATGGGCACTTTTTTGAAAGAATTTTTAATAGATTGCAGACGCATTAATTCACACTTGTGTAATGGTTTATACATAACGAATAAAGCAATGCTGAAGGTGGTGTATTATACTGCGAAGATGTACTTACAACAAGTTGAATTACTTTATAATCACATATTATAATAACAAGGTGCAAACTTTTAATAATTAAAATTTTTGAAGCTGTTTTGAGAAAAACCTGTTTAGTTATTGTTTTTTAACAAAGCCACTACTAGGTTTTACCAACTTATGATTTACGAACATTTATAGGTCAGTTATGATAATTACGCAGTAAATATAACCCAAATCCACTTTTAAAATGAGTAAAAACAATACACAACAGTCCATGTTTCTCTCTAGCAATATCAAGGAGAAAAGGGAAAATATAAGCGTAGAAACATTACAAAAATAATATTATTTGGATTTTGTATAATTTAACATCAAGTTCAAGCACAAATTCGTTTAGTAGCACAAAAGCCTCAAAACGTTCTATATAAAGCTTGTTTAACTTGCAGGGATGGTTCCGGATGGCAAAGCCGACAAAATGTATTTTGAGTGTACCTATAATTTGGACAGACTGAATGTTCAACGTAGTTAAATTACTGCTTGTAGTCAGCAGGTTTCGCTTCTAAAGTCTTAAAATTTAAATGTTTTTTCGAATAATTTCCTATTTCCGCACACACCATTTTTTCTCTTCTAATTTCTACTTAGTTTCTTCTTATAACTATTATATTAACACTTAATGGGTAGTCCACATCTTGTAGTATCATCATACGATGACGTATGGCAATTAATTGTAAAAGCAGCAAGTTTATTAACATGCATAACTAGGCAGCACTTGCCTATTGTTAGTGCCCTGACTGCATTTTTTCATGTGATCTTATTTCACAGACGTTTGTACAAGGTGGACTAGGTGGTTTACTAAACGCTGTGTCTTTCTTTGTTTTTTCTTATATAGGATCTTTAGTAAACTTGTCGCAGCACATACTGTCAGTAACTGCCATATTTAAAGTAAAATTTTAATATTTGTACATAGTATTATACAACTTACGACCCACTGTGATCTCCACTTGTGGTGACACATCCTTTCCTAAGATATTCTCAGCTTCGCAGTGGTATAGACCTTCATTATCCTCCTTAATCTCCTGGAAACTAGCGCAGACAAGTATTTGCAGTTAAACATAAAATGTTTGCAAACGTATATAGATAAATAAGTTATAATATTATTATTTGCAGTTGTAGGCTTATGCGACCTTTAAACCTATTTTCTGTGTATATACTGGTTGCTGTAGACTTTATTACAACAGAGACAAACGTCATAAGATCGTAAGAAATAAACACACAAATTACTATGATAATACAGATTAATTATTCAGAGTAATCAATTAAACAACAATTTAAATTCTTAAAAGATACTTACACTAGTTTTCTGTTCTCTCCCACAGTGGTTTTATTGTTAAGAATCCAATGATAAGTGTGGGGCTCTGGGTTAGCATCGGCTTCACATTCAAGTTCAAAGTAATCCTTCTCGTCAAGATTGTATTCTAGTTTTGGCATGGGGCTGATCGTAGGCGGGTCTGCGCAAAGAAACGTAATCTCAAAAAATTATCACCGGAGTCGTCTGTTCATGCATGGCAGGCTGGCAGATATATAATTTTAAGAACAATTGGGTTACAGCAATTATCTATTGTATTGTAAGTTTCGTTCAAGTAAAGACTATTCGCTCATTTTGTTCCCTGTTTCATTTTCTATTATCATTTAACAAGTCAAAAGCTGTCCTTTTAAGTACATAAATGCAGAGGTGTGTCTAGGATAGGAAAACACGTAGACTCCGTTATAGGTAACACAGGAAAATTCTAAAATTCCGTGACAGAGCTTTTCTATTACAATGTCTAATCACCAAACAAACAAGCAAGGCGAAAGAATTTCTTGTGTTTCAAGAATACGAGCGGAGAAAATAGAGTAAATATGCCCAAAAAAGTCATTCCTCATGTACTCTAGAAAAGTACAGCTGGTAGCCAAATGCTGCATAATACGCCCTGCATTTTTTATTTTTTATTTTTCGCAAAAAGGCACTACTGTATATTAGCTGTTTCAATGCAGCAGAGAAATTAGCTGAAACTTTTAAGCTGGGTGCTGTGTATTTTGTTTAAGTTATGAACCAGTTTTGCCAAATTTCAATTTTTGCCTATAATTTAGAGTACAGAGCAATTATCATTATAATTTCCAAAAAAAATGTACGAACGCTTAAACAGTCAGCATTTTTGCGTAGTAGTGCCATCTTGTATATTGGACGTAGCATCAAAGAAGTGGCAAAAATTGGCAAAGAATAATTCATTGGTTCAATGATTGCTTGCGAGGTTGCGATAACACGTGTTGATTAGAGAAACACAAGTGATTCCGGGCAGCGAGTTAGACTTGCATAGTAACTAGGATAATTCCATATAAAGTACGAGACTGCGACTATTCGTGTTGCATTATAATTACGCAAGGTCTATTAGCAACACTTTTGCGTTTCCAATACAGACAATTTTTGTGGATTTATTTTCACTGTCGTTATAATTAGCAATTTTGTATGAAAATCTTTCATTTTAAACTGAAATTTCAGGATGTCACATGTCTTCACATTAAGGTTATAGAATTAAATGCAAAGATGATAACTAATATAAAATTTCAAGTTTCTCCTCTTCAAATACCCTTATATCTTTTGCAGTTAAAGTGTTTCGTCTTTGACTTAATCTAATAAAACAGTACTGTTTCTGAATAATAAATGCAAACATGAAGTGATTAAACAAGCGCAATTATTTAATGATTTTGTTAAAACTATAATATTATGCCGAGATGAAATAAAATAATTTTATAGTTTATAACGACGTTTTGCAATTATATGGTAGCGTGTACTTAAGCAGGAACATTATTTTTATTTGCATAAATTTATTTAGTGATTCTAACAATCAGCATTCAAATATCTGTGTTTACTCTATTTAGTTAGGGTTATTACAGTGCCAAATTCATTCGTAATCTGTAACGTTTTATTAAAAAACAGACAAATTCATTTACAGTCAGAATCTGTCGATACGCAAATAATTTAGATTAGCTATGATATTTGCGTTTTAATTTTAAAGTTATCACAGGTATGTATTACCCTGAATCATAGAGTGACAGAAAGGTATGTAAACGTCAATCAATTAGTAGGAGGCCACATCGCAATGGCCAATCAGATTCTTTAGCTGATTGTAACTATACCTTTGCAACATCAAATTCGGAACTATCAAAATCTAATTCGTAATTTTCAATATCATTTTCAGAATAAACAATTTCAAATTCAGAATAATCAAAATCAATTTCGGAGTAATCTACGTCAAATTCGTTTTAATCATGTCAAATTCGAATATTGTAGTACAAAGATCCTACCCATCCTGGAATGAAGCAGATGAAAAGAAGCGACAAATTAGAGTAGTTTACAACAGTGGAAGTAACTGGAGAGAACATGTCAAGAGTGTGGGCGCCGAAACATCGACTACCTGTGATTGAATCAGTAGTACAGAATATGATGATAAGAAACGTGGTGGCAGGCGTTATTACAGAATTAGGCCTGAACACCAGGCATTTATTGAAACAAATGTTGAGAAGAATCCTAGAATCCGAATTTCAAATTGTTTGTTCCGAAAATGATGTTGATATTCCGAAATTGTGTTTGTTTATTCTGAAAATGACATTGTAATAATCCAATGCCTCAAAAGTTACTCAGAAACAGCATAGTAAACATGTGTGCAGAAATATACCGCGAAAGTCAGTGTATACATGGTTAGGTTATTTTACTTAGACAAAAAAGACAGACAATTGTTGGCGATGGATCAAACATGCAGGAAACCTCACTGAATTCCTTCCAAAATTAATGTAAACAATGCTGTCTCTTCCAAGGTAGTGAACTTCCTATTTTTTTCAGATTTGAAAATTTGAATAATGTTGTAGTGATGTTCTATAATGTAACAATATAATATGTACTGACTTCAGATTTCTACACTTTTTATCCATTATACATGCACAGGAAGAGGTTCCCAGATACTACTGTACTGAATAAAACAGGTTTATTTTTATTAAAGTTGACATTAATTTTAGTAGGTTCTGTTAATCATTATTCACAAAGTTTAGCCTGGGCAACTTACGCTTAAGTTATTTGAAATCAGATGTTATTATATAGTGCTTATATATAAATGGCCAAAACTGAAATATACCTCTCATTAGTTAAGATTCAAATTTGTTTTCCTACTAAATGATGCTTTCGCTGAAGGATTCAGGTTGCATACTAAATTGCTTTAATTTTATTGTTTAACTTTCGTCCCCAGTGGCGGATTTTTGGGGGAGGGCCCAAGAGGGCTGGTCCCACCCTTTCATAGTAGCAGTTACAGCACACCAAGTGAATATTTTCTCTGGATTATAAGCCTTAGAACATTTAGTGGTAGCTTTTAGTGACTTATATCGAGTAAAAAGTTCTGGATTAATGATTTCAGTGTAATGCCCTTTAAGTGATAATTGAAGTTTTTGGCAAAGATATCACTGTGCGCAATTATGTGCTATACTAGGGTGCATACTAGTATATTGGTGTGTAATTAAGAGTCAAAAGTTTGAGGTGGCATAATGAGTTTTAAACTATTGAATTTGCTTGAGAATATAGTAAGAAAAATGGTGTACAATGCATTGGTAGACGGGGTTCCCCCAGACCCCCCACTGTTTTTTCTTTGGCCCACCCATTTTCTAAAGCCTGTATCCGCCGCTGGTCCCAATACATTGGAAAATAATCTTATTGCAATGTAAGTAAAAAGGTCTATGATTTTGCTTTGACAAAAATTTTGCGCGAGAGTAGACTTTTTCATTAAAGAACAACATTTAGGTTGACCTGTAATAACGATTAATCTTTCACATAAAACCTTGATGTCACGCATATATCCTTGAATGAGATTATTAAATCCTTTTTGCGATGATTTGCTAGTCGATTTTTGTAGCCCTTTAAGTATAACAGTAATGCATTTTCTGCATTAAATGACAAAATTCATCTTTTAATAGATTTTTAAATTTTTTAAAAAAGTCCACTCATTTTTCGTGTTTTTCCCGTGTGCGGTAGTTTTTCTAAACCGTAACGGCTGTCAACGAGCAAGAGTTTGTGACGCTGAGCGAGGGGATAGTGGCTTAGCGAGCCGACTACTGATTTGTGTATCGGTCCAAAGAAATAGCTGCATAACAAGTTTTACTTTTGCTTATTGCTTCGAAGTACACGCTGTATTTTTCAAAACTTTTAACTTTAAAGTAGTTCCGACAGTTAGTAGCCATACTAAGGATAGCCAGTGTATAAATATAGGAACAAATAGCATATCAGTTTATCACGCATAGAAAATAATTTTGTAATGACCAGCTTAATGAACTTCATATGTGTAACAGAACTTGCAACATTCTACAAGATTTCTCATGACGTTTCATTTTCTTGCAAATTTTTTGATGGGATATAAAATCACATTTTTATAACGGCTTGCTTTTACTATTTTGGGACAACTGCATGGGACAAACTACTATGTTTTTTATTTTTACTTACACTGGATATCCATTTCGATTGTTATTGTGCTATTGAAGTAGTGTTCTTCATCGACTACATAGTCAATCGTGCATCTTAGTCTGGTTTTGTGATCAGTCCTGTTTACAGCTTCGTACATTATAGAACTCTGAGCATTGATCATCGTCGTATCATCTCCCCAAGAATAATATTCTGTATTTTCAATCGTTTCTTCCTGAAATGTAAAATCGTTACAAAGTAAAAACGCCTAAGTTTTGTAGAATATAAGGTTTAGCGCCGAGGTTTTTTTGTATTTATATTCTGTCGAATTTCTCATGGTATCAATTTTCTTTTATTTTCTTTAATGCTTTAAGTATTATTCGGAAGAATTATTTCAATTACTCTAAGCAGGGTTGCACATCTGCTGCCACTATTCGGAATAGTGGATTCGTCTACATTACATTGGTATCAGAAATGTAATGATCTTAAATTGATTGGCTGAATTTAATTGACTAATTTCCTGAATTTAATTTCGTTCTTATCGCGCACGATGGATTTTAGAAACAGTTAGCTCAGATTAGCAATGCTGCAATGAAAATATTACTTTTCAAGTTGATGCGCTTTTTAAGTACTTTCTGGATTCTCAGCCTAAACTCGGTTAGAAACTATAGAAACTCACATTAAAATTTATTATACTGGTGTCTCACTATACATGCATTTTACATCAATGTATGTTTTTAATTTTTTGAAAAGGCAACAAACAAATAAACCAAAACGTTTCAAAATATGCACATATAAGCTAAAACTTTTGAGAATTATTTGAGTAAAACTACATGAGTAAAAAGAACTATTTCACTGCTAGACGTACACATATGATCTACTTCCTTCAGAAGTTCTTCAGCTAATGATAACACATGTATTTCAGTACCAGTATTTCAATCATTAATCTCTAATTATTAAATCTAGTTCATGAAGTTCTTTTAATCTTGTTTAAGGACCTTTTCCATTTAGATGTAGTTGAATATAAAAATCATGGAGAGCCGAATCTTTCAAATTGCAAGGGCTCTGGTGACAATTCCACTATAGACGGGGCATTCTGTGTAGAGAAAGTATCTCATAGCTCGTTGTAATATCAGTGACACAGTAAAAACGTAAATGTCAAAAGAATTCTCAAAGACTGCTTTTGATTCATTCCAGAGCTTACATAGATAAATTGAAAACATTGAAAAAAGACTTCAATGTAAAACATCCTGTACTATAAAAATGCTGCAGTGCATTTTTTGTGTTACCTAAAGTAAAAAATCTGTAGGCTCCCACAACAATTTGACGTTGAGCATTATAGTTGTGCGTCTTAATTTGAAATAAGGTCTACAATGTACATATCAACTTACGTCTTCGTGAGGATATTTCTGACGATACCAAGTTATGTAGCGTTCTGGATCAGGATTAGTTTGATTCATCACGCATGTTAATCGAAATGGTTCGCCTTCGGTTTCTGTCACGGTTTCATTCGCAGTTAAATCTTCTCCTTCGTACTGAAAATACATGTTCTTGGGCGCAACTGTAAAAAAAGTTAAATATAGTGAGATTTCATTAAAGGCGCACTAAACCCTAAGATCATATTGACGTATATTTATAGTTTTGGTCCTCGATAATTTATTCATACTAATAGCGCAGAAAGACTCGTTTTGTGAGAAAAGTTACTGTTAAAGTTACAGGTTACACTCTCCTAGGAGCTTAGAGTGGCCGAAAAACATTTGGTAAAAGTACTCAAAGTAATCTATATAGTTGTTCATTAAGGCACAAGCTAAGGCCATTTGCCCTACGTGTCATTTTATGCGTACAAACACAAAGTGGTTTTATTGCAGATAAAAGCAGGACAAACACTTTACCTATTACGGCAAAAATATTTTCTATTACAAAACTTTGTTTTCGAAATGAACAAAATTAATTAATCTATAATCAAAATACGTAAATCATCTTCAACTACTGTATTTATGAACTTTGCCTTTCAAAAGAAGAACGTGCTTCTTTTGAATTCGGAGCAAATATGCTGCCTGTACACGCCTACTTGCAAAAGTGGTTATTTGGTACGTTATAAATGAGACAATAGAAATGAGAACAATTAAATGGGCCTTTCGTCATTTTCCCCTTTACATAAAATTCTTATCTGCTTTTATCTGTTTATGAGCTTTCATTATACCACACATTGGTAACGTCGTCTGTTTGGCATTTCTATGAAATATCCTGAAAGGGCTTTGCTCCAAAGAGGCCTTACATCCAACCCTACCCTAAAACTGTTTTATATACCGTAAGGATTAGTTAAAACAGTAGCTTTCGAAATCATAACAAAAGGCGTACATCCCACATGAAAAAAGTACACCACGCAAAATATAGTGTGAATGCGACTGTATATCCCTACTATACATTACCACTTGAAATGAATCACCGCACGCTTGTATACTCTACTCTCTATACTTATAGACCTGTCGTTCTCATTTTCTGTCAGAGTGTACATGTAGTTCTGGTTTTCGAATTATATCTTACTGACAAGTGTGATGTTTAAGTAAGGCCACTAAAATCGTAAGTAGCCATAAATGATTCTACTTTTAGTGCTAATTATCATATGACGTTTTAATTTCGTATGCGATCTATTGCTAATATTATGTAAAGCAACAATAGTATATCTTCTCTTTAATTTTGATTTTAAATGCGTAATACTAAGTCTACTTACTTATATTATTTTTTCTTAACTCATTTATTTACTTGTTAATCGCCACTGTTTGCTAATTATCATTTTTTCGCTAGATTTCTGCAGTTACTATTTTCTTCTTGTTTTTCGATTTTTGTACTTTATAAATAAATTTATTTCAGGTTTATCGCACCAAATCAAAGCCGTACTGACGTTATTGTTAATATTGGTTTGGGCGCATCCACATATAGTATTAAGTGAGACAATAATAGTAAGTCAAGGTGAGCTTTTTAGAAGCGATTGTGAATACATATATTTTAGATGACATAACTAAATGCCATATTTTAGATGACATATTCAGACTGTGTTGGACACAGTAAGCAAATGACAGCAAGATGAAAATATCGCAGTTAATAATGACATGGCAAACAAGGCACAAAAGGGCACAAGTGGAAAAACAGAGAAAATATCACCTGTCTTTCTTACCGTGATATATTTACATGTACGTACGATTTTACCTACGTTCATAACTTTTAGGCATCCTGCAAAAAGAAGCCAGTGGGTTCCTATCATTCGAACTTTTGAAATATTAGTAGAATAAACATTCAAAAACCAAGTGCTAATTTTCTTCTGTCAAAAACCATTTTTTATTTTGACTAAAAGGGGTCTTTTTGAATAAAAGAGCAAAAATGGCAGGGGCTCAAGCCCGCCTAGCCCTCTCCCTATGCACACTGCACACGCCTGTCAAATCACATACATCTATCGCTTGAAATCAGTAGCTATCAGCACTAATGAGCTCATCAAGATGGATTTCATTTTGTCGAATCATGACTGACAGACACTAGTCCACAAGGCTTTTTCATGTTTCTTCAACGGCACGCCAAAGGTAAAAACGTTCTGGTAGTACTTGCGATAATAACCTGTCATCCTCAAAATCGCATTACTCAATATTCCCTCTTATTCAATAATATTCAATGGCGTAGATAATCTAAAACTAATACTGTACTTATTCCGTTACTCATATTCTGCAATCATTAATGAGGCAGAGCATCTTACTTGCTATAGTTATGGTGGCCTTGACGGAATCATAAATATCTGGGTCAGTTAGTCCTTGCTTCCGAGCAGTAATTTGACAAAACCAGTCTGCATTGTCCTCAAAAGTAGCATTAATAATTTTCAGGCTGCATTCATCTGTACTTATACACTCTTCTGCGCTACCAGCAACCCAGTCATATCTGGGGTAGAAATCGGTGTTAAGATGATCACCGTTTCTGTACCATTTAACCTGAAAAATGTATTTATAATTTATACTCGTATTTAAATAAAAATTGCTAAAAAATTCCAGACTTCCATATGACCACATGTATAATTTTGACAAAACAAATTTGCCGTTGACAACATTAATTGTAATGTCAGACGTACGACTTGGTCTTTGTATGTTCAAGTCCAAGTCTTTTAGAATGTGCTAAAACTGTGATCACTGAATTGTTTCTTGTCGACCACATACATACATGAGTCAATTAGTTACAAAAACGAAACAAAAACAAGAAAAAAATTGCTTTTTGGATTCTGAATTTGACTGCATTTCATAATTTGAGCAATTTGCGTGCTTATGAACGGTAAACAATTTGCTTAGCAAGTCAGCAGTGCTGTGGCAGCAGCTAAAACAACAACACACCACACAAATCTTCAGTTGAAAATAGTAGTGCATTGCTAAGTAAAACGTGCTATGAAATTCAGCATCCTCAGCATGCAAAATTGCAAATTACAATCGGTTTGGTGGGCATACTCCATTTTACAGTTTTTTTTGCCACTTGCGGCTTTCAAGTGTAATAAAAAATGATGTTGATCCAACTGACTCAAATCAATTTGTCTGGATTTTCGCTAACGTGAAAAAGCCTAGCGGAATATTAGCCAGTGAGCATTTTAGAGGCTGAAGCTCAGTCAGTTGCTACTACATCAGCTGACTCACACCGTAAATCAGCTAGGTTAACAGAATTTTCAGCCGAGTTCCCTTAAAGGAAAAATTAGCTAAGTCAGATAAAGCTGCATATTCATTGCACCCTATAATTATTATTTTCGATTTTTTCCTTTGTCAAGTTTGTTGTATAACGAATCTTTGCAGTGCACCATAATCGCAGGTTCGAAGGGCTAAATCACTCAAAGCACCTCTCTGTGCATTGTGCGTAGATCAGCATCTTACTGAAGGTGAAACGTTATAACCATGGGGTTAAGGATCCTTGTTGCCGTTGTCATTATCATTGTCGTTGTCATTGTTCTTGTTATTACTGTTGATGAATGCTGATGATGATTAAAATGACAAAGATGACGATGATGACGACGACGAGGAGGAGGAGGAGGAGGAGGAGGATGGTGGTGGTGAAGATGATTCTGTCAACCAGTCCATGTTTGAAAACTGGTAGTTATTTATATAGGTTGTTTTCGATATTATTATAATAAATACCAGTGTGTGAATAATGTTATAAAAATTGTGTTACATGTTATGTGGAATATATATATAAATATGCTTTAATTTTTCTTGCAAAGGCAACTTTTTGAGTATGGTGCTACTTAATATTCACTGTAATTACAGTAATAGTGTCAGTAAAAACATGTAAATGATAATGATTGTGACGATGATGACGACGTCGACGACGACGACGACTGTAATGGTTCCTATTAGCAGATTATGTATTTTTGTATGCAACACCTCGGCAATAATTATTTACTCCCTTTAGTTAATAAGTTAACATTTGATAAATTCTTACTATAATCTTGCGCTGATACCTGTTGTTTGAAATTGTAACTAGTTTTTTTCTAACGTAAATGATATGTAAATAATGTGTATAACTGGTTTACCTTGAAATTCAGCCAATAGGAAATCGACCTGGCTTCTGATATACCTGAGAAATAGACTACGTGACCACTGAAGTTTTGGATAGAAAAAAAGCAAAATGGTGGTGTAATGTCTTGATCTAGAACGCCGCCTGGTCATGACAGTGCTTTCTAAACTGTTTTTCTTGATGTTTGTTTAATGCAGAGAAATCACACAGAAGTTTAACACGTTAATTATGCATGTTTGCTGCCGCGTTTGATCAATTAAGCGATGTACATGGTGACTACGTTTTATGGGCGTCGCCAGTTGTAAATAACACAAAGAGCACCTTTCTGGACGTTGTTCCTGTCAAGGCGTTTGAGGTTGACTTACGGCCAAGAAGTACGTGTAGAAGCTGATAGCTGTTCGGTTCCGGAGACGATAGTTTCCAGACGAGATGGAAATTTGACGAAGTCCACACTATAAATATCACCTGCCGATGCTGATTTAATTGAGCTAGACGAATCATCTTTCTACCTTGGATGTGTTTACAAGACAGATGGATTGGAAAGCTACCCCAGTCTGTTTCCAGCATGCATTAGCTCGGTGGATTCCTCGTTTGGTATGGATCTGATGCCGATGTCTGAGTCCTCCACAACCTTCAGCAGAATCGTCCTCCAGGCCTGGAGCTGCCACTCGTGACAGGAGCTGCCACCTCGCGAATGTTGAAACTGTAACGTATTGTTTTTTATTTGGTCCAATTCGGTGTACCCCATCCAGTTTGTTAAAATGTTTTTGGTACCTGGGTTTTGAAGATTTGTTTGTTTGCTTAATTAAATTGATTATTAAAGTTTTGCAATCATTGTTTCTGCGTTATATTGCCGAGAGTGTCATTTGATAATAAACTGGGCATTCTAAAGCTTAATCAGCTCGTGCATGTGTGTAGGAGGCGGACCTACCCACCGTTTTGGAAACCTGCACATGACAATTCTGCACAAAATTACACATGATATTTTATCTCTTTAAGTTTTGGAAATCTAAAAGTTTCTAAAAGCTCGAAATATGGTTGTAATTTATGTTTTACATGGCTTCATCCAGTTTTATCAGATTGTCTTACCTCATACGCTATCCAGTTGTCACCTTCCGCCACACCACAATCTATGATAAAAGTCGAATATTCCGTTAATGTGGCATCCTGAGGTTGCTTAGTAAAGTATTCGCTGGCCCGTAAGCCAAGCATCGGGGCACTTTCTTCGCTATACACTAGAAATAAAGAAATAAAAAGCAATCATTTTGTTTAAAAAATCAATATATAGTAACGGCACTACATTAGTTTTAACTATTGTTGTATTCTCAAGAAACTATTTTCCTAGTCCTGTAACGTGGTATCTCCTATTATTGAATAAGCTGTTCAAAATGGACAAAATTTAGGCCATTAGTATAAACATACAAAAACACGGGGTCATTTTCTTCCAAAAGGCTATTGGATTTTAATAAATCCTAGCAACAACAACAACAATAAGTACATTATCATTAATAAGCAATAATTGTACACACAGGACTTTGAAGTAAAAAATATTTGATAATATAAATCGGCACTAATGGCGTACTAAAAAGTAATGTCATAATTATTGATTAGTGCTTCGTTAATAAAACAAAAGCTGAATGTTACAAAAACTGATATACCTAATTAACGAATATAAAACCCCGCAGCGTCATATCTATAAAACTATTAAAAGTAATTATCCAATGTTAATTTTAGTAATAGGTTTCTCTTTCTTTTTTACAGCATAATAGCTATTTCGGCACTTACCGTGACTGCACCACAAAAGTAGCGTAATCGTAATAACTACTTTGACCTTCATGTTAATTTTGAAAATTCACAGTTACTTATGCACAAGTATGTCTGCACAAATGTAATAACATGGCGCGTGGTAATCGTATCTGCCTGTGCATCAGACGTACCTTACAGGTCCAAAGGTTTGTGAGTTTAGCGTCAAGTCGTAGGTTTAACATCTCAACAACCAAACGCTTGCAGTTGTACTTATTGGTTTAAGTTTAACTACAAACGTTAGCATTCAACGTCTTTTTTGATCGGTTTCCTTATCAACACCCACGAATGATAAAACTCATAATAACAAACATTACTCAACCGTTTATTACTCAGAAGAAAAATAGTCCAATAATTTTATTTGACTAAGGAATTTTGTACTCGTATTCTTTTAAATTATTGTACATAATAGTTTCAGCAAAATAAGTTTTCATGAATTTCAGTACTAACCAAAAATAAACTAAAAATATGTACAAAATTAAATTTATTTATGTCCCC
Source organism: Tubiluchus corallicola (assembly GCA_030141605.1). Taxonomy (NCBI): domain Eukaryota; kingdom Metazoa; phylum Priapulida; class Priapulimorpha; order Priapulimorphida; family Tubiluchidae; genus Tubiluchus; species Tubiluchus corallicola. The sequence goes on along the minus strand of JAQGDQ010000012.1, from coordinate 1,437,861 downwards.
GTTGCAACTTAATGACGCAAAAAATTTAGTGTATTTATATGCAACCTTGATTTAGTTTAATTTATATTCCATTCGTTCGTAACTTTGTATAGTTCAATAAGACTAATTTCGTTTGATTTCAAATTGCATTTCTAGGCCAGTATAATAAACTAAAAAGCATGTACACTATTTATTTTATTATAACTTTCCATTGTTGTTTTGCGGAATTCTCGTGATTTAAAGTACTTTGTTTTTACATGTGGTAATTTTCTTTATTTTGGAGTATTGAGAATGGAAGAAATCTTCAAAACCGGGCAGCATTAATTGTGTAAAGACAGAAGTAAAGTTTACAATGCAATATGAATAATTCTAATGCTTTATTTTGGTTTTATGATACCGTTTTGATCTTCAAGAAAACCCACTTTTTGAAATTGCTAGAAACTTCCGGCAATAAGCAGCGTGGTCATGGAAAAATAAAATTTTGTCATGCAACTTTTCCCTTTCGGCTGTTCCGACTTTGAACAAAATAATAAGTTTTTTCAGTGCACAGACCAAAAATGTTAAATAAAGTAGTATGAACACAGACTATTAAGAAAAACATTGAACTCGCTCACCTTTAAACGAAACAGGGTGTAAAGCATTTAATATTGCTCTAATGCGCCACACGTAGAAAGTGCATGCAACAATGACAACTGTTGGTGGTTTTAAATTTTCACGGTACTTAAAATTTTTAGTTCAGAATTGTGTAACGGTGTAGTGGTTTTTGATAGACAACGCATGACCTTTCGATCTTCTAGATGTTTGAATAGCGTCATGTATCATACGTTTGAATGAAATAACTGTGATTTAAATTCTGTTGTGGATACCTGCGCTTATTCATAATTAAATCATCGTTTACAATATTACATTAACTACTATACGAAAAAATAAAATGAAAAATAAACACAGAGAAATTCAAAAATTTTGTAATCTTAATTAATACATATTGTACAAGTCTAGCATGGCATTCAGCAGCTAGTTAAATTAAGCAAAAAATACTTTAATTTTCATACTGTGTGTAACTTTCATACTGAGTGTACTGACTGTAGTTGTGAAAGGAAAATACACCTATTTTCCAACAGCAACAAAGCAGTACAAGTTTCGCTGTTGCGGGTATAAAAAAGTTTATTTGAAGAAAACAAATGTGTATTTATATAATAGTTTTGCTAGGCCCGGTTTCACAAAGCCGTCATAACGACGTCGTTGCTAATAGTTAAGTGAATGTAATAACGATAAATTATAAAGATAGTCTAGGATAGAAAATATTAAAGGAAGGCAGGATGATTTTTCATATACTACCCAATTTTCAAGTCAGACAAAAAGTATACATTTTAACACAATCAATACTGCAAAAGCGTTTCTGATAATTAAATAATAGATTAAAAACGTAATTTACGGCGAGTCCAACAACTGATGACATCACAAATCAACATAATTTTCAACTGCAAAAATATTCCACGAGCGTGTTGCACGTGTTTGCGAAAGCGAAAATTAAAGTGCAGTACTAGTGAGTCAGTGTTGCACACTCGGAAGGTGAGCCAATGACATTTTACCAGTTTGCGCGAACATTTTAAATTACCAAGAATTTTTTTTATACTTACACAAGTCTTTCAAGCTGGTAAGCGTGATACTAAGTAGTATAACTTTGTGTGGAAAGTTTTTTGAGGATATTCTTTACAATTACCGTTTCTACCCATTTAACATTGTACAGTCACCAACAGCAAATCCTGATTCTTGTGTTAAGTTGTTATTATAAGCTTGTATTAAAAGTAAAAAAAAACTGACCTAATGACTGAGCTACTATGTAGCACTTTAAAAAGTTATATATACTAGAGTACACTAGACACTAACAATGTACGTTACAGAGACCTTTGAAAGAAATATAATTATATAACGCTGTTGGTTTGTTATATTTGTAGCTGTTATAATGTAACTTTCTTGTTCATGTCATAACATTGTAATGGCTTCAAACTTCTGTTTTAACTCAAATGCATGTTCGCTATTTTAAATATTTTGTATTGCCTATAAGAAATAATAATTAACTTTAATGCAATTATTATGTTTTGGAATGTTGCCCAGAAACAATGACACAATAAAAGTTTTTCGCTATTTTTCGTTTTTTTACAACTATGTCGCATAATTTGCGATCTTTTCTTGTTTTCAACTTTTAAAAAAAAGCGACAGTGGAGGCAGTTTTGCCTTTTGCAATACTAAGTTCGTGATTCTAGATTCAAACACGATGCAAATCTGTGCAGGTAAAACAAGGACTCGTGACAAATACAGCGATCATCAAAGGCTTGGAGCTCGAGAAGGAGTTTCACTATAGCAAGTACAAATAAGAGGTGTTCGAAACTACTGTAAAAACTGATATATATATATATATATATATATATATATATGTATATATATATATATATAGGCGAGCCCAACTCTTGATGACATCACAATTTTCAACAGCAAAGTATTCCACGAGCGTGTGCATGTCTTTGCGAAAGCAAAAATTTTAGTACAGTACTACTATAAGCTATTCAGTGTGTTGTACTAAAACTAGGCAAGTTTTAAGATAGAACTTGAAATTTCAAATTTACCGCTGTGCTCATGTATGAACTGTCGAGCCTGTGTAGTTCGTCACAAATTAACACCTGAACTAAGAGGTACAGTACCTGTTTTTTGGGCAATGCGTTTCCGAAATGTAGGCGCTAGTTTTCGTCTAACTAGCGAATGGCGAAATGCATGTAACAGCGGACTAGTGGCGTGAACGTGAAATTGTGTTTGTGTGGTATTAAAATCATTTTCGAAAAAATAGTATGTTTCTTTTCAAAATTTTAAAGAGTAGATTGCTTTGACCTACAATTTAAGATGGGGTCCAGTTTTGCTTTAAAAAACAAGAAAATGGGTACCTGAAGAAAGTTTTAGAAAAATGGCGTTAAAAAAATTATATTGTTTTATAACAATTTTATACAAATATCCTACTCGCATTAAAAGAAATTTTTCATTTTAAATTTCCCGCAAAACTGTTCCGAAGTCGTAAGTCAGGAGAAGAAAAGGCAATGTTAAATTACGTCCCAAAAAACTTTCCATGCAAAGAAAGACTTGTGTAACTAGAAAAGAAAATTATTAATTATTTAAAATGTTTTCACCAATTGGTAAAATGTTGCTGACTCACCCTCCAGGGTGCACCACTCACTAACCAAAAAACGTATTTTTAATCTTATTGACAAGATACAGTAATTTCAAATTTTACTCAGTTAGTGACGTGTGCGCTACGAATGCTCTGATTTTTTTCCAAACTTCAAACAATGTTGTCAAATTTTATACACAAAGTTATCTAAACTTGTTTAAAATGACCTGTCGTCAAAATGGCTGCGTCTAACGGTCATCGCGGAACAGAAGAACAAAGGACAAAAAACACTTATTTACAGTCGCTGGGACAACAGACAACATTAGCCATATGCTACCATAAGCGACTCTTAACGAATACAACAACACTGAGACGCCGCAAAAAATAACATAGATAACAACTATTTGCGCCAATGCAGGTGGTTTTGAGATTCGAATTCGGACTGCAAGCAGAGAAGCACCCACAGTCCGTTACCTTAACCACCCGCCAACCACTACTGACACAAATCGCGGAGCTTAAATTTACGTTTTATAGAGCGTTACTGCTGATTGAAGTCCTACATGCAAAAAGGCAGTACGTAAGTGTTATAAAATTTCAAGACGAATTTTTTAAGCTTTATATAAGTGCAGGGTTTTCTTGTGATTAAAGGTCACAACTATAAAAAACACGCGTGTAAACATCAACTGAAAAAAGAACAGCATTGTTATTATTATTATTATTATTATTGTTGTTGTTGTCGTTGTTGTTGTTGTTGTTGTTGTTGTTGTTGTTGTTGTTGTTGTTGTTGTTGTTATGATGATGATGATGATGATGATGATGATGATGATGATGATGAATGATTTATGATACTGCATAAATTCTTAGTCGATATGATTTGTAACTTTTCTGCATTGCTGAGGAATGATGGTGATGATGATAAATCTTTTATTACGCCTCTATTTGCAGGCTCAATACATCAATAATTAAAACTGAAACCATGTACAGATATTACTGACACACATAAATAAATACATACAATTACATAAAAAAATAAAAGCAACTGTACAAATTATATACAAATGAACAAATGCATATGTATAAACAAATACGTTAGAATGTACAAACAATAAAAAACAAAATGTAAATAAAGGTATACTAGCGATTAGTTAACGTCTTCACGATGTAGCCATCTTTCACTAAGTCCAAAAATGCTGTGATTATACTTTTGTCCTGTTTTAAAAATATCACATCTGTTGTTTGATCAGCAAGCTCTAACATAAATGCCGCCTCTTCCTTTGGTTGACCAACGGGCAACAAGATAATAATTGATCTGGTGTCTGAGTGGACAGTCCACAGTCCTTGCTGAGGAAGGACAATGAGGTTAAATTGATCCCGGACTGAATTACATAATTTAATGCTGTGTAGGCTGCATTACTGCATATACTGGGACCTTAAGCTGTGTAGTAGTTGTCTGATAATAAAGTCCTTTTGGTGACGCTCTGGTGTTGTAATTATATACACCTGTTTGTGATACAATGGAGTACCATGGGTCACGATATTTCGCAATGTTGATGAAGTTGACAATTTTATTGTTGACAGTCTGTAATGGTTGAAGTATATATTATTTGGTACTTTACCAAAAAAGTATGCAGTACAGCATGTAGGAGTGTATCTGTGCATACCAGATCGATTCAAGTGTTTTAGTGTTAATAAAATTTCGCGAAAATACACATCGTCTTGTTTAATGAGAATGTGTCCGCCATTTCAGATCGTTATCATATTAGTAGTAGTAACAGCAGCAGCAACAGGAGGCGGTAACTAGCAACTGCTGCAGCCTGTGCTTTTGATGTTTCATTTGCTCAAACAGATTGTACAAAGAATTTTGTTTCACATTATTTCAGAATCTTCAAAATTTTGAGGAGTCATCATAGTCAGTTAATAAGGAGGCACGCTTTTGTGTATGTTGACATTTATAAATAAAACTGTGATGCCTATTGGCGTAAAAATAATTCATTAATTAATGTAAGGTTTTAAACAAAAATTAAATAGAAAATAGAAATTAAACAAAAAATAAATGATCATAAAACACTTAATTTTAATCATTTTAAAGTTAATAATTAATTCTGAAAAAGTCATTAATATTTAAGACACTAAAATAATACGCATTGTCAGAGGTCAGAAACAACTCACATATAAATAAATCGATAATTAGCCAAATATTAATAATTAATAGGTTAATAGGTTTACTGTATCCCACTGGCACTTATAAATGTAAATACAACATTGGTAAATGGATTGCTAATTGCAAAGCTTCCACAAATTACCTTTTTTAAGATTTGAAGTGAAAAATGAGAATAGAAAAGTAAGAATTGTATTAAATTAAATTTTACAGTTTCCCATTGCAGTTCAAGAGAGCTCTCTCGCTAACTCGATTTTGGTGATTTTTATTATCTTAGAGTCTTAAAATGGATAAAATGAGAAAGCAGGTGTTTTCACAAGATTTTACGCCATGAACCATCTATCTGCCTATTTGTGCACACGTAGAATAGATGAAAATACGAACCACAAAAGCTTATTGTTAGTTTTGCATTCCTTTAATGTAGTGTATGTGTTATTGTTTGGTTTACGAGAGTCTTATTTTATGATCAAGTAGCCGTTGTTGTTGAAAATAAAAATTTATAATGCAATTTACTATATCGCTTACTAATTTAAATTACAGGTGACAGCATGCACGCATGACATTATTCTAAACGCAGACACGAGAGCGAGCTGCTCTATGGCTCTACCTACTGACAGTTATTGACAAGCCATTGGAAACTTTAGGAAAGAAAATAAATCAATAAACTTGGTAGAAAAATGAAGGCAGATTTTATAAGATTACGAAAAAAAAAGAAAGAGCAAAGGAAGGAAAAAAAGAAGAAAAAGAAAGAAAGAAGAAAGAAAGTGAAGGAAAGAAAGTAGAAGAAATAAATGAATAAAATATGCAAATGAAAGTATGAATGAATGAATGAATGAATGAATGAACGAACGAACGAACGAACGAACGAATTAATAAATGAAATGAATGAATGATCGAATGAAAGAAACGAACAAACGAACGAACGAACGAACGAGTGAATGAATAAATGACTGACTGAATTAATGAACGAATGTGCTCTGATAGGGCACTCTTTTTCTTTGAATAATTTGTGGTTTACAAGTATGTGATATTTAGTCGTTACACCAGCGCTACTAGTTATTAGTGACTGTACACCTTTATAAAGTTTTAAAAAATATATTTTTCTAGAGAATATGGTAATAATTTACTTTAAGAAGCTCGTTAAATAAGCCAAGTGACACCTAGTGATTTTCAGTCTTGCAAGAAACCACGCCACATCAATTTCAACGTGTTGCTGATTGATAGGCATGCGGTGAAAGAGAAAACCATAGATGTGACGTTCTTGAAGAATATGGGTCACACGTCTTCACTTTACACATAGAAGCTTTTCTCATGCCGTCTTAGTTCTAATGTATAGCAAAAGAGTTTTTTTGTCTTTACCAAATGCAACAATGGCTTTATTTCGAAAATGTTATTGCAGCATAGTAAATGCTTCGTCTAGACATTGTGTTCTTATCTGATGGTAAACTCAATAGCCTTAAAGCTGGTAAGTTTTTAACTGAAATGGATTACGTATTTTACCGACATATAAAGATTTTGCTATTAAGGTTACTACTAATAAATAATTAATTCAGAAATGAAATTAATTATTACCCAAGAATAAATAAAAACTGTAGGAGTAAAAACACGGAACTATTTAATTTTAGAGGCTATTAATAATTGAAGAATTGGAAAATTTACGCAGTTCTAGTGTTAGCAAGCGACTTGGCTGCTGGCCCGAGCATGCGCAGTTAGATTCCTGTCGTGTGCTGATAATAACCGCACAGATGTCAACGTGACATGCGAAACGTGAAATAAAGTTGCAAGAAAGCTTAGCAACAGTTTCGCAAAAACTAATACAGTTGGGAAAATTGTGTGTCTGTGAATTTTCCGTCAGTGGGTGAAAGAATCTACATTTAACAAGCTGCTAACCATTTTCAACAGGATTGTGTGTTACATAAAATTGAGGTGATACTTTGTTCAAGTTTTCATTATAATTATGAAATATAAAGATTTATGGATGGAAAAAGATTCTGCCCTTATTGACAGGTGAGTAATTCGGTCTAGCTACATTTTTGAAACTAAATTTTCAAAAAAAGAGGAACTGAGGTTGATTTGAATCAGCTACCTTTTGCGTCACCCAAAATGCATTTCATTCTGCATGTGAAACAGTTGAACCACATGACTTTGCAATCACAAGAGCCGGTCAATGGCTCACTGACATTTTTAGTATTTTCAAGACTTAGTTTACTTAGGTTAGAGTAAACACCTAAGTAATTAGATTACAATGTAATTATAGCTAAATTTGAATGTAAACTCTAAATTAGAATGTAAAGTATAATTAATGTATTTCAGAACGTGCAATACTAATAGCTTACAGCAAATGTACAAATATAAAATAGTATTCGGTTCTGTCTTGATTATATAGTGCTGTCTTATTTGCGGCACTAAGACGTTAAGTGTAAAACATAAATGTCCCCTAGCACAGACTGGCTGAGTTGATATGTTTGTTTTTCCGCTCACATAAATTTAGTTTGACAAATTTTATTAATAATTGTAGCCATTAGCTGATAATTTTGAAATCTTGAGGTTATACTCAAGCTACATCTACATTACTGAGCTACTGAGTTCGGCTTTGATATCCTTTGTAACTTTTTTTTATTCTTGTGTAACAAAGTTGTTATTTGTTGTATACCTGCAACACAGTTTTTGTACAAAAGACGAACAAATAATACAGTGTTTCAGGATCACCTGTATTTACAACTAAAAATTTCATGAAATCGCATTCACAGGAAATTTAGTGGCACCAAATTTGGCTTCATAAGCCTATTGCAGCTATTTTGCTTTACACCTATATACTCCCCTCTTTTCTATGTATGGCCGTGGAAATATTTTGCGCTATAAAGTCAACCTGACAACAAACGAAAACAGCACAAGACTTCAAATGTAGCTACAAGAAAATCCCCATTTACTGTGTAAGAGTTTACTACAAGATGAATTTCATAGGTCAGTTAGTCAATATTAGATAAAGCATTGTAACCTCGTTTGCCCTAAAACGAATTAAATTAATATTAAATAAAAATAAATGCAGTTTCGCAATTTCAGTCCCTAAACACTTAAACAGGTCTACTGCAATGTTAACATGAAGTGGATAGAGTAAATAAAACAGTTGCCCACACCTGTCGTATTCAACAAATTTGCATCTGATTCATTTGCCCTAAATCTAAAAATGTTTATACTCTAATTTTTTATATGACGCATTGCAGTTCGAACGGACAACAATTAGCACCCACCGGTTATTTCATCATTCATTTGAACGCACGTTTAATACACGTTGAAATAGCGGTTATTATGACAGACCCTGACTTCTTGGTTTCTTTTCCCGGCGCGAAGCCATTAGTGTGTATGACGATCGTCTCACAGCTGTTAGGCCTGTATCACAGATTTGGTTACAGTAACTGTTTCTGGTATCATGACACGCTTTTCTGCTGACTACGTTTATAACTTAATATTCATGCCAAAGTGCATAATGTGCCAACATGTTTGATGTTTTAATGAAGGGCTTCATTGGCGCTGAAGGGATGTGTAAATGATCGGGTAGTTTTGAGATTCTTCAGAGGATCATTCTGCCAATGAGACTAATGCGTCTCGACTCGAACAAAGAATGGGGTCAAAAGCAGCACTTACGGTAAAAACTCATAGACATTGGGCGTAAATAAACGATAATGGTATAATATTTGAAGTAATTTGATGAATGTTTCTGGTGCTAATAGTGTGTTTTAATGCGATAACTTACTTAGTTATCCCTATTGGAACGAATAGTATACTTGTATTGCAGATTTCCATATTTTTGCAAGCAATCCAAGTCTTCTTCTAATTTTAAGTCTTACTGAACTAAGTAAGCATATTTACGTCTAGGAAAACTAGCATGCAAATGTAGTTAGACTAGCAGAAAATTCGTAGAAATTAGACTATCTGTAGGCATGTAAGTAGGCCTTCGGGTAGGTAGGTGATGATACGCAGCCAAGAAGGTGATAGGCAGCCAAGGATAAAATCAGACAGTAGATGGGTATGTTACTGAGTGTAGAGGTAGTTAGTTATAGCTGGGTTTGCTTGCATTTGATAGGTAGTTTAGCAATAGGCTGTTATAGAGTTGTAAAAATAGATGCATAAGGTGCTATACATATACATATAGTATAGATGTACATACAATAATATCCAGACGAGTAAAAACGCTGATTACCTAACAGGTCAATCCATCGGATCAATATGTTATACAATAAAATTATATAGAAATTGCAATAATCACCTACACAGAGACGTGTTATATAAGTAAAGTACAGAGGTTTGTAGAGATCAAATGGAGCATAAAAAGATGCATGGCATATTAGCTTTATTAGATAGATGTGATTCGTTAGTTAGTTCCTTATGACGCTAATAACGAAAGCTATTAGCAGCATATACAGAAAAGGTACTTGTACAATTACGCTCCTTGGAATGAAAACCAAGGAATGATGCTTAATCTGAAGGGTAGCTGTTCGAAAGAAAAGATGACGTAATGAATGATCTATTGGTTACTAGTATGGTCATGTTGTAATTTACGAATTTGTTGATGTTTGGAAGAGGTGTCCACACCACTTCCAAACCTATCCTTTGGATGAGGGATGCTGTACAGATTATAATGCGTCGTCGTAGTTGATAGTTATACACTGGAGCCAAAACAGTGTTTAGACTAAAATAGAGAGCTTCTACTGTTTATCGTTCGGTTTCACGAATTAAACCAAGGCAAATAAGGACTGTGGGTGGAAGGGCTGGAGTACAGACAGGCTAAGCGATTAGAACAAATGGCAGCAGTAACATAAAATTTTTTATCATCGTGCATTTTATTCGTAAAATACACACGTAGTTTGCAGGACCGGTGCTAGGAAGTGCGGGTCCAATTAGAACATTTTTAGTAGGGCCGTCCACCCTACAGAAGCTGAAGATTGATGTTTTATGCTTCCCGGAAATATTCAAATATCTCAGCCAGGAATAAGCAACAACAAGAAGTATATTCGTAGCTTTCTGAATGGTACCAACGGAAAAGTTGGCTTTGCGGCAGTGAAGTAAAAACGCATTGTTTTGCTTCTCGTGTTTGCTGTTTGGAGGTGATGTAACGTTTCTAAATGCAATTTTTGAAGCAGCACCCCACTAATTTTAGTTAAGAGCCGCCACTTGCTTCGTGTAGTACGCCAGTCCCAGCCAAAAAGCGTTGGAGGCTTCAGGCTCCACCATTAGCCAGAATGATATAGGCCTATACTAGAAATTGAAAACATATATGAAATATTTAATGTTTCATTACAAGCCAAGATAATTACTGATATATTGTTTTGTGTATGTACCTTCTAAAAACAGACGATTAACTGAAATTACAAAATAAATAAACAAACGATCAGTAAAAACATTGAAATATAGATATACGATGACAGACTGAATAGTTTCACTTGCGTTCACAGTATCAAGAAACTTAGTGCACAACTGGTCGGTAATTAATTCATCCAAAGAGTCCTCGGTTCGAGCGTGCGGGGCCGGGGGGAGGGGGCAACTCTTCCCGCGGGGCCCAATTTGAAGAAATCTGTCAAATAGGCTTAAAACCGGCCCTTGTAGTTTGCATTAGTATTTAAGAAAATGCGTGAATGAAAATTATGCTTGAAAAAACTGAATTTCTAATCTTGGCTCAAATTAAAGTTTGTATATTTAGCGTATTTTCTAGATTCCTATAACAATCAACGCCTGGTAAAACCCTTTCCTTTCCTTTCCTTCCCTTCCCTTCCCTTTCTTATAGTGTATAGTATGAGACTAAGTTAATCATAAATAATAACATTCTGCCGAAATAAATACTGTTTTGTTGTTTTTTATTATGCCGTTTACTGCACTTCACGATCTTTATCGGGAAACGAAAACGCAGACCGCTCTTTTTCACTAGCTTCCTGATCGACACCAATTTTTTCACTAGTTTTTCCAACTAAAGTCGATTCTTGAACGAAATTTAAAATAGCTGTCCTTCTCAGTGAAATTTTCAACGAACTCAAGTCTTTCTCGCGGTATTCTTGAATCTTCACATGATTTTTTGAACGAAGCCACATTTTTATCAGTGATTTATTGAATGAAGCTACATCTTCCTTATGAATTTATCGACCAAAGAACATTTTTAGCACTACGTTTTTAAATTTTTGAACAAAACTTTATTTTCCCACGTACTTTTCGAATAAAGACCCATTAAGACTTAGTATTTCCCACTGCTTTTTGGAGTGAAATCATTTTTTCTTGTTTTTGAGGATCTTATTTTTAATAAGAATATTTTTTTAGATTTTTTATTTTTCACATTTCCTTTGCATCAATGTCACATAGTAGATTAGCTTTCATGCAGCTAGAACAGAAAGGCTTTTGTGCGTTGAAATCAGACCAAAATGATGTCGCTTAGGAACATATTTTTGTAATGGCAGTTGTTTATCTAGTGCCATAACTTTTGCTTAATAAACTTAAAAAATTATAAAAAACACAAAAAAGGTTGTGGACTTTTTTTTATTTAGCATTCGACATAAAACTAAGTTGCGAGTTGCTACACAAAATATGAAACATTACTAATAAACCGCTGAAAATTTTGAGCGCCATCACAAACAAAATTTTAGTAAAACGGTACAACCACCTTGGCCTTCAACATTACAGTTATCAGGTTTTAGTAATGAACATTGGCATACACGACTCGGTTCACGCACATGTAAGCTGTAACATGGCTTCAGTATATTACCTGAGCTACCTCCTGCTCGACACCTCACGTACACGTATCAGTTTTCACAAATATTATTTTCTATCTAACACCGAAGCCTTTTAAGTAGCCTGTAGACATATTACTAGGCATGTTATAGGGTATTAGTAAAAGCTGATTACTATAGCTTACCTTACGATTGGTCTCGCATTGATTGGAACAGCATGATCGAAAACTATTTTAAAAAATTCTTCTCACTTGCACATGCATCCGCCAAAAGTCCTATTACTCTGATGCTCATCAGTCGTCTTTTCTATTGTATTACACAAAGTTGTTGTATAACACACCTGTAATCTATTGGTGTATGCATAGGCCTACAAGTAAGGGGTCAAGTAAAGATCAAATCAACTTTTACAAGCTTATTGAATTTCAGATTTTAATTGAAATGTTTAAGGCTGCTGTTTTAATTTACCAATAAATCAGCGTCTGCTAGGGAAATGAACAAATAAAGTGCCGTTTTACGCTGAATTGCTTACCAACCTCACTTTACGATGCAAATATTTAGCAGCTAATAAGGCGAATCAAAATAATCATGTATCCTTTAATGACATTAGCATGACAGCAACTATCCTCGAATAATCAAATTCTAGCATAAAACTAGAAAAATAAACAGCAGAACATCAGAGTTCAATTTTATCTGTTCAATAAAATGGCTGAGATTGTATTTTAGAAAGGGAAAATTTCCTATTGACGTTATGAAATGAACCGACGTTTATAGCTTTGTATTATAGCGAAGTTGTTTTTGCAAATAGCAAGATGGTAATGAAGCAACACGCGTGTGCTAAGCTCAATAGCATCAAAGAGCGTCAAAGTCACAGAAGTTCTAGTTTTGAACGTTTAAGTTTTTTTGCGTGACCTGGCAATACCTGTGCACAAAATGCACGCAAGGACAAAGCGCGTGTTAACTTGGCAGCTTTGTATAAGTGAATCCAAACTTGGGACAGAAGTATACACTTATATTCCAGGCACATCTCCTCCTCTTTGAATGCAATCTCGTGGCACAAAACGAGTACACTGTAGTGAGTTTGCAATTCTTATGTTACTTTTCTTTTACTTCTTTACAATCGGCAATCACATATTCACAAAAAGCGAAATGATTTTGGATTTGTAGTATAACTCAAGTTATTCAGTTCACTGCAGGATAAATTACTAAAATTTAGTTAAACTAAGCTTTGTCCATAAAACTTATCTCTTAATAGTGAGTTAGTACAGTTGAATCATGAAAACGTAATTGGACGTCCTTAACTTTTGGCTATATTCTGCTGTTTGTAGTTACTGTTTGTAGTTACTGTTTATTATACCATTTCACAAGTCAGTTGCTTTGAAATGCTTAAGTTACAAGTTTACTACTTATGACTTTTTTATGAAATATAGGCCTAAATGACCGTTAGGGCACCAGGAAGGGTTTGAGCTAAATTTGATAATGTTTGTTTGATTTGTACACCAAGGCCATAACTCCTTTTATTCAAATCTTTTTAATGAATTTTTTATGGAAATGTAGGCCTAAATAACATTTTACTGTTAGAACATGGGGATTTGGTTGGGCTAAATTTGATAACAACAATAAATTTTGGTTTGCTTTGTATAACTACAATAGAGTCTTTAACAAGTCTTCATAATAATCTTTTTATGAAAATATAAATGATTATTACTGTTATGACACCAAGCAACTATGCTTGATAGATAAAATGGATTTAAATTTACTAAGTATTTTACTAGTTTAATCATACCTAAGGTTTCGCAGTTTTGTTGTTATTTTAGTAGCAGCCCAATTGAAATCTGGCATGCAAGAAGTACTTAAGTTACGAAATGATGAGATGTTTAAGGGAGTGGAGTAAATTCAACACGGTGTGTGTGTGATTGGGGTAAATTTGATAAAAATTATGTGTTTGTTTGCTTTGTACGCCGGGGACCGTAATGCACTAGTCTTTTTGACAAACTCATCATTAACAATCCTTCTGTGAAAATATAAATGATTGTTTACTGTTATAGCAACGAGATGTTTGGCTGGCAAAGTGAATTTTAAATTTTATGTTGTAACTTCACGCAAATTTAGCAGTTTCGCTGCACTAGAATGTCACAACTTTTTTGCCTTTTTAGCAACAGCTAAATTGAAATCTATACTTGCGAGAAATACTCAATTCACAAAATAGTGATGCTTATTTAAAATGCTTATTTAAACTAGCATACAATATATGAAGTGATCAAATTTTGATTTGTCGCTATATGCTTGTATTTTGTGAATCTGTGTTTTTTATGTAGGATTACTGTTTAATCTATCTTGTAAACCTTTTTAAAGTCTGCCATGTTGATTTTAGATATTTTTGTGATGTGAAGCGTCTTTGAATATTGTCAGTCGTGCTGTCTATAGATATAGACACTATACAAATTATTATTATTATTATTATTATGATTATTATTATTATTATTAGTAGTAGTAGTAGTAGTAGTAGTAGTAGTAGTAGTAGTAGTAGTAGTAGTAGTAGTAGTAGTAGTAGTAGTAGTAGTAGTAGTAGTAGTAGTAGTAGTAGTAGTAGTAGTAGTAGTAATAGTAGTAGCAGTAGCAGTAGCAGTAGCAGTAGCAGTAGCAGCAGCAGCAGCAGCAGCAGCAGCAGCAGCAGCAGTAGTAGTATGACTAATAAGGCAACTGATATACAACATCTTGGACAGCTAAACAACAGAAGCCACATCAGAACGCACTTAATTAATATAATGTAAAGCGGCTGATGCTTTAACAAAAAAAATTGTTAACGTGTAGGACTAGTAAAATTATAATTAAATTATAATACCCTATTAACCAAGAACGACACCGCCAATAACTACAACTTGGGCGACGACAGCGACGATAATACAGAGTGAGCAATAGATTTATATAGATTTATTATTTTATATAGATCTAGTTAGTTGATGCACATTTAATTGTAAGCGGTTCTAACTCATCTTAGTTAATGCGAAATTGACTGCCTCGACGGTTTCTTTGAAGAATGCGAAGTCTGTGATCTTTAGCCTTTAAAGATCCAGTAGAACTTAATTTATAACAAGCTTCATAAAAGACGAATGTGGATTTTGCAGCACTGCTTAATATCGAAAAATAAAAATATCTATATTCGGCAAAAATATTTGTACATGTTTATCAGAACACATTCTACGTAAGTTGTTACTGACTGGAAAATATTTCCTCGTTATCAAAGAGTAGAAAATATATGTTATCGCCAGAGTGGAATAAAAATACCACTCAGATGGCCTTGTCTTATTTTATTGTCTATAAAGAGATGTCATCAAAGCATTTCTTAATCATAATATACATCGGTCTTCTATCTGTCTGTATAAGAAGCCTTGCAAAAACGTTTAACTGGCTTAACAAGGTTATTAAATCATTAGTCTCATAAAAGCTTTTAAAAATGTGAGCAGTGAGTTTTCGAAGTTTATTTAATATGCGAAACAGGAAGAGAGCGAGTCAAAGAGAGAGATTAAGAGAAAAGGGAGAGAGAAAGAAAGAGAAGCACAGAGCAAGGGAAGAAGAGAAAAAGAGAGTGAGGGGGCAAGTGAGAAAGAGAGAGAGAGAGAGAGAGAGAGAGAGAGAGAGAGAGAGAGCGCGAGAGAGAGATAGAAAGAGAGAGAGATAGAAAGAGAGAGAGATAGAAAGAGAGAGAGAGAGATAGAGAGAGATAGAGAGAGAGATGGAGAGAGAGAGATGGAGAGAGAGAGAGAGAGAGAGAGAGAGAGAGAGAGAGAGAGGGGGGGGGGCGAGAATTTGGTTGCATACTATGTTTGACTGGTAAATTCAACAAGCTAAGCAGAAATAACAAATTAGTCAAATTTCAAATTTTCTTGGAGGGCTGGACGCACACGAAAGCACTTCGTTTATACCTCACGATGTACCGAGGAATGCCGAAATACATAGTATATACATGAAAGCTGACAAAGACGTTATGCATTTGTTCCTGAAGTATTCTAGTCAGCTAGTTGGAGTATGCTGCCAATGGTCGTTACTTCACAAAGTGTTAGTAGAGTATGGATGTTATATTGTTGATCCGTGTTGATAATTCAAAATAAATAATTAATTTTACTTTGTATAAGGCGGCCACAGGTTGCGACTGAAGTGTTTGTATGATTCAAAATAAAATTTTACTATGCATATCTTACGGTTTTGGTTAAATTAAACACAGTGCAATAAAATGAATATTAATTTTACTGACTGCAATGTAAAGCGCTTTTTATTCAACGCAGGAATGAAGCAGAGCTTTAACAAAGCGTAATGACGTCAGCATACCATGACATCATCAAGGCTACCATTTTGCTTATTTTTGCTTCGCTGGTGACTGAAGCTGTCCTCAGCATTGACAAAGTGGCCAACTACTCAGGAGATATCATTTTAGGTATGATATTTAATTAATTTTGTGAAGTCATAGATCAGAGAATGATCAAAGATCAGCGCTGCCAGTGAAAACCTCATATACAACACGAAATAGTCGTGCCTCATTATTTCAAAAAAACTTTAAACCATGACGTGTTTATTCACCGAGCAGATAAATCAACAAAAACACACGAAATGTCCATAATGTTCCATAGTAAAGTGTCAGTTTGCTAGTTTTAACAAAATGAGATCACGGTACTACATTAGCGCGTTTTCGTTCATAAATTTTCATTTTGGCTTTTAAGCGTGAGGAATTTACTTCTTCATTCACCTACATTTCTATTGGCACACAAAGCGTGCTATTTATAGGGCAAATTCAATCACGGATTGTTAAGTCTGTTTGCTGATTAAAGATTGACACCTAATTTAAAGTCAGGCGAACGATGACGTCACACTCCAGATTGACAGTGTCAATACTTTTATTTCAATCAATTCTTTCACGCTAATTGTCCAACGTTCCATTTTCTAATTTTGCTCCAGGACTTTGTAGTTAAATAAAATACAGGGTTCGATGTCCGAAGACTAAGTATAATGAAGGAGTGCATACTGGCTACAATAGTTATTATTTAGTACTGATGATTTCGGTTAATGTTATTGCAACCTTAATTGCTTCACTTGGAATGCCCGCAGAAATTTCAAAAAAGTTAGTAATATATCTGTAAAACAGATTTTTATTTTCACCCACGCTGTCCGACATTGAGAAAATGGACTGCCGTTTGCATTTAATGTGACCAGACAAATCCACATCTGAGTAGGATAGAATCCTTCTTTATAAAGATAAACTTAGTTATTGATCTCAGATAATCCCGAGTTTCAGTTATTTTCTGGTTTGTACATAAAAAGCGCTACCCCCAAAAAAGGTCAGAAAAACATTTCCTGGATTAAATACACAGTTTGCTTGCTTCATGTGATTACACGTTAGGTAATCAATTAACCACTTTCTGCAACTTTATTATGCTGCATTAAATCATTTGCCTTGCAAGACATGTGAATTGGCTTACCTGGCTAAAGCTAAATTATCTAATAGACATTAATTAAGAGAAGTTAGTAAAAAAAAGGTTTACACACAAGTGCATCAGATTTAATTATTGTTATTTATTCAGTATTATAGATTCATAACCTTATAGTGAAAGAAAATTGAAAGGAAACTGCGAATGCTATATAATAATCCATGCGCACCTTTTGTCATTAACTCTTAACACGGCATTTTGGTGTTGATTTAAATCCAAGAAATACCAAATTTGGTACTGTAGTTCAATATAAAAATGACGCCATACAAAATAATGTAAACAAAAACAGAGACCAATAAGCAAACGAAATATAATTTAGATGTTTTCATCTTTTGTTTGTGTTACATATCAATTTATATTGGTACGGTTGTTTTCTAAGTTTGTATAATACATACGGTAGCCTCTAGATTTAGAACTAACATTTAAGTTAAATCTAAACATTCCATGTAAATGACGAAACGAGCCTACTCTTAGTTTTGTGTGTTTTTTGCTGTTAAATAAAATGCTATTTCACAAAATGTTGTTATTTTTAAAACTAAATAAATTATGCCCAGTTGTACTTTTTATTTTAAAAATGTTCAGAATTTTGTGGAGAATTAAGATAATAATTATTCTCTGTGACGTCAATAATAATAATGCTTTGTGACAGAAGTCATGGTACTGACACATGGAGTAGTAATTTAGATTGACAGTTAATACTGATATCACCGTCAGGCTGAGTTTCCACTTATTTTGAATTCATATCAGGCGAAAATTGTGTAAAAATTTCAGATCATTTCTCTACAGCCAAATGGCTACGCGGAGTACATTTTTCATTCAAGCGGAAGTGGGAAAATTTTCATAAACATTTTCTTGATTTTACCGTTCTTAGTTACTGTCTTGCGAAGCGAAATACAGAGACGTACAATAGAATAGGACAGAAGATAACAGAGTAGAATAAAATAGAACAGAGTAGAATAGAATAGAATAGAATAGAATAGAATAGAATAGAATAGAATAGAATAGAATAGAATAGAATAGAATAGAATAGAACAGAACAGAACAGAACAGAACAGAACAGAACAGAACAGAACAGAACAGAATAGAATAGAATAGAACAGAACAGAACCGAACAGAAGTAGAGCAGAACAGAATAGAATAGAATAGAACAGAACAAAGCAGAATAGAATAGAAGAGAAGAGAAGAGAACAGAATAGAATAGAATAGAATAGAATAGAATAGAATAGAATAGAATAGAATAGAATAGAATAGAATAGAATAGAATAGAATAGAATAGAATAGAATAGAACAGAGCAGAGCAGGGCCAGGAAAAAGAGCAGAGCACAAAGCTGAGCAGAAGAGCAGAGCAGAGCAGAACAGAGAACAGAATAGAACAGAGAGCAGAGCTGAGTGTACAGTGAAACAGAAAATCGACGGATAGTGGGGCAATTAAGTAATTATTAAGTAATGCAACAAGTAAAACTTGCAATATTAAACTTGCAGGTGTGCTTGTTCCTATACATGAGCGAGGAGACTCACAGGAATGCGGACAAATCCAGGAGGAAGATGGCATCATGTTTTTAGAGGCAGTGCTCTTCACTTTGAACAAGATCAACCACCAAGAGTTCTTTCCCAATTTTACCCTGGGTAAGTTTAAAATAAGTTTCAATGATCCTAAGTTTTAGTCTAGGCTTTACAGCGATAATGTGAGTCAACACAAAACTGCAAGACGCTTCCAACTCAGTGGTCACAAGAAGCTAACTGAGCTGTTTTGGAAACAAAATTTAGTTGCTCAAAGTGTCAGTGAGGGTCAAGCTTTAATGGCATAGTTGCTAACCGTCTGACAGAAAAATTTAAGTAGTTTGGGTTGTGACATTTGAGGATGACAGATTATAGTGGAGGACTCATAAGTAGTTGCTTGAATCACTTATTCAGTGAATGAACAAAATTCATCAGTCACTTATCACAAAACTGCAAGTATAAAAGTCTGACACCACCCGTGGTCACAGGATTAAAATTTATGTTATTTGTGGCGGAAGCCAACCTTGCTTGTAACTGAAATAAATTAAAATAGCGTTAAATTTTAAAGAAATTGAGGAAATGTGTTTGTTATCCATAATAAAAATAAAGGTGTGGTTAATCACAACGAGGATTATTGGTATTAGCAATATTTCTGGAAACCACTTCGTCTGATTCGTTTGTAACGTGCTAAAGGGAGCAGTGGATTCCCGAAATATCGTTAATATTAATAAACCTTGTTGCGATTAACTACCTCTTTATTTTTATCATGGGAAAATGCTATACACACTTTGCACAACACATAATTATGTCATCATTTTACTCAACTTGTAATTCTGTGTTACGAAAACCATGATTATAATAAGAAATACAAGCAGTATCTTCTTTCATTTCAAATACACGCAATCAAGTAGAGACTAATAAGCCTAATAACATATGTGGGCTATCCATATCCATTTATTTGGGTAACTAGTTTTCAGCACGAACTGCTCGGTTGCATCGGTATCTGCGTATGAACGATATCTTATGCAGCAGTAGTCCTATAATAAGCCTCTGCATGTGCAGCTGCAACCAGTCCGAGAACTAGTTAGGTTTAAGTCGATCAAGACGATCCAAGACAACAAGCAGATTTAAAAAAGATAGGTATCAAACTAAAAAATGGAGAGAGACAGCTCTTCATAAAAGATAGTTATCAAACTAAAAATGGAGAGAGAGACAGCTCTTCGTTCATATCGCCTTCGCTTCTACTGTATATTCGAGTGGTAAGGTGTGTTGAAAGTGCAACGGTCCACGGATACTTGCGTTCGTGGCGTCTGGCATGAAAAGCAGCTGAGCTACTAACTGTGAATGCTTCCGTTCCGTTACACAAATTTCAGTTCATTGGTAAAATACCTTGTGCTTGAAAGTTTTCCCGTTTTACAACAAGAGGGAGCATATTTTGAACACCGCTTTTTGTGTTACTGAACACGGCTTCCTCTACGCTGTAATCCCTGAAATCCCACTTCAGGATTTGTAAAAATGCAGATGGACTTTTGATTCAATTTTCAAATGAAATTATTTGCCCCACACAAAAAATATTCTTAGCAAAGAAATTTCCGAGTTTTGAGAGCAGCGCTTGTTGGAACTCACTTAATTGGCCAGCTAGCAGTAAGTTACGTGACAAAACGCGCACAACGTGAGACATGTTTAACTCTCTAATTGGGTTAGTAGTATAGTGCCAACCCTTACAAGTTTAATTATTGTGTTTAAACTCATTTCCAAACAGAAATCACCATTTATTGGCGCGAAGTGCTAGGTACACCATCAGATGCCTTTATTCAATGGCTTCATTTACTAGTACTTGTCGTGCATTGGCGAGTAAATATTTTACTACTGCCAGTACAATCTGGTCTTGTCACACGGTCACACCTATAGCTAGGATTTGTTTACTTATTATTAGAGACACTATTTAAACAAGTGTGCTTCAAGCCATAGAAGGGGGAAAGATTAGAAACAACAACGATTCTTATGGTAAGGAGTTATATATATTTATATCAGGTTTACAAATATCAGGTTGAACAGGCTGATAAAAGGAACAAGTCAGTTATCGAATTTAGTAGTAAGGTCTGCTTAGTTTTTTTGTCGTATTCACCCTATTCACCACATGTCAAAATGTCACTCCACTTTTTTTCCAGAACTGCCAGACTCCACCCCTTTTGACACTCCTGATGAGCTCCAAAGTTTTTAGATAAAGAGCAAGAAAAGGTCAAAGTTAACTAACATAGAAGGAATTTTGCTTTAATGAACAAGTAAAACATTCACTCTTTTATTTTCAATTAAATCTGAGCTTTGAAACGTTGAAATTCCTATCGTAGGAGATTTCCTCCTCTGGTTCAGAACTTTTGCTGCATATAACCTAATGGAACTTTCTCAAGAAATTCCCACTGACAGGAATCCCGTAAATGCATGCTAATTTTTTCAAATGTAGGTCCAGCGTGCAGTTCTTGCTAAGTTAGATTTGCTTACAAATAATTCTGGCAGCTGTCTATCGATCTGGGTGTGAAACACCGCGTAGGAAGCGGCAGGGACGTTAAAAACCTGCCCATGATTTTAAACAACTTTGGACCTTGGCAAGGAATCCGCATGCCATGCCGTTGTAAAACCATAAATAGTGCAGATGCAGTTCGAGTTATCCATCTTTTTGCACCGCTGATTTTTTGTTAATCAATGTCTTACATGTATTCATCAGTTCAGCTGGAAGTTGGTCCCGTTAATTTTGATAGACCGATAGATGTAGGAGTATTAATTGCTCATTTCATTATTCCCCAATGTCAGCTATCAGAACTGGGCATGCCTACCTAATTTATGTATGTGGGGTACTAGTACAAGCAAGAATTCATACTGTGTTAGTTCTAGTTAGGTGATTTATAATTGAAAGGTGCTATTGTATTTCAATGAAAAATTGATTATTGTTTGATTACTCTTGGCCTGATATCAGACACTAAAAGCTGATTGAAACAGCTTGCTACACATACATTAGGGCTTGCTTAACCAAATTTTGACGAGTCAAGAAGCACATGTAGCATGTGATTTATAGGAGAAAGTTGCTTAGTATAACTAGACTTTTAGGTAAGTATTTTTTCTACTACTTTGTGTTTTTTTTACAAAAATTCATTTTTGAGGCCACTTACTACCACTAAAACAGTTTATGGTTCGCGAGTTTGATTTGTGTTTTATCCTACATGAACGTACACTTTGTTGCTGCCACGTCACACCAGATCTGTGATTTACAATCGTCCAAATTAAATTGAAGCCAATTCTGTCTCTAGCAGATATTGAGAAACTCGCGTCTATACTGCGTGGTCGACTCGTGATAATCAAACATCATTCACTTTTGACGCACTGTGGCTTGAAATTTAATTACCGGTTACTTTTTGGATTTGAAAACCAGCTGCAGACGTAGAATTAAACGCACAAAAATATGTCTGTAGCAGTCATCGAGTGCGCAATCCACGAGAAATCATTCTACACAGTCAGTTTGGGTCATTTGGCAATGTTTGTACCATACTTGTTTCTGAGTCTGCCCACCCTTTTCTGTGCTTACCCTGATTTACGGCTTAATAACAGTCATCCATCATTTGCTATAAGGGATACTTGGACAACAAAGTCAATTTTCTCGAGCATTTATTTGGAAAAGTTTCATCAAACCTTGTGTTGCGTCACTGAGCCTTTCACGCTTTCAGTCTTTTTTGGCAGTGTGTTTCTTGGTGGCAATTGTATCCTTTCAACTTGTATAGACATGTTCAATAATGACCAATCATAATGCGTCTTGTTCACTCGTCCTTTGTCAGTAGACTTTCTCGTTAACAGGGTAGTGTACCGTACTTTGTATCTAGAGCTAGGCAATTGGACAAAAACACCTTCACATTGCAGAAGTGAAACATTTTGTAACTAGTCATGTAATAATTAAATTGCTCGATGCTGGTCCTTGGCAAATTGGATATCATGCAAAACTTGTAATTATTACGTTAACATGCTGTAATTTTAGACCAAAACTCGAAGTCCCCATTAAATATTTTAAAGAACAAACCTAATTATTATTGGCCAGTCTCCTAAGCTTATGTAAAGGCATGCAATACTAATAATTATATCATTAACTAGCACTTAGAACCGCCTATAGGAATAATTACAATTCCATATTAAAGTGACAGTACGCAAATCATGTATCAAGGGGCAAAATCGTTGCCAGGACACATTGAAGCTTCGTAGCCATAGTTGCTGTGCTGACAGGTTTCTGAAGCTTTACTTGTATACCTGTTGCAAATTACGTCGTTCCTCCGCAGGTTACTTACATATTGCACTTTAGAACTAATTTCCGCCAAGCATACACCCTGTAGTGAGTTAATTTGGACGTAGTAGCTTACACAAGAGAGCATGACAATGATAATAACAAGATCAACGACATGCAGTTTCCATAAATTAAATAATTGATGATCTACATTATACGTTATTATTATAACACGTTAGCACTCTTGTTTTAATTATTCAGTATAATAAATTACACAATATTTGGAACTAAGCATTATCATTTGTTACCTGTATTTGGTTGGACTGCAGCACAATTCAAACATTTTTCAATAAAATAATGCACATTCATGCTGTCGGAGTAGCTGAATGCGCACTAAAATTAACCAGTCTACAATAATTTCGCAATGAGTGACCACAGAGCTAGGAAGCCATATCAAAATGACTACTACCCATATTCTTATGTATATCTACAATACAAGCTTTTGTAAAACCCGCTGACCAGTCTTGTTCATCGGACGTTAAATATTTAAGCATGCGCTGCAGTACTTTTATGGGGTGAAAGAACCAGTAATGAGACTCGTCCACCAGCACTGTTACCACTCTTTCAAACCTTTTAAGACTTGCGGATCACATCATTAAATAAGCATTAATATTTTGATTTCATTTAGCCATTTTCACCATTTAATGAGTTAATATTTATTTATTTATTATTTATTAATAAAATAGATATGTAGAATAATACCCTTTATTTGCAGGAGAAAATCACGCAATGAAAATGTAAAATAAAATGAATTAAAATTACAGCATTTACGCACAAAAGATACTTTGGGCAGATTAGGCAGATAATCAGTGGCAACTGTATTGCAGTAAAATGAAATAAAATACAAATTTAAAGTTTATAAAAAATATTAAAAATTGAACATAGAAAATTGATAATTGTCCACTGATCACAGTTTTTTTCCACAGTAATTAACACAGCATGCTACAACATCAGGCCGATTTGGCAGTGATTACAGAATGTTAACAAGAATTCGTCACGAACACAGTAGGTAAATTAGGGTCTCTGCTAGTATAGATCTCGCTAATATCTCGTAATTGTAAATTCGAAACAAAATCGTGTCTGTTACTATAGTTAACAAGGTTGCAGTCAAATAAGAAGTCTTGTATTGAGCCAAAGTACATGTTGAACATAAGTGAGTGAAACACAAACACAAACAAAAAAAGGCCAGAAAAATAAGTACATGGACACAAACGCGACCAACTAATTAAAATACAATGCCTAAAATAGAGGGGTGTAATGGCTTTATATACGTGTGCCTTCCTGAACGCAACCGTCGGCACGCATCGTGTCGCATGCATCTATTTCTCTGCGACTGTAATGGTGAAATGCTACCTTAAATTGACACATGAAAATAGCTTCAGCACATAAATGCTCTCTTTGCAGCTGAAGCTCGTTAGAAAAACCAGTGAAAGTTGAAGAAAGATAAATGACTTGTCCAGGGGGATCGCGGTGGAAAGTGAAAGTCGAGAAGTTCTGAAACTCTGAGGTGAAATTAAACACTAAAGGATGGCTTTCGCAGGGACAGTTCATGATTTGTTTACGAAGGTTTAAAACAACGGGTCGCATTACACAGAGCTACGAATTAAAGTTGCCCATAGAAGCGTGAAACACTAAGGAATAACAAAATGTCGTAAATTTAGTCGCCGTGAAATTGATGATGAAAATAAGTGGTTTCAAGAATGGGCAGCAAACCGTACGTCTTGGCAATCTAAGAGATAATATTAAAACTGGCCTGTAAAACAGCTGCTTGGGAGACTTTGATATGTAGTTGAAA
This sequence comes from Tubiluchus corallicola, assembly GCA_030141605.1. Lineage (NCBI taxonomy): Eukaryota > Metazoa > Priapulida > Priapulimorpha > Priapulimorphida > Tubiluchidae > Tubiluchus > Tubiluchus corallicola. The sequence goes on along the minus strand of JAQGDQ010000012.1, from coordinate 1,412,752 downwards.
AAAGAATAGTAAAAAGTATGCGATGTTATTTGTTTGATACTAGAGATTAAATCATTTCTTTTCCATGGCGTTCTGGCGCTATTTAGTAATAGGTTTGGTAAAATGTGTTTATTTACAAGCATTTGTAAGTTAAGATTATCTCAGGCCTAATCCCAGAAGCAGGCCTGGCTGTGGGTAAAGCTATCCTCTATTAATCGTACAGTTATAATGCGCAACAGGCATTTTTGTAATTTTTTTTGTTCTGCAACAAGAACGAAAATGATAACAACATCTATTTTTCTATTGTATATTTAGGAAATAACAAGCACTGCCTTTCCCCGTGCAGACATTGAAAACGTGTATCCGTTTTAACCTCCACAAAAAGCTTTTAAACCTTTATTATTGTTGACAGGGATTCAAGGCATGGATACGTGCAGCAGTGAATCAAGAGCACTAAAAGCAGCAGTTGAAATGATCAGACCTTACATTATTGACATCTATCCCAATCACCAGGTAAAAATTCTGGGGATGCAATTTGCAACGCTTTAGATAAGCTAAATACAGCATGTCTATTGTTCTTCACTAATCAAAATATAATTAACAATATTGATTTTCTGCTAAAAATTTATTACGAGTAATGTCTGCAGTGGCCGCCAATTGTGGAAATCTCAATTTTGTGGTGAAAAAGTAAAAAAGGTTTTTGTAACAAATTAAAACTTATTACGAGTTTTAACATCTACTGTACATTAAAAACGCTAGCGCCTTGAAAATATTTTGTGTCAAATGTTAGCAAAATGGTTTAAACGATGATGCAAACTTGCATTTAAGCGCATGCGTTAGAGAGGCTTTGTTGCTAGCTTGAAAATCCAAAATGGACCAAAATTCATGATGGAGGCTAACAAAGCCTCACTCGTGAAGTGTCACATACACACTGCACATTGAATTATAGCTGACTTACCTTGGCAAAATTTAAATGCTTTCAAATATAAACTGGATCAGTCTTTCCAGACGAAATCTTAATAACCTCACTACAGCATGGCAAGTAACCACACATAAGCAGTTTTCCCTGTGTGGGAAAGGCCTTATCTTCACTCACTAACTAACAAAACGTGACCTGTGTACAAATCCATAATCTATGAAATGGCATTTACAACTTTTTTTGCTATTTTTTCGCCATGAAATCCTGCACAATTTGTAAAAAAAAATTGTTTCGTTGCCGCACATGAATGTTACTATGACTGGAAGCCAAGATTTATGTATTCTGCATTACAGCTGCTTAAAATTGCCGACAAGCTAGAGTCCGGGAATGCGATGCGTGAATGAATTGTTCATTCGTAAATATTCTGGAAAAAATGTTTTAGAAGCTTTTGCAAACATTTGAATAAAATTATTTTCATTTTACCGCCGGTTTTGGCATTTTTAAAATATTTTTAAAGCTTCATGATAAAAAGTTCATGGAAATCCCATATCATACATTGTCATGCATTTTAGCATAAAAATCTACTATATTGTAATTGCAATTACCATAGTGTCCAAAATTAATATAGTGTAATGTAACGTGATGTATTGTGATGTGATGTGATATGATGTGAAGTGAAGTGATATGATGGATGTAATATGAAATGATACGATATGATATAGCATAGCATAGCACAACATAACATAACATAGCATAACATAACATGACATGACATGACATGACATGACATGACATGACACGACACGACACGACACGACACGACACGACACGACACGACACGACACGACGTGACGTGACATGACATGACATAACATAACTTCATAATATATAATTGCAATTACCATGAGGTTTAAAATTTAAAAACAGCAATGTTCTATGATTGAACTGTTAATATTATTATATCTTTAAACTATAATTTACGATACTAACAGACATCACTGTATCAGATTGAAAATGCAAATTGAACTAAACAATGTGCACTGAGACGTTTACAATAGCACTTTTAAAGTGCAAACACATTACTAATTCTCGAATTTTGCTTCTAAGCAAAATGTTTTTATCATGTTTAAAAACCCATGAATACAAGTAATATATTGAGTATGTGGTACCTCATCCTGAACTTTAAAATGAGCTTATACCACACTTCATCCGCCCAAAGGTAATACTGCAACCCTTGTCATTTGATCATGTTCCCTTGGCAATTCTCAGTCTGTCTTTAGTTTTAATATACCTTTACCACACAGTATCATTCCTTCCGTTGAGTACCTGTGATTGATACTAAGTAATCATAAACTAGGTATTCATTAAAAAGATTCATTTTTGTGATGTTTTACATACTGTATATACACACGCACATGCAAAACCGGGAATGAATTTATTTAGTTGGGCAGAATTTCTAGAAATTAATCGCTGCGTTATAGCCTTGAGGCTACTAACAATTCTTGAAATATTCTCGACTCGCCGGGCCTCTAATAATATTAACGTAACAGAAATTATAGTTTTTATGCTTTGAAATTTTTTCGCTTTCGTGCTAGTTTTGAAATTGCGTTTTATTTGTGAAACAATCAATTGATTGAAGCCATTACATGTCACTGTTTGCCCAAATCCAACACAGGAGCTCTGTCGATTTAACATTTTTTATAAAACCTGCTTGCAGAAATGTGTTGGAGGATCTGATGATGGTATGTTGAATGAGGCGCAGATTTTAGCCTATTTTAGTACTATACGTACCATCCTTTTAGGTTGCAAGTTATTATTAAGCTCAAATTCAGTGAATTAGAAGCTAAACCTGATAAAGTCTTAAACGTGCAAGCTCAAATGAAGCGTTTGACATTATTTGGTGGTAAACCAAACGGTAAATGCGAGAGATAGTTTAATTAATCTCACGTAGTGGTTGAATGAACATTAGTCGTCAGTGCAAAACTGCCACGAAAAAATATAAAATGTCGGAAGTTGCCTTTGCTTTGTCTATAACAGGTATAAGCTACTATAAAAAATCCATAGTCTGCAGAAATTCAGATATATTTTCCGTGCAATGTACATACCAGATTGCTGAATTTGATGCACAAACTACGTACTCAATGATTATTTCAGAGCAGAATTTTTAACATAATTAAAGCAGTTTGATAGACTTTTTTCAAAAGAGATTCCTTTGTAATTTTGATAATAACAAAGTGTTTTAACGTTTTTCTTGTTGCATTTATATAATTTTACAGATCTTTTTTGTGTATTGTAACTTAATTTTTTAACTAAGCTGGGTGTAAATAATAATCAGGAATAGTTCCAAAGTTTGCCTACTTTGGGTTGTGTACTTTGCCTTGCTTTGCTCTGGGATCATTAAACCATATTAACATGGCATATGGCAAAAGATTTAAAAAATGAGGCAGAAACTGAATATGAAGCATAGCCAGCATAGTTACGTTTACCTTTATTGCATTTACGACAAATTAACATCCGATATTGAACCTTTTTTGTCTTTAGGACTTGATGCAGTGTGAGAATTCTGCTCAGCCGCACAATCGCAAGGTAGCAGCTGTGATTGGTGCCATGCATAGCTCCGTTACTATTCAGATAGCAAATCTCCTTACCTTGTTCAAGATCCCACAGGTAAAGTAATAATTACACGGCAAGCCAATATCTAAAGGTGTCATGCTAAAGCACCCACTTCAGATATCTCATTAGAAATGGAAAGTTAATCATTATACCAGAAATAGAAAGTTACCGGAAATTAGGTAATTTGAAAGGAGCTATATATGAGGAAAGCCTGCTCTCCTAGTATTAAATATTTTTGCAGGGTCTGTTATTAATTTTGCAAGTAGTATTCATAGAAAGACATTTCAATTACTTCACCGTCTGTGTTACTGCACGTGTACATGTATTAGAACAGTCATTAAGTTTTCAGCAAGGAAAAAACAATGAATGGATTAAATTTATCTAAGAATGCTGAACTTCAACATTGTAATAGTTTGCTATTATAAAACGTACCAACTACAAGGAGCTTTAATCTTACCCTCTTACGTGACTAAAATGTCTGCATCCCTACGGCGTCGATTCTATAAAGGATAATTATGTTGTACACATATGTTGTATACATGTTGTAGGTTTGATCTATTACATCCTCAAACGACACTTAGATATAATTGTAAATAAACGAGTAAATGATTGAACCGCTTAAATTGACAGATTTGTCACTGAATTCGCTGGCTGACTAACTGACTGACTAACTGACTGACTGACTGACTGACTGACTGAGTAACTAACAGATTTGATTTGATTTAACGATTTATTTCCAATCAAGTCCATAGTTACACACAAATAAAAATCATATACTCCACAATTAGACAATATTTACAACATTACACACAATACTATATACTGTCCTAATAAATTACCCTACGATGCTCAGAACGAAAATATGTCTAAAATGACGACTGTTGGCCTCGTCTAACTATACTTCCTTTTATAATAATTCCCTCAAGTGTTTTCTTATGTCAGAAGTGAAAGCCACTTCACTTTCTGATTAAGCTTTAATTAGGGAATTTGAACGACGCATTCTGAACTCAAGTCCAGAAAGTATTGGTTAAATGAAATAAAATAGGCGACACATTCGGACCTTGGCGAGTCCCATTTCCAACCCTAACATCACATTACAGACGCGAAAAATTAGATGTGAACTAGACTCTCGCGTTTAAAATAATAATCAATAACTTCTTTCAACGAATTGTATATCGACACATTTCTGCATCTAAGTTTATCAACGTAGCCAAATTGGTTTGGCATCGTCAAAAGTAAATAGCCGTACCTATTTTCTTGAATAAGATTTCTAGAAGCTTGTTTGACACTAAGGAAAATGCTATCAGTTCGTAATTAGTTGTGACTGCGATCCCCTTGTTTTTGTCTTTTACTTTTGGAATGCAATCGAAGACAGCGTCGGTGTATCTGGCAAAAAATAATGTGTCACGCAGGAGCTATAAAAAGTGCTAGATTATGAGAAACGTTTCTAAAATATTCGGATTTAATGTCATCATGTCTAGTCGACTTGTGCAATGACTGACTGACTGACTGACTGACTGACTGACTGACTGACTGACTGACTGACTGACTGACTGACTGACTGACTGACTGACTGACTGACTGACTGACTGACTGACTGACTGACTGAGTGACTGACTGACTGACTGACTGACTGATTGACCGACCGACCGACCGACCGACCGACTGACTGTTTCAGTTGTTCATTCACTCGCTCAGGCACACACTCCCTGACTAACCGACCGAACTGAATGACAACCCGACTAATAATTAATCTCTCAACTATTCCCCAGATTTCTTTGTAATCTCTTATTCGGTTTTAAGGTTTTCTAATGAAGACTATTCAAAAGAGCTAGAAATAGTCGACACGAAATAACGAACTCTAGTTGGCACGGCAAATTCACTATAACTAACCTACGCAATCATAATACGCCTCCCCTTATTTGCCGAATCCGTACAGCTTTCTGTCAATAATTACTGACTCGCTAATTAGCTGCGAGCAAAATAATGTCATCATTCCCCGCGAAATTTTTCGCCGCATTTCACTATTTTTTAATAGGCTTCTATAATTACTAACGCCTGGTACTAGAGCCGGAAACGCATTTGGGCGTAAATTATGAAAGTAATTTTCAATTTCACAGGCGTTAAGTTAAAGATAATGTTGTACGTCGCGTGAGCTACTATTTACAAGTAATTTGCAAAATGGAATCAGGTAATTTGCATGTAAGCCTCTCTAGAAGAAACAAGTTGTCAAGATAATGCGGACATTTTGTAATGTCGCTACTGTATTGACTGATACTCACGTTAGTTAAATTACAGATTCAGTAGTACATTTATAGTACATTCTCTAATAATAGTAATGCAGAAACATACAGGTATTATTTAAGGTTTACTTTAGATTTCAAATAAGGTTTTTGAAGTGCTGCCATTTCAGTTACTTTGCTGATTTACCAATGATAAACTTGAATCTCGGTATATACACAGCACTAGCTGCAGGAAATGAACCGGGCTGCACCGCATGAAAATAGCAATAAACTTAGGACGTACACGGGCATTTTCCCGGCCCCAACTCCCAATTTTTTCGAATTTTTTGCCAAATTGCCTATAGAAAAAACGTTCTAGCGGCGTTGAGTGGACTCTTGGAAGGAGATATATCGCTCTTTAGAAAGAGGAAGAATAGGGCTACACGATGATGTGAGCTGCATTTTAGGACGCTTCCTTCCCGAGGAGCTGCGACGAGTTGATTGGAGGTTCCATTTTGCACGAATTTTGCTTGGAAAACTGCTGACGCAAAGCCATTGTTCTGACATCGTCCATTATACTCTGTCTATAACCTTATAACTTTACAGTAATTCAGTAAAAGCTGCTGCTCGTTTCGCGTTGTAAATGAGGACTATGTAGGATATTCGCGTATTTTTGATTATAAGTGAATTTATACGCAAATTTTTTTTGCAGGGCCTTTGCTAGTGTACTACGAATACGTTTATGGAAGTTTTGTTTCAAGTATTTTACGTATTAGAACTTAAATTTAGAATATTTCACTTTTTCGAAAAAAAAGCGTGGAATGACAACTACAAATTTTGTAACATTTTGCTGCTGATAAATTCTAAAAAAAATTCCACTAGTGACACACATGTATTGGATTTTACATATGTGTAATAAGATTTTATCGAAAGGATGAAAACGCTGTCAGCAGATCATTTGACTAAAGAAAGGTATTATAGATGTCTCAATCGAGAAAAATCGATTCAGTCTCAAAATTACTGTAATTTTTATGGTAATTTTACAGTAATTTTTGTGGCAACGGCAACACAAAACGATGTATTGGCAGTACTAATGAAAGAGACAACAGTAACAATTTTCTATAAATTTTGAGCAATACATTTGATTGAAATACATTGTATGTTTTTAAATTTAGCATTTACAGTAATAGGTAATAGTAGGTGACCAGCATTTGAATTAGATTGTTTGTTTTAATTGTTTTTGCGGCCAATCTTGTCATATTTCCTGTCCATGGAGACAGTTTATTTGTACTTCTCACTGCACTATTTAGTGAACTTCTCTTGTTCTGAAAAGTACCTATAAAACGGTGGACTAGGATGCTCTTAAGATTTTTATTGAATAATAAAAAATCAGTTTATACAATCTCTAATGTTTCAGACACACATATGCAGTCGGTTTCGAATTTAAAAGTGACTACAAAAAGTAAAGATTATTAAAATATTATTAGAACAACATCAACGTAGCAAATGTGTCGGTACGACTGTACCTAATTAGCTGCATGTATTTTGAAACTAACAAGACATTTTGCAGATGTGTATGTTGATTTTGTCACATTTCAATATGTCAGAGTTATCAAAGACAAGTCGCGTCTTTTTTTATCACGGCTAAAAAGTTCTGCACGCAAAGTTGTCTTGACTATGCAAGATTTCAAAATTTAAAGGTAAAAAATGAAGGTATGTCGTTATTTTTATTTCCTGCTCACAGCTAGTTTTACGCCTTGGTTTTCTGGCTAGGTTTATCGATTTTCTTATTATTCGATTTTAGTTAGAATCATATAACTTGATAAAATACATAATCGGTCTATTTTAAGATAGTCACCTTGAAAAATGTTAAAAACACTCACTCAATTATAGACTAATAATATTACACTTCTTATACTATTACAATAAGCCAGTTTTGTCGTAATTTGTAGTTTTGTCATTTTTGTCGTTTACATAAGATGGAATACGATGGAAGATTTGCACATATATTTAGGCATACTCTTCTACTGCAGTTATTAATATTGCTATAGGCTTCTACAAGTCACTGTGAAAATTTGTTTTTAAAGATTTGTTAGTTGTATATTACATATACGTATATGTAGTACTTGTATAATAGATATCTATATATAATATAGATATATTATATAATATATATATATATATATATATATATATATATATATATATGTATGGATGGATGGATGGATGGATGGATGGATGGATGGATGGATGGATGGATGGATGGATGGATGGATGGATGGATGGATGGATGGATGGATGGATGGATGGATGGATGGATGGATGGATGGATGGATGGATAGATAGATAGATAAAATATATACAACTAATACATACTGTACAAAGCCTGCTATTGACTAACAACAACAAATCTTTCACAAACAAATTTTCATACTGTCACTGAATATTATTAGTAACTCATATATATATATAGAAAGAGAGAGAGAGAGAGAGAGAGAGCGTGAGAGTGAGTTGAGTCCACGTTGTTTTTTGCGTGTAAAGTGCATGCAGTATCTTGACCCTAAATCCTTATCAAAATATCACAAACAGCCGAAACCTTCCAAAATTTTCCGAGAAGTTGTCCATCTCGCTTGTTTTCCTCTACACAAGTCGTTACGTTTGATTAACTGCATGCCACGGCGAGCAACATTTCCAATTAGTTCTTACTTGGCTTCGGGTAATCATCAAACCTTGTTTTTATAGAAAATTCTGCTAATAATCTACCTGCTAAAATCATTTGGAGTCAGATTTTATACAGGTATTATATATATTCCGCAAAAGTGTGCTGTTACTTTGGGATACTGAATGTTTTAGTGTAAGACATGCAATAGAATTTGACTGGGAGTTAGGTACTCGACTTTAGTTTTGTAATCGGGTTCGTTTCTGAATTTTCTATTTCTTGTTTAGTGAAGGTATTCTTTGTTTACTGAAACGTTAATTTCAGTACCTAATGAAATTCTGAACACACAGTAAAATGTTTGCATCATCATAATCATAAATGTTAAAAAAATAAGTAAGTTAAAAAAATACATTCTAATCAAGTAGAATTATAATAACAGAGTTCATACTCACTCGCAACCGAAGATAAAGTTTGATTTTCAGTCATTGTGTTCTCTCACCGATGTGAACTAAAAACCATGTTACCGATAAAATTGCCATGGCTTTCTGTTTATGTTTTTTTGTGCGTCACCCACCATTACCTATTTTGTTGCTTAAACATCTAATGACCCAAACATCTTAGACATCTAATGTAATTTTTAGATTAGCGCCTGCTCTTAGCCAACATTGTTGCTCGTAATTGCAGTTAATCGCCTAATGTTGAATCCTGGACATGAAAGAACCTTCACCAGATGACTAATAACAACCAAAGGAATATTTCTTCTCGCCATTCTTGTCAAACAAACTTTCATGCATGATACGTGGACCTTTAGTTGTTCTGATTTTCTTAAATTACGAGTGAATAAATATTTTGTTTTATGTGATTTCGGAATTCCGGTACTTATAGGGCGCTTTTATTCACCAGACGCATTTGTTTTTTGATCACCGGTCTTTCAGCACTTCCGTATTTCAAGCAGTTACTACCTGTATAGCGATGACACAGCAAATATATCAACAACTTCCGTTGATTACCGCGTAAATTTCTCTCAGGCTTCGTAAAAGCACACTATTATTTTATTGACCCATGAATTGGCGAGACAAAAAGTGGTTGAAAAGTCCTCGATCCTTGATCTTTGTACAGCGAAACCAAACACAATATTGCCAGTAATTCTGCTTCAACGTCTGTTCATATAATCTATAATTAAGGAGCAGGTGATTTTTGTGATATAGTTAGGCAGGTGTTTACTATGCAAGCTATTAGAGTTCTATTTCAGAGTCACAACTACAGTTTTGCTAGTTGGTCTAATCACTTATTTTTTTTTTTTACTGATTCACCCAACTGACATTCAGTTAAAACAATTATGTAAATGTCCGATTTAGCTGATTGAGATTAAATAAATATATGTGGTATATAAATATATAGTAGTAGCAGTAGTAGTAGTTTATTGTCACGTATGACCATGTTATTACAGTAATCGTTTCTACAATAGTAATCAAAAAACAGATATTCGTACTAAGTACGGAGACACAGACAATTCATTACATAAAAATTAGTATTAATACCAAACAATTCAGCTGAAAATACGTAAAATATCATTTGCAAACTTATCTAATACTTCAGTTTCCAGATTTAGAAAATCGTTCCAAGTATTTAACGTGATGTTATATTTGTTTTTTATACAATCCGTTTCTTTGCATGCCAAAGCTACATGTTCCTCACTTTGCACGCTTTCGCAGGTACACAATCTAGTTTCTAAGTATCGGTGGTCTAGCCCACCTTCCTGTCTCAAGTTTTAAGTGATGAGACGAAAACATCAAACTGCTGAATTTGATTCTTAATGAATCAGGCATGTTTGCAAATAAATTGGGTGCTGAGCCAACTCAGGATTTAGCTTCACGTAAGTATGGTATCGAATTTTTGTTTGTGCTTTTCCTTTAATAGAATCGCTCGAAGATTCTTGCTCGCCATTTTGATACAATTTAAAAGCTGCAAAATTTTTAGTGCTAAAACTTAGAGCGTGTACAGTAATTATTGGCTAATGTACTGACATTGACATATTAGGTCATAAGACTTGGGTTCAAGTTCCATCATAACTAAAATTTTCACGATGTATGAATTTAAAGCTCAACATCGTTGCAGTTCTTTTATCATTTATTATTATTATTATTTAGCAGAATTGAGTAGTTATGGATGTTTGTACTTTGAAAAAAACTGAAAGTTGAATTTTATCAAATCCAATTACGGCGTAGCAATTATTGCTTGGAGAAATGACGTAACAAATGCGCTTCAAACACCCCGAAAATAATTTTTGTCAAAGGCCAACGAACATCAAAAGAAATCCATGAAAAATCGCACCAGTCAGGATTTGAACCGAGACATTTTATTTATGAGGTACGTGTATGAGCCATTTATACCGCAAAACAACTCGCAAGCAGTCTTGCAACAAAGTTTTCTCGAAATTGCTTAATTGTATATGCCGTTTATCCAAAATATTGCAGGCTTATATCTTCTTTATATCTTTGTTTGCAACGCGTCACACATTACTTTATACATCAATCTCCTAGTTGTTCGTTTTTTGTGGTTTTTGGTTTGTCGTTCTTGCCTGCTTGCTCAAAAAACACGGCAAATTTAATTCCCTAAGTGCGTAGATGTTATAATGCAACATATTACAGCGCTACTTAGTCAAAATTATTGATTTAGGAAACCATGTAAACTGCGACTAATAATCCCCTGAAAACTTTTGAGTTTTGTATTATGAATGCGTTAATGTTTATGCCGCATAGATTTGGACTACACAGTCTACAGTGTACGCAGCATTGATTAGTGTACGTTGAATTTTGACTGGAGGTGTTAAATATTAAGGGTTGGGATGATTCATTGGTGGAGTGTTATTTCCATCAATGTCATTATCATAATCATTTTCATAGTAACCGGCGATAGTGGTGAAACGGTCACGATGATAATGACAAACAACGGTAGTGGCAGCATATGTGTAGTAAGCGACGTGGTAGTAAGATGAAAAAGACAGGAAAAGGTGTAGTACAAATGGAAGAAATGGGAAATTTCTCCTTGAAAAGTTGAAAATCTTTTTGCAATTATTTCAGAATTAGGAGGGATTTCGAGCAGCGTCTCACCAATTATTTCCTTTTGCTGCCGAGCTCCACCGTCTGAGAATGCTGATCAAACGAAATGCCTAACCATAAGACGAAATTAAGACATTTGCAGCTAGTCAAAGCCGCGTCACCTGGCAAATATATTTCAATTTTGATGCTTTACTTGTACAGACACAAGTTATTAGAAAATTACCACTTTCCCGTTGCTTAGATACATTTCGCTAAATTGCCACAGATTTAATCTTTGACTCGACGAGGCTGAGGTTATTTATTGCCTGTGAAATTTATTATGTAATTCGCCGATTCTATAAACAACCGTGACAATATCACAGCGATTTGTTGGCACATAAATCGTTTTAATATGGTAAATGTCAACATTGAGAAGAATTCGATTCTCGAAACACGAATTTCAAGCGGTGAGCCAAGCGTACGAATAATTGTGAAAGCGAAGGGAGCGATAAGTTTTGCAACAGTTTTTCAATGATTAAGAATTTATATTTCAGTTTTGTAGATTCTTGTGATGATATTGCCTATACATTGCAGTGTACAGCTGTGGCACATTGGTTTTTGTAAAGCTAGATTTGTTAAGCTCTGCGGCTGTCCAATTCAGTTGGCACGTGTATCTTGTGACAAAGCTGGTAAACGTTAAGGCAAAACATGTTTTTAGAGGACAGGCCCAATTTTTTTTTAAAACAGAATGCGATTACCCGGTAATTAAAAATCACGAAATTTTGGTAAGCTCTAAAATGTTGGTAAGAAAAGAGAATAAGTCCTTGTATTATATCTTTGTTGATGTAAGCAACGCTAGCTGAAAAGCCACAGTTTGTTTGTAATTTCTTCTATAATAATATACATCAATAATATAACTGAAATCGACGAATAGCAATCATTTCGTAACTTTTTGCTAAAATTTTTAGCTGCAAGTGAATCTCACAGACAATCTCAAACGAAGATATTAACTTTCTTTTAAACTGGTCTTATGCACAAGTCTAGACTTGTTCAGTTTTGTAGTAGTAGTAGTAGTAGTAGTTATTATGGCGAGGTAAATGGGTACGATGTAGTCATTCCAATTAAGCTTTGAAACCGGTGAAACAATGACCTGCTGAAGTTCGCTTAGTTGCTTACTATAACGCAAGTAAAATGTCATTACTGAATACAAGTTTTTTACACTATTGCATGTTTTCTCGTATTGCCTGTCAGTACATTATCATTTGATCGATTTAAAAGTTTTTGCGTGCATGCACAGATTGCCATTAGTTACATCATAATAGCTAAATATACTCTAATGTGAACATAAAATTTACTGTACTATAAACATGCATGCCATTTCTATTTCCCTTTAATAGAGGCGACATTTTGAAAAGTTTAATGTATTGCGTTGCTGCAGCTAATAATGTCTCTACTTGCGTTTACGATTTTTAGAATAAAATAAGAATATTTGTAATCATCTGCAGAAGGCCTTAGCGTTTGTAGTTGTTCATATAGAATTTTTAAGCCTTTTGGCTCTAACTGTCACAAAACCGGCAATTTTGCCATCAATGGAATCTGCAGATTTAGAACAGTGCGTAAAATAGAAAAATATTTTAGTGTAAAATATGAGCTTGAGTTAAATGGCGTTTGCGTAGCACGCGGACGCCGTGCGTTTTCAAACACAGAACAGCCTGCGGAAAAAATCAATAGAAAATAGCTGCAGAAAAAGAATAACGCATACGCAGACTGTATAAACGGGTGCATTGAAAACAATATAAACCGATTTTATCTATTCCGCACCTCCCAAAACGCATCCGCATCCGCATGACGCATGCTAAACGCCACTTTAGACGTATAGCAATGTGAAGGTTTTGTATACTCTGCCAAAGGATTATTTGTAAATAATTCACATTGACCAATGTAGATTATTAAAACTAATAATATAACTGACCTTAGGGTCCTGTCGATGACTTCAACTAAAAAGATTATTATTGTCTCTATAATTATTATATACTAATTTGATAACGAATTGAATACTATCTACTTTATCTTGTAGGTTAGTTACCTATCCACATCTCCTACATTGAGCAGCATTGAAAGATTTCCATACTTTACGCGAACAGTTCCGTCGGACGTGTATCAAGCATACGCCATCATACGAATACTCAGGTAAACTGAAGGAATTTTTAACTGTGGGCAGCAAGTGTCAAAGCAGCGCGGAGAGAAAAAGAGTATCTTCTGTATACGATAAAAGTCCTTAACTACACATTGTCGTTTTTAACGTTAAAAAAGTTGAATAATTATGATACAACACCTATAAAACAGCCATTGTTGAAAACTGTGATTGGATGTAAAATTGTATAGTTTGTACAAGAAGCTAGTTGCGTAAAGAAAAAATATATAAGAGCAAGATTTTTTTCTTATTTTTTTGGCTGGAACTACATTGCTATGGCGACAGTAGTAACGTTAGAAATGAGATGCAAAATTAACCTGACATGAGGTTTTTTATCACCAACTGAAGTTCAGCGAAAATTCAGAGCATTATATATACTAGACTAGTCTCTGGCTATTACGAGTGCAGTCCTTCCTCAACTCTCATGAGCTGTGAAATATTTTCTCAATGCAAGATGCCCAACTTGAATGTAGATAAAACTGGCGCAAGAAAAATGGTACGGTAAAAATGGCACAGGAAAACATAGCACAGGAAAAAATGGCACAAATGGAAAAGTAGGTAAAAATGGCACAGGTGAAATTTGCACACCTTTAGTAAAATATGTGTTTAGGGTTAGGGTTATAGTGGGGATAATTATTCTAGTTATTTTTGCCTCTGTCAAGGAAGTTATCTTCAACACAGTTTGTTTGTTTGTTTTTTTGTCTGTTACAACAGTAAGCCTATTACGCAAAAACTATCTAACAGATTTCCAAGAAACTTTGCGAAGAAAGGCGGGTATATGGTGCCAAATTGGTTATCTTTCCGCCGGTTCTTTTTTCACAAAACTTGACCGAACACCACTCACGAAAACCATTCATGAAGCAATTTGTGGAGGTTTCAGAGGGAGTGTTTACTACTTATTTTTTATTACCACCACCTGGACAAACAACTACGAGTTACTTCCAGTTCCATTTCGAAAAAGTTTCTTTTGTAAAACTGTGTAACGCTGTCTATAACATTTGCTTATTAATGTGTTTAGCCTTATGGTACGTACATTTTTGTCAGTCTATTACCATCTCTAACATTAATGGTAAAAATGTAGATGTGTGTGGATCATTAAGCACTATATGGAACATTCGTGCACTATTGATTATAAATCTATTTAATGGACAAGTATTTTGTGAATCGTTTGTTAGTCTATATAATACCAATACAGGTACATTTTTGTAGTTTGCTTGTTTATCTTTCTGTTACTTTTTTAATCCAAAGAATCAGACGAATAAGTTTAGAATTATTTGCAGAGATCGGCTTCCCACCGAGCGCATTCTAGTTTTTCTATACTAATCAATTGCATCAAAATAACATCTGTGCCATTTTTTCTTGTACGATTTTTTTCGTGCCTTTTTTCCTGTGCTATTTACTGTGCCATTTTTACCGCGCGTCGTCCAACTTGCCATTGGATTTGTTTCTGAAGCTTCTGATTTCCCTGAAGAGAAGGTAGCGAAAATATCAAAGCCTGCTATGCAGCATACAGTTCATTTCAGATTTTCGTTTAATTTGACTAAAAAGAATTCCTCAAGGTTTTAGTTCATCTGTATCAAATTTCAAATATTTTGCTTCGTTTGTTATTTAATATAGAAAATTAAAGTGCATAGTGACTTGTGCGATACCCTGTAAATTAAAGAACATTTACGCCATTTTTTCGTGGTAATTCCAGTTGAACTATGGGGCCCCTTGGAAATTATGTCTGAATAATTGTCCCTATGGTACACTATGTATGAAAACGAGTGTCTGTTGCGCCCTGCGACTATTCATACATTTAAACATACACTTTATACATTTGACTCTTCAAAACAAAAAAAACAAGTTTTTAATGTTGATCCTTTTTGCATTCATGCACACCTGTAGCTGCGTTTTCCTAAACATATTAAGGAAGCAGGCTTCTCATCTCGACCAACGACTTCAGAATCCTCATCAATGGCTGTCAGCATTTATTGACAAGAAAGTAAAGTGTGACTACGTCACTAATTGCTCAGACTTGTTAATTACTTCCGATCTGCATGCACTTTTCTTTTGTGACTTGTCTGTGGCTTCCGGCTGCTAAACTAGTTAGCAGCTTGCCGCCCTATCAGCTTAACAACTGGTCTCTGTAGATGGCTACTCGTCTTAAACAATAAGTTAGCACTGATTTCACTGAAGCACGTTCTGCTGCTTCAAAATAACTAAAATGACTTCAATTCTGATATAAAACTAGCATGACAAGTTTTAGCGTTATAGTTATATTTTTATTTTAATTATTTAACACCCGTATTTTTGCACAATTATATATATATATATATATATATATATATATATATTGATATTTGACAATTATATATATATATATCTATATATATATGTACATTTACATACGTCCTGAATTTGAAGATCAAGTATTTAAATTAAGAAAAATGTCGGTCTATCTGCTAACAAAAATTGAGCATGCGGAGATTTCTATACGATGTCAATTATGGCTTCTGCCGTGAATGCTTACGCAAGTAGCAAAAAAATCTTGACACTTTCAGAGAATTTAACTGGACGTACGTGTCAGCTGTATATGACGATTCAAATTACGGGATCAAGGGATTTTCAGAACTGAAAAAGCTTACTATTGAAGAAGGGATTTGCTTCGCCGTAACTGAGAAATTACAAAAAGGTGTTGAGTCAAGCAACGACGCATACGATTATGTTATACGACGTTTGAACTCCACTCTTAAAACAAAAGGTATAAACTGTATTAACTTGTTAAATAATGTTCTTGTGCCATTTAAGTTGTAAATACAAACAGATTCATGTTTCGGCCGTGAAAGTAATTTACTTTTCAGTAATATGAAAAACGGGCAGAATGCCTTTTCTTGATGAGTATAGAGATTCAGTTTGAACTTTATGACTGACCACAGTTTGCTAGACTTAAAATTCATGCATATGTTAAAAAATGTTATCTTTTTCAAATTGGTCAGTATCTTTTTTAGACTTGAGTAAATGTGGATGACTGTACTTACTTAACCTGTATAATTCAAGCTTTCTTCCAGTTAACATTAATGAATTAAACATCAATACTAAAATTTATATTTTATTATATGGTGACTTACTTTTTAATCTCGACCAAAATAAAAGTAAGTCACTCTTTGGTCCTTTTAATCCTTATACCTTGTGTGTATAAGTTATTCAAATAGAATCTTATTTTAAGGCAATAATAGTTGCCAAAGAAATCCCGATTGTTATCAAAGGATTCATAAATCTGGTATAAACGATGAGTAATTCGGGTTTACTAAGTTCGTCGTCCCTTCTCGTCTGCTGGCACAAACAAAATGTGCGTTTTTCTTATCCAATTATAACGCTTAGCAGCTGATACTGACGTTTTAGTGGGTCGTGTGTGTATAAAATTCATATAAATAATTGTTGTTTTGTGACGAATATTGTAGTGGTTATAGCATTTGTGGACATGCAACAAGGCGCTAATCTCATGAAAGCTGCTAAACGTCTTGGTACCAATGAGTTCATTTGGGTAGGAAGTGACGGGTGGAGTGGAAGAAGCAATGTTGTTAACGGTATAAATTTAATCATCGTTCATTAACCATATTTACTGAGATAATTTGGAACTTTGGTTACTGATATTACTTGATGAAATTATTTGCTAGTATTCGTCGTCACGGCTAAAGTTGTCTTGACAGGAAAAATTAAGGCATCATGACCATCTAATGGGCAGTGCCTTTCTTCAAGTTTTTGGCTTATTTCAGGTGTCGAGTCGACAGCAGATGGAGCAATTACAGTACAACCTCTTGCTCACACAATCGACGGGTTCCACGACTATTTTACGTCACTCACACTCGATTCACGTCGCAGGGAACACAATCCTTGGCTTGGGGAGTACTGGGAGCACCATTTCAAATGCAAGCTACCCGAAGAGCTCACTACTCGGTACAACAACTTCTCCAGGAATTGCACCGGAAGTGAAGACCTCAGTAATGTCACCACAACCTTTCAGATGCATTTCATACAAGACGCCGTGTACGCCATTGCACATGCACTAAGGAACATGCATCGTAAAGTATGTGGTCGAAGATACAAAGGTGTGTGTCCTCAAATGCGTGAAATCGAAGGAGAACATTTCATCCACTACCTCAAGAATGTTGCCTTCACAGGTAGTTTTATGATAATTAAACCTTTCTCAAAGCAGTTTTTCTTAAAGTGTTAATAATCACTTTCATCCGGTTTCACTTCCATTAGCAGTTCATCATTTACACGGCACTCACTCTAATACTTCTCGATGCATTTGTTTCTGTATGGGGCTAGTAGATGGCGCCACATTGCATGTGAATCTATGGTATAGCACGGTTGTTTCGAAGTCTACAAGATGTGTCAGACACTATAGTAGCCTCTGCAACGCAAACTGCAAAGAAATTTGGTTTATTTGTGTCAAAGTTTGTAATTCTTAATACTACTATTACTCTGTCAAATGTTATAGGTAACATAATAAGCCTAACAATTTTTTTTGCAAGGTGAAATTTTAAAATCCGTTATTTATTTTGGGTATTTAAGGCGGGACGTAATAGCTCAAATATATTGGGGCGCACTGTCGCCGCAATAATTTAAAGTTGTACTTGATTTGGATCCCAAACTAACCAACACCGAAGAGAACTTTTGGCGTAACCTTAAAATTAATATAGAGTGTTGATAAATGAAGATCTATTTTAATTTCTCAGACTAAATGCTTTCTTAGTGCACATAGGCAGGAGAGTATGAAGTGATTATTTTACCATCATGATAATTGTTAGAGAAAAGCCTCATCTTGCATCTGTAACTCCTCTGATAACAATGATAAGAAAACGTTCTCTTGAATCTCACCATAATGAAGTCAGGACAAAATTCCTTGCTGTTTCAAAATCATTTTGCAGTACTTGGCAACACGTTTACGGTGTCTTTAATTCGAGAATCATAAGGTGTATTGCAAGACACTGACATACAACTACAACTAAAAAGGTAGACTACAATTGCTCTTGAGCAATTGAAATAAAACTATTGCGACGACGCTAAAAGACACTTTGTGGTTATTTAATTACGTAATGTGTTGTATTCTTTCCAAATATTTAAACAACGGTGGAAAGGTTACGTAATATACCGCTCTCTTTCACTGCAGTCTTCAACAAATGGAGGCGGAAATTAACCAAGGTGACATTAGTGATCATTTAGACGGGTAATGCAATGAATTTCCTGTTGTTTTCTTATTGGGAATTTTGTCCACGTTTCGCGTCTAATGATAATTTGTTTCACGTGTGACATTGAATCCGTTAAAAATTTGAAAGATGCATGTAAATTACGGTCTGAGTAAGGTGTTCCTTTGCCAGTTTCAATATCTGCTTTTTCACAGTAGCTTTGAGTGTAATCGTTTTAAGTTTAGTAATCGTGTACACGAAAAAACACTAAATATTGAATTTCTATTTTTCGAATTTTTTCAACTGTAGAAATATAGTCGTATTATCTTAAATTCATCAAAAGTCTTAGAAGATAGATTGTAAACCTGTTCAATATGTATTTCAAAATAATACGCAATAAAACTGCAGGAAAGGCTCGATTTATGTTTTTTTGGAAAAATTGTGATCATGCAGTTCTTTGTAACTTTAATTGCATTCGGCTTCTAATAAATTATGTATAAATTGTGCTGTGAAATAAAGCTAATCGTTTGTTGACAAACAGGTGCTGATGGAGAAGAGTTTGTATTTCTAAACGAAGTAGATGGTCCTCCGCGCTATACCATTATGAACTTCAAGAAAAATGACAACGGAAAATACGTTTGGGCAACGGTGGGAACATACGCACGTAAGTCTCAAAGTATTTCAGTTTAAAAAATTCAAATCAACGTGGTGGGTGAAGTGACAAGCGAAACCTTCATGAAGTTCCTTCATAAACGTAATTCGAGGGAACGACATCTTATATCGAGAAAGCAAAATTCAATAAAAATCAACTCTTTCTGTTAGGAGTCACTTTAAATAAAAAATAACTTATTAAATCAAGACTTGCTTAACATTCAAAAAATTAACTTCATTTTATTGCTTCCAAATGTGCCAAATATGTGAATTCTCCACATGAGTCTTGAACTGTTTCCAATAAGCGGTGGCAATATACATAAAATTTACTTTATTGTACATTGACAGTAAAAGGGGAAATTAATGTGTAATTGATTTGCTGAATTTGGCACTGCCATTGTGATTTATCATTCTTTTCCTCTCTTTAGGTTGATTCTGTGAGAATGTTTTTTAAAAAAGGAATATATATGTGCTGACAATTTCTAGTATCTCGTGAAAGTTCCTTTATACTTTTGAAATAATTAGGAAATTACCCTTATGCTTACTAAAAAATTGACATATTTTGTTTTAAGATGTATGTATTGACATATGTTATTTTTAAGATATTAAGAAGAAAAATCAAAACTTGGCCTAATACAATAATTATTACTGTTGGTTTCAATGATTTTGCTGCATTTAGAATATTAGTCCATAGTTTTCTCCCACTTTGTTATTAAAATAATAATTTTGATGCAAAATTTTAAACCAATACTCTTGTTTTAACTATTTTCAGTGAGGCATTATCAGGAAGGTAAAGAAACTATTATGATTGTTATTACTGTGTTCATGCACTATCCCTCATTAATTTCTTCTTTTCTCTTTCATTTCTCTTTTTCACATGGACACAAACAGTTCGTAAAGGTAGGCTGTTATGTGCGCATGCGCATTACATATTTTTCATTTTGCATGATTTTCTAAAACCAACAGTCTAGCTAACTTGCTTAGAACAGTTTACTAAAAAAACGTTTTGTGGACTTAATGGCAACTTATTTATCTTATAAATTTTCAATTTTGCTTTATATGAAGCATGCTGTAGGCGTAAGACAAAATATGTGCATGACTTTGTTTTAAATTTAAAAGATTTTAGTGTCTATATAAAATTTCTGGTTATACAACTTGGTAAATTTCTTTTAAACTTTAGGCATGAATATTTTTTGTTTTAAGCAGTGTTGTTCGAGCTAAAATTATAACAAACTTATAACTTAATTAAACGCTAACACATGTTGGTTAGTTAAATACTTCTAAATAAATTACGACTTTTATTTTTTTTCTTTTTTTTCCTCAGTAGTAAAGCTTTCAAGTCTAAATTAATAATATTTTATTTATTATTATTATTATTAGTATACTTAGTATTGCTAAAAATACTACTGCTACATACTATTGCTAAAAATACATACATATAAATACATACATACATATATACATACATATTGCTACAAATACTAATGCCAAAAATACGTATTGTTACATTATTAGTATTGCTGAAAATGTTAAATACAATATAAACATAAAATTAAAAATCATAAATTCATAATACGTCAATATTAAATCAAGCTCGATCTAGTATTTATAGTGAACCTGTTGTAAATGTGAATAAGCATAAAGAAAACAGCTGTTGAACAACCGTCCAGTGATTCAGTTTCAAGTCAGGATAACATTAAAATTCTTATATCAATTTAGTAAACATGTGTAGTAATAAACACTAATAAACACATCTGTAGTAATAGGAACAAACATATAAAGAAATGCGGGAAAAAATCGCGTTGTCTTGTTATACATTTGTATCCGGTACTGTAAATCCCTGTTGGTTTAAATGATTCTCTGCTTATTAGGGAAGAACAAGTACAGCTTTTGGCTTTATAAGACCGTACGCCTTTAGCTATAGCCAGGGGGCCCGCGTATCTTTATCTTATCTTACAAAACCGGTAAAATATATTAAAAACTTCTGTCATATAAATTATTACGTTTTATACTGTACTGGGATTAGCTTTCTTTTCATTATTGCCATTGTAAAATGAAACCAACATCCAGTTAGCAAGTATAAGAGCTTATGGACGCTTGTTGTATATACAGCCCATCAATGTCAACTGGTTTGTGTTTTGTCCTCACAATGTGAAGAGCTCTCAGATAACATCTCTCGGGTGACAAATTATTTAGCTTTGTTGCGTCGACTCAGAAGAAAAGTTGTTGACTTCTTTTGACTTGCAGTTTTTCTAATTTTTTTCTTTAACTAGCAAACAAAAACAATTAGCACCAGGATGATTTGTATTGAAAACGATATCCAAAGTCGCCCACATAAACTGTAATTTATTCAGCTCTTAAAAAATTATTTTTATACAGGCGAAGGTGGTGTGGAGGAGTTATACCTCAACTATTCCGAACTGAGATTTAGAAACGGATCTGACGTCATACCTGATGCCGTCTGCTCCTTACCTTGTCAGGTAAGTTATAACTAGAAAATTTGTCTAGTTGTTCGTCTGTCTGTATTATCGACCATTCACTTAACAAATTAGCAACCCATTAGCAAATCTTCTAAGGTGCGAAGGCAATTCTTCTTACATATTAGAATAAAAATTGCTCTCTTTAGGTACAGTGTACGCTACAATGGTATTTTTGAGCTACATAGATGTTGTTTTTTACTACAAAGTTTTTTCTTTTCATTTTTGCAGTTTTACTACTTTGCTCTTTTGAGGGCAGGAGCCTCTATACTACTGTTTAATGTTTATATGATATGAAATCTACTTTATGTGGGAAACTGCAATTATCTTTTACAGAGCTCTTTCCGCAAAGCCCAGATTAACAACAGCTTGCTTCTGCAATTATTATTTTTATAATATATCTTTGCTCCAGAAAAACAATTTCTCGAGTGGAAAATGGAGATATAGGCGCCCTATAGCTTTCTTGGTGGAAGAATTAATAAGGAAGCCTGCTTGCTTTCGTTTCACAAGTTCAATCGTTTTTATGCAAAATGGCTTGTATAAAAGCTCCGTCGACAATGACTTTTCTAGATGTATATAGCGTAGTTCCCCGTCAAATTAACTGAAACAATAGTAATTGGAGATCTATGAGATCTCGAATGTAGGTAAAAATGGCACAGGGTAAAAAATGCACAGGAAAAATGGCACAAATAAAAAAAAGTAGGAAAAATGGCTATTTTGGTACAAACAATTTCCATAATAAAACTAGAGTGCTCTCAGTAGGAAGCAGATCTCCACCAAAGCCGAATAGTCCTAAACATGTTCGTCTGATTGTTTGATTGATAAAAACGTAAACAAAGATAAACAAGCAAACATACAAAAACTATACCTGTATAAGAATTATACAGACCAGCAAAAGACTCACAAAACATTTTGTTCATTAAATAGAATTATAATCAATAAAGCCCGTAAATTCCACATTGCGTTTGTTTACATTTCTTTATTGTAATAGACTGACAAATACTAACTCAGCTTATGAAACTATATACATGTTTAAGCAAAGGTTGTAGGACATGTAGGTAGCGTTACACAGTTTTCCGCGCGAGATTATCTACAATTGGAACTCGTGGCTGTTTTTCTGGTCGAGGACAAAAAGAATCAATTACCCTATCTTGTAGCCATGTCCGCCTTTTTCCAAAGAGCTATGACACTCGATCCCTCTGAGACGTATTTACGAAATGCTTCACGAATGTTATTGTACGTGACGTTTGGTCAAATTTGTAAAGAAAGAACGTACGAAAAAAATTTTGTCCAGGAAGCTGCTTTAAGATGATTGTTTTTTGTCCGCTACCTAATTTGTCAACAAAGATTCGCGCAAATCTGTCAAATTGTTTTTGGTAGTAGGCTTACTGTTACATAACAGACAAGCAAGCTGTGTTGAAGCATAACTTCTAACGCAGAGGCAAAATTAACTAAAATAATTATCCTCCACAGTCCTAAACCCTAAACTCATATATTGTGCGCCATTTTTTCCTATTTTCCCATTTGTGCCCTTTTTCATGTGCAATTTTTACCTTGCCATTTTCACCTGTGTCGTTTTTACCTGTGCCAATTTTGCTATGCATTATGAGAACCCACAAATGAAGAGTGAACATGCCAGTTTCCAGAAAAACCAAAGCAAAGTATTTTTTGATAATAATTTAGTGTTGATATTTAGCGAATGCAGTTTAGTGAAAACTTAAACTAGTAGGGTGATTTCTTTTTTTTGACTGTCCATTGTGATATGATATGGTCTAATCCAAAACTGTTTATGGTGTGATAACACCTACATTATGTTCTAGATTAATTTGCAAAATATTGTTTCAGATGGGTCAGGCTATACAAATGGAAGCAGATGACCAGAAGTGTTGTTGGGTTTGCGTTAACTGCACGGAATTTCAATATCTACCAAACCAATCAACGTGTACGGACTGCCCTCTAGGAAGCATTCCAAATGCTGCTCGAAACGTCTGTGTGCCCATTGTGGAAACATACATGAGTTATTCAAATACATGGGGAAAAGTGGCTATGTCAGTTGCGTGCATTGGCATACTCTTAGCTATGGTAGTCGCTATTATTTTCTTGGCCTTTAAAAGCACTCCTTTGGTGAAAGCTTCGGGTCGCGAACTAAGTGCCGTTTTGTGGTTCGGCATCGTGTCGTCATATGGTGCCACGTTCGTATTCGTGGCAAAACCGACGCCTGTGAGTTGTGCAGTTACACGCTTTCTGGCCGGGTTCTGTTACACAATCTGTTATGGAGCCATCTTGGTTAAAACCAACCGAATATCGAGAATATTCAACGCTAGAAACTCAACGCCTAAAAAGACTCCATTTACTAGTCCATTGTCACAAATCTTTATCATCATGATCATTATTTTTGTATATATTGTTATAGCAGGGGTGTGGTTAACCGTGGTTCCCCCACAAGTGGAGAACATTCCGTACCCTACACGAGCACATAACTTGTTAATCTGTAAAGGGGCGGTGGACACTAGTTATTTAGTGGGTTTCGCCTATCCATTCATTCTCATCATTCTGTGTACTGTGTACGCGTTCAAGACCCGCAAGTGTCCAGCGGGATTCAACGAAACTCGGTACATAGCGTTCACAAACTACACCACATGTATCATTTGGATGGCTTTTATGCCAATGTACTTTGCTAATCCGGATAATGCTATACGAGTTATAACGTTGTGCCTGGGACTGAGCATGGGCGCGACGGTCGCTTTGTTTTGCTTATTTTTCTCCAAAGCCTACGTGGTGTTATTACGTCCAGAAAAAAATACCAAAGAAAGTGTTATGTCTTCTGTGAAAAGAAGTAGCTCGTCTTACTTGGGTAGTAACCAGTATATTCCAAATTCAATGAAGGGGTCGCCACTTGTAGAAAGTAAGTTTTTTAAATGTATTATGAGGTCTGCTTCTCTGGTGGTACTTGAAGTTGTTATCACGTGTGTTTTGCGACCTTGACTAAAGTGCCAACTCTTTCTGGTATCAGGCCAGCAAAATAATTTATGAATTTTAACATTTTAAATGAATCGTGTTGAGGGAATTTAATGCTAAATGAGAACAGATTATTAATAAAAATGTCAACGAATTTGTTTGGATTAAAAGTCAATAATATAAAATTTTGTTTCCCACAATCACACGATCGATGTGTTGTCGTCAAAATGATAGTTTGTGTTTCATTTTTAATACATATAATACATGTTATTTAATTAATACATGTAAGCGCTTGTTTGAGGTATACACGTGCCAAAAAATCATACCGACATAGGTATGTGTTATTTGCTTCATGTGAGAGCAATTTATTGAAGGCTTCAAGTCTATGCAGTAATTTTCCAAGAACACTAAACCTACTGGCACTCTTTGTGCCATGTTTCAAGTCGTTCGTTCAATAGTTCTGTTATTTTTCGCTTTTTTATTATTTTCACTTTTCTTTTCATTCTTTCCAATTAATTTCTTAGGCCATTTCCATGTGTAAAACTAAATTAAATTATTAAATAAATTAACTCAAGTTAAAAATGCGTTTTGCAGGTTCTAAAACATGTAAATGTGGTTGCAAGACGTGTTGTGCACCAAAGTTGCCGCAAGTTTCTCTTACGCCAAACGGAGAGATCTTCCGTCGCTCTTCAAACATTGCCTCGCAAACTACGCCGCCCAAAGTTTGCTTCAGAACCGGTGGCTCAGACGACATTTCAGACGACTCTAGAACTGCATTTGTTGAAAGTTTGACAGAACCGAAATTCGTCATATTCGACACATCACAGGAAACCGAGTTGTAGCACCTTTAGAATACGCTAACCCTAAGTCTTGTTTCACACATCATACGCAAACACATTGTAATACTCGTCCTGTAGATGGTGCCACCCAGTAAAATGCATTGAAATATGTGTCTTGCTATGTTGACACGACTGCCCAACGCCAGAGCGTAAGAAATTGTAAACTGGCCTTTACAGAAGGCAGGACGACCGAGTTGCAGTATGAATCGTCTAGATGGAGCAAAGAGTAGCATTCCAACGATAACCAATTTATAGTAATACAATATGAAATTGTACGCCTATGATTGTGTGTGTCCTGACTGTCATGGTTTGCTGTTAGTGTTTAAACACTAGTGAACTTGGAAACTTACTTGCCAACATGCACAAGTTGGCTTGTGCACAATGTTATCGATGTTGTATATTAAACATTGGTGACAATGACGTGCCTGTAGACTGTGGTACACCCTGATAGTATGTACACGTAAGAAGTCACATTCCTGCCTTACTGTATCTAACTTATTGTAAATTGTGTTTCGACTTATACTGCGTACTGCACATGGACTGTTTATAGTCCATACTAGTTCTAGAAGTTGACATTCTAAATGCTGTACTCTGAAGATGATTTTTTTTCAAACCTCGTCTAGGAATCTATATAAATTGCTCGAGAGCACCGTCTTAAGCAATATATTGCTGGTGTTCTGGAATTAAACCTGCCTAAACACAAGAAGTTGGCCATAGCCGTCTTTTCCTGGAATTAATTATAGCATAAAAAACTCACCGTCTTTGCAGTGATCTTACTTTCTACAATTAATCGTAATTTAAGTTAGCTGCTAGTAGTAGCTGTGCACCGCTGCCTTACTCAGTGTTTTAGCACCGATTAACGACGTTCACGTGTCTTTCAAAGACTTAGATATTATTACGTTTGTATTACATTTCACTATATAGCACACATTATGATTTGACAAAACTAGTCATTCAAATTGGTGAAGTAAATAATGTTGTTCGTGTTTAACGTATACACCAAATATAAAAATTTCACATGTATACGAAAATAAAATTATTTTTGAACGTTACTTTAATTTGTTAAGCTGTGACGGTGCACTTGTCGGGATCGTGAATTTATTTATTTTGATTAGGCTTGAAAGCGCACCACACGAAAGAAATTGGTTTATGACATGTTAAACTGAAACATGGATTTTTCTAATGCGCGTAAAGGTGCTGTGTAATTTCCTTAACGTGTATCACCACTATTGTTGTGGTATAATGCTTGGAAAAGACTGAACAGCAAGTCCCAATTAATCCAAATGAGATAAGCATAAAATTCAACTGCTTTATTTAATATTATTACACATATTTTAGTCATGAAAACTGTGCACATGCATTTAAACAGAACTGCAAAAAAGTGCATAAAAGGCTACAAGCTACATGGATTTACCATGTAAGAGCTCCAGTTTTGGTTTTCACTGCGCCTACCATTCTATAACCACGGATCACTCCATATTATAAACAAAACTACGTCATTCCATTTCATTTCCATATCCTATCATTCCATCCGTCATTCCATTCCGCCAACTTTGTCAGCTCATTTCATGGATCGCCTCCTCTTGGCTTTACCGCTGATACGGTAATTAAAGCTCCCTCGTTATACACGTCCGACTCCGTCCACTAACGTGTTGCGAGTCCTTTAACAGAATTCCAGATTAGATTCGGTTTTCCACAGACCATATTAACAGCCATTTCGTCTTCAATTAAGCCATTTGAGGAAGTTTCACAATAATGTAAATCCAAACATCTCAATTAATCTCGCCAAAGAAACATCAAAACCATGCTGTGTAGACAGACCTTAGACGTGTCTGTCACACCATTGCGATGGGCTCAAAAATCAAATCTGAACTTTATAGATAGATCGAGAAATTCACTTCTCGACGACCTGTAAGAATTACCAATCCCGTGTTTAGGCAGTCTTGCTTCCTCTTTTGAAGAAATACTTTAAGTTGAAGTAATTTTAAACAGTTTACTTGCCAATTAATCAAAGTGAAAATTGTTAAGTAAAGCAGTGTTTGTGCAAGCATTTAAAATAAAAAGATAAAGCTTTGAACAGTACGTCCGATTAAGGCAAGAAAATAGATCGCTATCACATAAGCCAAAAAAAATTTACACCTATAAGTGTTAGTGGCGCTTAGTAGGAGCAGACGGGGCAGTATTGATAACGTTGAGGCGGAGTACGTTGTACATGACAATTATAAATAATGATGTAGTGGAATGGTGGCGATAAAAATAATATTGGCAGTTGAGGTACTGTTGCTGTTTGCTGGCTAAACCAAACTGATTGATACCTTGTACAATTATCCTGTTTAGGTGCTTGATAATCACCGCAGGATCGGCATCTTCTCTCTTTTCTTTCTCATAAAGAGGGCTGTTCAGGCGTACAGTACAACATCACACAATAAGATATTACCTTCCTCCTTCCTAAGATTACCTTCACTTTGATGTGCTGCAATTCCTTTCCTTATTGTCATCGTTCTTGCGAAATGTAGTTCTGATTGTGGTTGAATCAAATGTTTTATTGAATCGAGTGTGATAATTATTAGTTGTGATAACCATTTTTCTTTTATTAGCACTTTGCACTCAGCACTTGCACCGTGGAGATACCTGTATCAGACGCAGTGTGTTTTGCAAATCCACTATAAATAAATAAAGTGTAAACTAAACTAAATTTAGTTCTAACACTTTGTCATGAATGATTACAAATGACGTGTCTAATGGTATTCACCAACTAGTTCTAAGCTTAAATCTCACAGGCAGTGCTATACATGTTATGCGTCAGCCGAAGAGCTCGACATATTTGAAATTAAAACGTTAGGTATGAGGTAAAATTCGTTGTTAGACGTGTGTTGGTAAAAATTCTGATATTACTATTATTACTAATATTACTGATATTTGTCTAAAAGTACTAATTTTTGTTAGTTAATGCTGCATGTTTCGTAAATCCATTTGTTGCAATGCTGTTATAGGTAAAATTTACATAAAACATTTGACTATGTGTTTCTGCTTGAGGTGACGTAGGGCAGCATGGGAAAAATGATTTAAAGCCCAATATACAACATTACCAATTGACCTCAAACATATTGGTCTATCGCTCCGCCCCGCTGCAACGAAAGCACGCTCAGCAGCATTCGGGACAACAGCTCACGCAAGACAACAACTGCCTAAGCTATGCTAAACTAAACTGAACTAAACAACATGACAGTCACAACTAATGTCTAATCAGCAGATAAACTGATTGCTCTTTTTCATAAACACAAATCATCAGAACCAGTGCCAGACATCTAAGCCGAATATTAGAGGGCAGTTTCCCGACAGAGAGGCAACTACTATTTTTTTTCAATTTGTACATGTTAACTTTGTAACCAATTTGTCGAATTTCAATAAAGACTAAATGTTGGAAGAGGATGAAAGTTGTGTGGAAATAGCCAGCCAATAGCTGGGAAACTCATGCGAGAAGGTTAAAAATCACTGAAATTAAAAAAATTTGAAAATGCTAATGTTTACCATATAGAACTTAATCAATGTTCTTCTCCAGGGGCAAATATACCAGTAGTCACGGTGTGCAATTAGCGACTGAAATTAAGGAACACTGAGCCTGGTCAGACATGGACGGGTGACTACTATGAAGAAAACTGCGATTTTATTTGCCATACTGCTGTCGTCGTTGACTCTGACAAAACGCATCTATAAACGTAGCCAAGACACCACTGCTGGTTCACTGTCTCATCCTTGATAAAATGAGCTAGATTTCAGTCCCTTTACATCAGTATGCCCTGCAGTTGAGCGCTAGATCACGGCCTAAAAGCGTGCCGAGCTGTATTAAAATAATCCAGTAAACCAAACCTGTTAAAAGCAACCTAATTCAGTTAATAAATAAGTTTGAATAGCTCAATTTGACAAGTGAAAGTTTAATCTTGATATCACTGCTTAGCTAGGTCAGAATAATTGCTACAATTACGATGAAATCACAAAAGAGCTATATGATTGTTGTTGCTGTTGTACGCTAGAGTAAACACAACCATTTCGTGATGCAATTTCATAACGTGACCATGGCCTGCTAACAGACATCTTGACTAAAATAGTAGCATATTGTAATTCGGTCAGCATTTCCAAGCTTGGTTACTGAACCAAAAATTTTTTAAACACCAAAATTGTCTTCTTGGTTTAAACCTTTGCAGCTTCTGATTTTCTTTTACTTCTGCTACTTGTTTTTGCTGCTATATTATCTGCTGCTGTGTAGTTGTATAGGTGTAGTTGCTAATTATGTGAATTCGAAATTGTTCATAATGCAATATCACTAATTACAGCATTAATTACTAATGCTTAGAATAGCTTTAATGACATATACTTAACAAATGAGTTTTAGTAACTTCCTAAAATTATATATATATTAATAATTTATGCATTCATTTTATTGCCAAACGCATTGTTTATAAACCCAAACATTTATAAATTTAAGAAATTTCACAGCTGTCTCTCTGGTTTATTTGTGAAATATAAATAACTGAAAGAAGAAAGAAATTTAACGTGGCATTTTAGTAGAAGAGAAGAAAAATTGGAGTCGTTTTAGCTGCAGCTGAAACCCCGCGTTCTACGCAATGCGTAAATCCGGGGCTGCGTAGTTTACTGATTCAACCAAGCTGAGTTAGCTCAGTGAATCCTCTTAGGAACAGCCCACACCCTTACGTGAGTTTAAAACTGAACCCTCTCTTAACATGAATTTAATAATGATAATAATTTCGAAGAATTCGAAATGAATTTAATAATAATAATAATAATAATAATAATAATAATAATAATAATAATAATAATAATAATAATAATAATAATAATAATAATAATAATAATAATAATAATAATAATAATAATAATACAAACGATGATTAAAAGTACCCAAACATGTAAAAAGGACAAAAGAGGCCAGTCGTGTAAGTAATTCGTGTTATTTGAAAATGGTAGATTGGGACTAGAGAAAGCGAGTGCTTAAGTTTACTGAGCTCTGTATGGAAAAAATCGTCACTGTAAAATTTTCAGTTAAAAAACAGATTGACGCTCTGTCTATCAACAAATTTACAATGCTAAAGGCGATCAATTTTACTTTCTAAAAAATAAAACGCTGTTGACTCTTTGATGGTTTAAAAGTAATAAGCGGTATTGCGAGAATTCCTGATGTTTGTAACAACTTTCATGGAAACTGCCATAATTATACGGTTAAGTTCAAGATTCAAGGTGTTCACTGAGAGCGTCATACGTTTTACAGAAGCTGCGTATTTAGGTTAAACATTTCGTGGTTAAATTTGCCAATGACTTTAGGCCTACTTTTCATGGTCAAGTGAAAGTGTTACCCAATATCCAGTCAGCAAAATAATACATATAGGCATTTCAAATTTTTGGAAATAAAAATACTAGATAATACAAACTACAAATACTAGATAATACGACCCTCTGTCCTCTCTATGATAGTGTAGTTGCCACTGTGTTTATACATTCAATATCGCACCTTCAGTAAAATACATAAAGAAATAAAAACTAATAAACTAACAAGCGATCAAATACGATTGACAAGTTTGTAACAATTTTACAGTGAACTTTGTTATAATGTAAATTGTAAATTTGCATCTAGCAAAAACGCCAAAAGAAATCGAGGAAGTGTGAGAAAATCTGGTACAGAAACCATTAAAAATAGTGGATCCGGTATAATTTTTTGTATAAAATAAAAAAACGCAAACAGATTGTGTTAAATTGACGTTGTAGTAGTACATGACAAAACCTTCTTCTTCAGTCTTTGAAAACCGACAGCATTGTGCAGCAATTTGTGCTTCCTTTAATGTGATTTCCGAATCTCAAACACCCTATCTTCGTGCTCCGCGTCAATGTAAAGAAAAATGGGCTCCACCAAATCATTTTTGTCATCTAAAGGGTTAATAATGCTTTCACGAGTTGTCTGTCGAACGTGCGGTAAGAGCTATTGTTTAGAAATTATAGATTCAACCATATTCAAGGCCGGTTATTCGCCTCATTTCAGAAACCCATTTTGTTCATTTGTGTCAGTCAATAAAAGCAGCCGGTATTTGTGTTTAAACTTTCAGGTAATCTCCGACTGAATATAGTAATTATGCTGGCGCAACCGCATTTCATTGTACATTGTCACCAGCTATTAACGTTAATAATTATTGGAAACTGCAACTGGAAACGAAGCAATATTGTATAGAATATGAATTTCTTCATTTTACAGCTTCGCTTGTTCATTTTATGATGTGATTGGTTGCCAAATGCCCTTAAAGTTCGCTCAAACGAATTTAGGGTGGGGCAGGTTTGGCTACTAAATACGTGAATAAGAGATTTGAACAGCCCTTTGTTTCGAAATTGTTCATCTGAGTAGAGCAATTCTTTAAAGTAGCAAAGCGCAGATTTTATGCGCCTCCTTATGTAAAACATAATTAACTAATAATTACTGCTTGCGTCGATATTAAGATATTGCTCGTGATAAATATTAAACTTATGCAATAATTTTGCTTGTCTTTAAGGTAAAATATTCTACACATTCATGCTGTCACTTCTCAATTACCAACTCCTCTTATGCAGTCAAAATTATTTAATTGATGATCAGCGTTCGTATAAACCGACATGCCGATTAGAGAAAATGATCTGCTGTAATGCGACATGCTCTAATAACTTAATTAAATCGCTTAAATTTTTTTTTAGATATTTCCTTTATTAATATAAAACACTAATATGGTGGAAGTTGTTATAATGACCGATAGGTTTAGCCTGAAAATGTTTTAAGCAGTAATTTGAACATAAAAAGTAACTTTATAATAAGCCCATAGTAATTGCAATTATGGCATTAATAAAACCTGTTAAACTAACAAAAATACTGTAGTTGGAACAAAACAAATATACTATACAGTGAAGTGCAAGAAATTAACGGGTTACAACTAATGGAACACAAAGATTTTGAAATGTCAAAATTAAAAATGTTTAAGCAAGGATCAATAGCATATACACTATAATGATTGACATTGAAGGGTTAACTTGGCAGTGAAATTTTGGTAGATTGTATCTTTCTCCTCTGTGAACATTCGTGTCAGCATGGGCATTTTTCGTTCCGTATTCTGTCCTTTGTAGTGCTGTCGCTGTCAAACAAGTAGATAGGTCATTTGAAATTTTGATGAAGGGGCTGAAATAGTAAATCTGTTGTCTTACTATCAATAATTACATCGAACCAACGAACCGAAAAGAACCATAAATAGGTAAATGTTGTCCGTGCTCATCCGGTGAGCGAACGTCCTAACGTGGCGTTTACGTAGCATGTGGATGCGGATGCGTTGGGGGGGGGGGGGGGGGTGCGAAATAGATAAAATCGGTTTGTATTGTTTCAATGCACCCGTTTATTGCGTTATTTTTTCTGTAGCTATTTCCATTGATTTTTTCCGCAGCTTGTTCGCAGTGGAAAACGCAAACGCATCCGCATCCTACGTAAATGCTACTTAACCGTTCGACTGACTTTATGTGAAGCTTTTTCTTTTCATTTATAGACCTGCTTTAAAGGAACATTAATAGGCCAAACAGGAATTTTTTCTAGAATTGCAGATCGCCTGACATAAGCAGAAAAGTACTGCCACAAAGATTCAGATATAACATGTCGATTAGATTAGACTTTCAGATTAGATTAGATTAGATTTGTTTATTTCAGTATAAAAGTCATGCAAAAAAACACAAAAACATTACATCACACTACAATAAAATACTACTATATACATTCACTACATAATCATTCGCAACTATCATGTTCAACGATTGTTATTTACAAACCTACTATTGTACCGCATCTTAAAATAACAAGATTATATTATTCGTACGGAGTTGACAATAGCTAGCTGAAGGCAATCGCAGTAAAAAATGTGACAATAATGATCTATAAAAATGCAAAATGCACACGCTTATTCTAGAATGATTATAAAAATGATTATTTTATATACATGTGCTGTATAAAAATAAGATGCTATATGTTTATTTCTGTAACTAATGATCATAACAGGACTGGTCAATGCTATAGTTAGATCAGAACTGAAGCATTAAATGTTTAATGTCTTTTGAGAAATGTATAAAAGAAATGCTACAAAGAAAATAGTATAGGAAAAAGTAGCTAAAACTTTGATTAAAGGTACTTCGAAAATACCCAGTTAACATTTTCGATCAAATTTTAGCTCGAATTTTTCGTGAGCAGACTTATATTAAAACATTTCACATAATGGAGGAAGAAAAATTGTGACGAAAACCATGAAATTGAGTTGAAATCACATGATTTAATTATTATCTTCAAAGGACCTTTTCTAAGCGACTGGTAAAATACAAGTTATACCAAGACATCTAAGAAAGCAGCTTCCACGCCATAGAGCAGGAATGCTATAAACACTGAAGCATATACCGCCGCTTGTATACCTGAACCATTTAACCTCACGGGCCAATAGCGAGCCGCATGACAAGCAAACAGATAACAATTAGAAAACTGGGTTACCAAAAAAAGCGAAAATCGCGGTCACCGGCTTGACACACTTTGTTACGTGAAAGCGATACCTTACCTACAAACCTTCAGTTAGTAGTGCTCGAGGTCTGGAATAGTGTGCAATGTCGGCAGCCTTGTGCAGAGGCTGGTCACCGCTGGACTTCCTACAACACAGGTTCGAATACGGCAGTCGAGTGATGCCTGTTATTCAGGAGGTTAGTATGGAAGTCTCAATGTGCATGTTTGCGTTTTATTTCAGAATATAGTGAATTTTCCGTGACCTTCAATGATTGATGGAGAGTTCAGTGACTTAGATTTGTGCGTTACACAAAGTGTTCTTAAAATGTGCGTATTATCTACGTTGCTTTTATATATAACGCGATGCAATATGTCTGCATCCAATAAAACTCCGTATGGAAAGTTCCTGAATTTTGCAATTGTTAATGGCATATGGATATTTGTAAAACAGATGGCAATTAACATGTAAAAAACTAATTTAGCAAAATGAAATTATCAGGAATCAAGAACTAATGAAATTGGTTACATTCTCATCCATTTTTATTCCAATAACACTTAATAGTCTAAATATGTTTGCGCAATTTTACTAGCAACTGTTACTGCTAGTAATAACGTTTGGTCAGCCATTTTGTTATACATGAAACTAGCGCTTTCCAATAATGAGCAAAAAACATTTAAATACTTGACAACCCAAGCTTTAAACCAAGGACGATATAATCATTATCATATTGCTTTTGTTGCCTACGCCGACATCGTTGTGTTACCTTATTGTCGCATTACTGGCAGGTATAAAAAGCACGAGTTTTTGGATTAAAGCATCTAATGCTTTTTCTTTGCATTACAGTTTTTTATGTCAGAACTTTAGTCGATTTCTCGTTTATTAAAAGCTCTGATATGCATTGAACTCTTCTCGTACAGCTTTTGCTGAATTAATTAGAGTTAAACATGTGGCGTCTTTTTCAACTTTATAGAACAAAATCTCTTTTTGCACGACTTATAAAAATATTTATTGAATTTAAAAAGTCTTTGTTAATTAAAAAACACAATTTCATCAATTAAAGATATGCATATGTGGTTCAACTACATTGGCTGCAGAGTCGAAAAAGTTTTGGTTGTTTACTAGAAGAGCTACGTTTTTCTTTGTTTACAAATGATTGCGATCTACGATCTACTAAAGAAAATGCTGCTGCAACTTTCAGTTTTATGCTTGTTCTAAGA
Source organism: Tubiluchus corallicola (assembly GCA_030141605.1). Classification (NCBI taxonomy): domain Eukaryota; kingdom Metazoa; phylum Priapulida; class Priapulimorpha; order Priapulimorphida; family Tubiluchidae; genus Tubiluchus; species Tubiluchus corallicola. The sequence continues at coordinate 1,377,254 of JAQGDQ010000012.1, read as the reverse complement.
TATTTTTAAGGGTGTACAAAAGTGTATATAATGTTTTCCTTTTTTTGACAATAAATGGTGTCATAAATTCGCATTATTCACCAGGAAGCCTTTACGTAATACTAGCGGTGCAGCCATTTATGGAAATTATTTCTGAGCTATTATAAGCTATAAGTGTTTCTAAAAATTCCCTTCTGTATCAGCGTATAATGTTATTGTATCATGCGTTTATTTTTTTACTGTAGGTTTCTACAATTATGATCCTAAGCATATATGGGCACAATGCGTTTTTTATAAGCTCAATAAATAAAGTAATCATTCCTACTCATTCAACATCTAATGTCTGGTGAAATAATGATAACTTGTGTAAAGCTGTTTAATTACACGGGCCGCATTCACAATTGTTGTCATATATCAACGGGCAGCTTAGTTGTCAAACCGAAACCGAAAGTGATGGCATGGAAATTGGGTCACGTACTTGTCTATTTGCTGTTGTTTGCAACTGCATGGCAGAAAACGTGACCCAATTTTGAAACTGGTAGCAAATTAAGCTCATTTGCATTACTACCCGGGAAAGAAGCTATATGGGCTCTGCTTCTAGCGCCGTCTGTATGTAATTTTTACAAGCTTTACTGAAGTGTCTTTTGGTGTTATTTCTTTGAATGAGTGTTGTCCTTGACATTGAAGCATTTAACGGATTTCTTGTCTGAAAAGGTTGCAGAGACGTAAACAACTTTGTCACATCCGTAAAGAAAATGCGTAGGTGAAGTTCTTGGTTTATCTACCTGTAGTAATTACATTTAGCAAACATATAAAAAATAGGAAATAATAAATGCTAACCGCCAGCTACACTTGGCGAAGATACTAAATATTGTAGTCAAAGTAAATGTCGTTGTTACTGTTGTTGTCGTCGTCGTTGCTAGTGTTCCTGTTTTTATTGTTGTTAAGATTGTTCCCATTGCTGTTCCTGTTGCTGTTCCTATTGCTGATGAAGCATACAAATTGCAGTGTACGATGTCATGTTTAACACAGCGTTGACTTAATAGACACTGCTTACGTTACAATTATACTCGTGTAAAGAAAATTTCATGGAAAACAAGATGTTAAAAATTCTTGTATCTGCGTAGCTTACAGACCTATGCATCACCAGACTTCGTAGCTATTAGTGATAATTTGAGTGGGCACGAATTTCATACGTTAACCCTTTTTTCACACAGTGCCCTCAGAAGCCTCTAGTTGTTTTTAAAATGATGGCTTTACTGTATTGTTGAAACAGGAATTTAGTTTCAAGTTACAATGAAGTGGATGTAAGCTACTCAACCTGAATTTTAAAACAATAAAAGAAATCAATAATCATTTTTGTTTTATCTACAGGAGCCGCCATTCTTGCTTAACAACAGAGCTACTTTTGACCTTTCAAGAAGTAAGTCTACTCCTTCCTTAGTCGACGTGTCTAAGGAGATAGAAAGATTTCAAACCAAAAAAGAAAGAATTTTAAGATTCGACGCCGAAAGAAAATCCAGCGAAGAAGCTGATGATGACGTCACTGTGAGAAATACTGAAAGGTAGGGCCTGCTATCTTTTTTGCAAATTTTTGCTTTGTCACCAGTTAGGCAAGTTCTAGCAAGCAAATTTTCAGTAGCTTTAGTTGCATTCAGAGATTCAGTTGTTTAGAATGTGAGAATATTATGCAAAATACAGACTACAAAATCTATTGGCAGTTTTTCATCTACTACTTTCGGTTGCCGTAACTATGCGTTTTTTTCTAATCGGTTTTCCATCCAATTAATTACTGCAACATAGTGATGAAAAGCTGACTAGTTTTAATCAAAGCGAGTCTAGCACATGCATTTGGGTATGGCAGTGGAGTTCACAGAGTTGGTGTTGACGAAAAACTTCTTGTAGTTTATCGACATGTACTGTATTAAATATAATTGCAAATGGTCCAGCGCGAGTGTGCCCTTTCGCGTTGTATCTGTGTGTGTTTGAGTTTTGAAATTGTTTAATATAAGGTACTATTATGGTTTCACCATTTCAGTTTAATATAACCTCAAAACCGGCTAAATGGTTATCGACTTACACTTACTTACTGCAAGAACATTTGACGTGCTTATGTTTACTGTAAGAACATTTGACACTCATTTTAAAAGGACTAAGTTAATTTCACCCATACTGTTGTATATATTTATTAGTAATCGTTAGTGTTCATGTGTTCTAAAATTCTATACCAAGAATTGAAGAATTAACAGCATTAATTGCCAAGATTTTACTTAAACGTACACGACACGTCGAACGTGCAGAGAAAAAGCAGGATCCAACGTTTGTTTTATAGGTGTTACACTGTAGCATCGCATTCCAAGTGTTCTTTAATAATATTGTTGCTTAACTGCGGAAAATTGTACAGATAAGTCACCAGGACTCGCTGCTGCTATAGTCTGTCTTATATCATTTTTGTTTTATAGTTTGTGTAATTTTTCTTCTAGCCCCGATAAAGACATTAAAAAAGATGGACGATTAGAAAGCATCATAGATCATCTAAGAAACAGCAAGCAGCGAAATCGACGAGAACAAGACGTTGATATAGAAAATACAGCACCAAGTGAAGAAAGTAAGTAGGTAAAATGTGCATTGGAAATGTGAATATACTTCAGTTATTTATCTGACTATTTCGAGAAGCTTTCTATAATATGCATATAGTGTTGAAGAAAAGAGAAATGGGATATAGCAGGCGATAGGAGGTAAGGAGAAAAGAGGAGAGGAAGGATCGAAGAAGGTGGGGAAGGGAAGGGCAAGAGAAGAGATGAGAGTAGAGGAAAGGAGGAGTGAAGTGAAGAGAAGAGAAGAGAAGAGAAGAGAAGAGAAGAGAAGAGAAGAGAAGAGAAGAGAAGAGAAGAGAAGAGAAGAGAAGAGAAGAGAAAAAAAAAAAAAAAGAAGAGAGAAGAGAGAAGAGAGAAAGAGAAGAGAAAGAGAGAAGAAAAGAGAGAGAAAGAGAGGAGAAGAGAGAAGAGAGAAGAGAGAAGAGAGAAGAGAGAAGAGAGAAGAGAGAAGAGAGAAGAGAGAAGAGAGAAGAGAGAAGAGAAGAGAAGAGAAGAGAAGAGAAGAGAAGAGAAGAGAAGAGAAGAGAAGAGAAGAGAAGAGAAGAGAAGAGAAGAGAAGAGAAGAGAAGAGAAGAGAAGAGAAGAGAAGAGAAGAGAAGAGAAGAGAAGAGAAGAGAAGAGAAGAGAAGAGAAGAGAAGAGAAGAGAAGAGAAGAGAAGAGAAGAGAAAAAGGAGAGGAGAAGAGAGGAGAGGAGAGGAAAGAAAACAGAAAGTATGAAAAATCAGATGAGAATCTTGGAGAATTTCATAGGTTTTAGGCAAAGAAATGCTAGAATACGCATGTTTGAGGCAGCTAATGCTGACTTACAGTATTCTGAACGATCACCAAATTATCAGTCATCACCAACGTCCATTTCTAACTTTGGCGCAGTTTAGTGCGACAATCTTATTTTTTATCTGAATTAAACCACAATTATTTAACCAGCTGAGTCACATAGTCCGTTCATTGTCCGTCTGTCACTCATAGTAATTTTATCATTTTAATTACAATAAATACGACTTTAAACCACATATATTACAAACTAATCTGTGTAATTTACACATTTGTAATAGCTGAGTTCTATCATGTTTCACGCTTCTCTAATTCAGCTGCTCATAAACTGATGACAGACTGCACTCAGCATATTAAAATGTCGAATGATTAATTTTATCATAAACCCCTTGTAAAAATTGCGGATAACGGGTTCTTCAGCCTGGTAAGCAATGAAGTTGGGCCATATAAGTGGAAAAGTACTTGAACACCTTGAAGAATAGGGACAACCTATCACCTCATGGCTATCAACATTTAAGGAATGCCATGTAACGGTGAAAAATAGCCTTTGGGACCAGTTGACCTCCACACCATTTTCCCCGTACTTATGTCCTAAGAAGGAGATTAACTTTGTCGGTGTCATCGGCAGGTTAATCAATTGGAAATAAGCAACATCTTCTCGCCTTTTAACTCTTTCTCTACTAGCTTGCTGGTATTCACATGACCTACGCGAAGGTCTGGCGAGTCAGGTGGATTGTCTTACCCTGTTTAAGCTATTTCTAATGGAAAATGAATAAGTCTACAGCTTGTAGGTAATGACCACTTTCGCTTGTAAAGAGATAGTTAATAACTATTAAGCAGCGTAACGATAAGCCAATAATTACTGCATTGACCCAATATTTTTAATTTATATATAGAAAGAGAAAATGAGTACATGCTTATAATTAAACCGCTCAGCGGTACCTGAAGCGTACATGGCCTGGATCCAACCTTTTGAAATTTCCTTTAACTTTCACTGATGCCTATTGTATAATGGTTCACTGAACAGAAAAGCCACGAACAAGAGCCTCTATGTCATCAAAGCTGTTGCAGGCAGGGCTGGGCAGCCAAGCAGACGGCGCATGCGTCGAAAAAGTAGAGCAATTTTGCTGAGATGCGGTTCTTGGCAATGGATTGTAAGTGTTGCTGCTTCAATTGCACAGTGACAGAGTTGTAAACGTATAGTAATTTGCAAACTTACAACTAGTGATCAGGTGACTTCTGGAATATTTGGTGCTTAAAGAAACCGGTTTTGTTTTTTAGTTTTGAATGTGACCGACACTATTGAAACAGATGATATCCTACTGACGCTGAAAGACAAATCCACACACTTGGAAATGACCATTAAAGAGTTAAAGAATCGTGCGGTTGGAGACATCGACGCGGCGAAATCGAAAGAATCCGACGAAGATAATAATTCAGATGGAGTGGAATCGGATCATACAGATCAGGGAGTGGAAAACATTCCTGTCGACTCTCCACATGTTGTGGCAGAAGAAAACACGGAATCGATAAAGACAGAGAGAGAATCACCTATTGTCACACAACCGCCACCTCCATCACCTGGGTTCAAGTTACCACATCGGCCAACACCGATGGCTCCAAGGGACTTTATGGAAAATGCATTTCCCACTGGGCCACCTCCTCCAGGTTTCCATCTCCAATTGGGAGCGATGCGGCCTGGGTTATGGAATCCATTTCCAGTGCCAATGGATCAACACCGCAGGTCATCTCCACTTCCACCACAAATATTCGAAGGAAAGGAACCACCATTGGAAAACAGAAGTTTCAGTGAATTGATGCGAAGCATGGCAGCAAAGTATAATAATCCTCAAGACAGGTAGGCACCAACTGTTTGAGTTACCAAATTATTTTAATTTTTTCTAGTATAAAGAGCAGGATAATAAGTCATGTATCAATTGTGAGAAGAGTTTTGGGCATGTAGATACTAATTTAATGTTGGTACAAGTTTTCAAATCTACATAGCTGGTTTTACAGTTGGGTTGTTTGTCAGACTGCCCTAGCAACATTTTCTATTTTTACTGATAAACTGATAATAATGGTATTCATTATTTGGGTTTTAAGAGTAAATTAGTACTCATCACTCTGTACACACTGACTTTTTGCAGACTAACGTTGTTATGCTGCGACAATTTTTTAACTATTGCTGACAAACTTCTTGTTTTCATTAGGACCTGCTTTTGAATGCTGTTTGAATGCCGTTTTATATCAGACCAACCAAAATTAAGTATTCATTTTAATGCCTGTCGTGCAGTACAGTTGATTGTAGTGGATTAAACCTGTTAGACTTCAATCGTTTGAAAAAAACTTTATTTCCGAGTCTTCAATTGATTGACTTTGTAAATATATGAGTTGTGACTCGCATTTCAGCCTGTTTAGCGAGTGCAAGGAGTGTATTTTTAAATATGTAAAATACGGACGTCACAGTTATATGATACACAAATTTTACAAGGACGTTTATGCTGTTCTTCCTATGATCTGAGTGTATAGAACGAAAATTATAATGTTTAGCACTTTTTCAATCGTCAGTGTAAAAAACTTGTTAATTATCAAAAACGGCAGATATGTGAATAATTCGCGAAGATTATTATGAATGACAGTGAATTATGAGAACACTTTCAAATTTGCAATGCTGTCAGCCCAAATACAGGTAGTTCCTGTACGCTTCTGTTTAAATGCTTTCAATTTAGACGGCTCCTTCAAACGAGAACTGTAATCCATACTGTAAACGCACGGTTAGGGAACAACCAAATTAACTATTATAGTAGCTGAGTCAGTTGTAGAAATTCCTTTAACGCCCTTAGAGTCCTTAGCTTAAAACACCTTCTCGTTCTCAGTGCATAGTACCACATAACTTGAATTGATCTATATTTATATTAAAGAATGTTTTCAATTTTCGAGCCGCCATCTACAAAATCTAGTACTGATTTCCTACAAGTTCATGCAAATTTAATATCTAATGGTCTGCCAAATAGAGGTCTCATCTGTTCGCCCTTACTTAAGGGGTTCTCCAGTCCAAACGTTCTGCAGAACCCCTAGGAATGCTTCAGCAGATTCACAAACTAAGAGTGCAAGTCTAGCCTAGAATAATTCCACCTTTCTTCTTCTTGGACATCCTGATCACATGTGTCAACTTTGTCCTTTTCGTTATCTGCCTACCGTATCAATAAATTATTTATTCTATGATATCAGCCTTATCATTCGGGTCACTATGCATCCCTCCGAGAATTATAATGGCACCAGTTTGCCACCCCGCTCCAGAAGCGCCTCTATCATGCGGGTCAGCTAAAACAAGTGAAAGTGCCTCTATCTCGCTCAAATCGACACAGTGGCATGGTAACCTACAGTTGATGCTAGACGAGTTTTAGGTCACGTTAGATTTTCACTCAGCAGGTTTGACCTTATTTTTCGTTTTCACTTTAAATGTACGTGATCGTCACAATAGATACCCATAATAATTTCCTAGAAATGAAAAAATTGATCGATTATACTTATTTTATGTACTAGTAGTGCTTTGATTAAGGAAATATAATATTAGGTAAATGGTAGATATTGCTAATTAATGCTTTCCCAAAAGCTCAATTTGAAAAAGTGAAAAAATGTATTTGTTTACATAGTCAAGTACCATCAGCAGCAAGCAATAATACTAGTTTCTGTTAATAAATAAACATATAAAGACAGTTGAAAAGAATGTAAGATTTACTTATTTAGTTGAACATTGTAGACTTTTTGAAGAATGTAGATTGTAAAAGTGCATATGCCTACGGATTTTTACCATTTTGTGGTACAGTACAGTAATTGTGGCAATCGATAATAAAAAATCTTTATTGAAATGAGCACTGATGTATACAGCTTCCTTACGTGTAACTGCTTGAAATTTTCTTCCTGCAAAGGTCAGTAGTACTACTGTTTCTTCTACTTGACAAGAGGCAGATAGCCATCAACTTTTTCGCATTAGGCTTACAGAACAACTTTGATTATAAAACACGTAGACTACTTTTTACAAAAACTGCAACTTGCTTTATGCACGTTATGACTGTCAAAACAATGTATTAATTTTCCCAAAGAATATTTCAGATTATAATACTGTATTTGATTTTGTGAGATACATTTTAATTAAAAGCCTGTGTTTTGTAAAAATAATTAGGATATATTAATGACTGGCTAATTATAATTTTCCCTTATGCCATTCACAATAGATGAGGAATTAAATTAACCAGGTCATAGCTTCATTTTATCCACAATGGAATTGGGTTAGTTTGCTTTCACTGCCCTCTTTTCACTTTCTTTCTACTTTCATGAACAAATTGGGGGGAAATTGCGTATTAAGTAGAGCATACAAGTTTTCACCTGTATGTTAACTATGTAAACTGAGGTGATGCCTAGCTATTCGTAAATTCCGAACAGACAGTTTTGGGCAAGGTTTGCATTCACGAAACCAAGAGCTAATTTAATCAAAAGCGCTAAAACTGGAGCAGCTATTATAGTTTCTTAATAAATCAAGTATATACATTTAATTTGTAATTAATCGTTCAGAATAAAAGTTTTAAATGCGGAAAATTAGTTTGTGTATTCAATAGAGTATGCGGCTTGAGACCGCAAGGTTCTGACGTCGAATCCTGGTTGACTTACAGTTTTTCACAACCTTCTTCTTTCTGATTGTCTGTTGATTAAAAGGGCATCAGCTTATAAATACGCTATTCATGTTTGGAAATGGGTGGTATCATATATTTAACACAAAGTAGGAGATAGATATTTTTTAATTTACCTTGCTATGCCTAAATAATTAATGGTTATTGTAGCCTAAAATTGAATTTAAACTTGTTGAAGGACTGTTGCTTTGTCTTAAGGAAAACGAAATTGAATGGTTCTACGAAGAATCTGAATTTAGGTTCTGTTACTCAAGTAAGTCATGATAGGTATGCATAATATAGAATTATTCTTATTATCAAATTAAAAGTGTCGTTTCTGTGTTATTAATGCTGTTAATGTCAGCGTTCTAAGCTCTGAGCACTACGTGAGGTGCACTTACTTTTACTAAGCTATTACTAGGCGATGTTCAGCCGTGATTGGCTTGCAGAATAAAAAAGGATGTAAATTTTCGTTTACACTCCTTCAGTTAGATGAGCTAATAATAAAACGTGATATAAATTATAAATTACTTTGACATCGGTGTTAAACTATGCCCAGAGGCGGCCACATACAGCTAATTTATAACTGAATTGTGTACAACGAATTTACTTATATGGCATAATTTTAAATTTACCTCTCATACTGTTTATGTTAACACCACTACCATCACTCCTTTTTACGTAAAAGCATTTAACAGCTACTCATGGTGGGACCAGAACCTATCTCGTTGTAAAAGTAAATCCTCCGAGACGCGACATGGAATCTGCTTATGCGTACTCGTCGTGACAACAGCTAATACCGCAGCAGTTGAAACCTCCATCCATTTACTAGTTTGGCCAAGCAGTGCTTATTTTTGCAGTGAGTGAAATGTGCCACTCTATCATGCCCCACGGCATTCCCAAAATGTACATTTGTGGGTCTGAAACTATATTCGTTTGCCCGTTTACTTTAAGTGCATTTTAAATGAGATTTTATTTTATGTGTATTTTAGTTTTAGCAAGCTTAGTATATCAGGTGAACAAGACAGCACTTATATTCTCGTCAGCAGATAAAAACTTTAAAAAGTTATTTCAAAATTCAACTTCAAAAATTAAATATTTAAAATTCAATGAGCAAATCCTTAGTTCTGAAGAAAAAAGAAAGAATTTTCTGCACGTTTGCAAATGATATTTAAACGTTTAATCCATACAGCATTGTAATTTGGAATATTTTAATTTTTCAGTTTAATTTAAAGTGATGGTTGTACTATTAAAACACCTTAATTTTAAATGTGCAAAGTGAATTTTGAAACGTAAATTTAGAAATTGCAACTGTGCTATATCTTAGTTAATAAACTAATTTGTAATTTTCATATCATTTTTCGCTACTGTATCATGCTTTGTATTGGCCACTGCAGTTTATATATATATATATATATAGGAGAAGCAATGCTCTTCAAGGTTCATCATTAAGTATTTTTCGGCTGTGAATAGCGACATTGAAAATGGTGTCAGTGATCTACATTTACCTGGGTGAACAAACTACCTTGGCTGAAATTTTGTTTTTACCTTTTTAGCATTATGTAGTAGCCTAACCTCTTATCAGTCTGAGGTTGGCCTAGTGGTAGCGTATAATTTAAAAAATAAAACAAAAAGGTGAAAGTAGAAGTTCACTTATGAGCCGGTAGGTAGTTCATTCCCCATTTTTAAATAACTTTCTCTTCTCTCTTTCACTTACTTTCACACTCATATACTATCTTTCTTTGTTTTCTCTCTCTTCCCTGCCTCTTTCTCTCTCTATTTCTTCTAACTCTTTCTCCCCTCTTTCTCTCATTTCTCCCTCTCGCGCACGCCACTTCCTCTCCCTCTTCTCTCTCTCTCTCTCTCTCTCTCTCTCCCTCTCCCTCTCTCTCTCTCTCTCTCTCTCTCTCTCTCTCTCTCTCTCTCTCTCTCTCTCTTTCTTCCTTTGTATTTTACTAGTGGATACTCCTTTCTGTGTAAAATCTTGATTAAGACAGTGCGCCTTCTTGAAATTCTGATATTACCGCCGTCTTTTAGTGCTCTATGGTTCTCTCCTTTGTACTCCACGAATAAATGAAGTAGTAGGTTATAAGTAATTACAACAAACGTAGGTAGCTAAAAAGTTGCACCTTTTGTCATTTTTGGTTTGCGTTAACTGCTTTTGACCTAAATAACACTTGTTTGTGCACAGGAGTCTTAATGCCACCAACACAAAAATCAGGGTCAAACTTCGTCTTTCAAAAGTTGTTTTTCTCAACAATCAGGGAAACCATCTGTATCTATTTTGTCCATGGTCGTTCATCACCCCCGCCAGTTCCTAGATAAAAGTCACGTGATAACCTAACTGTTTTCGATTGTAATTGGAACAGCAAAGTCATACAAGGACGTTCGTTCACACCTAACCATGTTTGAAATAGTGAGGCATGAAAACGCTATTTCCTTCTACCTGCTCTTGTGTATTGTATTTGAGAAGTAGGCCATCTCGTCGAGTCTGCCATGGTCAGTCATTGACTCACGTGCTGATTCCGCCAGCGGAAAAATCCGAACAAATCCTATTTACAATAACTGATTTCGAATCAGTTTACAGTTATAGTCAATTATAAATAAGTCTTTAAGTCTTTTTAGTTGTGTTGTCTGTCTGTAGATGAGGTATCAGTTAATAAATGAGCCTTTTTAGTTGTGTTGTGTGTCCGCAGATGAACTAATCAGTTAACTCTACATTTTATCAAGCATAACATGATACTTTTCAGAGTTATTTAGGGCTGTTACGTTGATGCAAACCACCAAATGTCATCAAACCGTGTGAGGTTATGAATTTAGATAGGTAATATATTTTTGCCCAGTTTCATTCTGCGTTTTCTTTTTATGTATACTATAGACGTCCAGTCTTTTACAGAAGCGACAAGAAATATTAATATAGGCCGACGTCTCATTCAAGAATCCTTGATAATTAATTAAACAATCTAAAGTTCAAACAATTATCCAAACTAGTTTGATTGTGCTGAGTGAAAACTGAAATAACGATACCTGGAGTTAAGATAAGGTAAACAGCCATGCATATCTTTAGGTTTTATCATTTCTGATCTTACATAATTTTACAATTAGAAGGCATGTCATTCTTTAACATTCATATGCTTTCAATTTTGACCTTAGCTCAACTTTCTATCTAATGGCTCTTTATAATATGAAACCGCTTTGCGATTAAAATTTTCACTATTGTTTTTTTCCCTTTTTCTAGAATGACTAATTTCAAATAAAGGCAACGTTGTGGACTCATTAGTTTTCGTAACTTGTCTAAACTCTGTACTTCCCTTGGTGTTCTATAGCTCACTATAGTAATTGGTTCAATTATATCTGTTTATCCCCAGGCAATAAACATTTAACAATCATTGTCAAAGAATGGGCCAAGTTGGTTGTTGAACCTCTCCAGTGCTATTTAAATCTTGTTGTTTTGACTGAAATTTTTTGACCATGAGCTTCTGAAGGTGGATTCCGTAGCCGTGGTCTTCTTGCGATAACCTATTTGTGACGGAATTAGACAGTGGAAACTTGAAACTCATTCATTCAACAAGCTATTCGAAGGCCGTTCGTTTACCTCACAATTCTGTAAACTATAAACTGTAAGCACTCGAGTGTAGTCATCATTATCATTATCATTATCATTATTAAATGTTATTGTGACGCTGAACTTGGTGGCGCTGACTTTATGTGTTTTGTTTTCTTTTTGGCACCTGTAGGGAAAACAACAAATTAAGGCATATTCGCGCCACCTGGTAAAATGGTCATCCCAGTGTGCACTACGTATGCACCAAAAACACTTTTTTGATCTTATTGACAAGACGAAGTAGCTCATACATTTGTTTAGTTACAAAGGAGTGTGTTATGAATGCTATGATTATTTTTTTAAACGTTACCTAAACTTGTTTCCGACGACTTGGCGTTAAAACGGCTGCGTTAAATGCCATTGCGGGCGTTTAAATTTACAAGTCTTATAGAATGTTACTGCTCAAGCCTTGTGTGCAATAAGACAGCATTTAAGTGAAAACTGATATAAAATTTCAAAAACGAACTTCTTAACCTTGATTTATGAAGATTGTCTTCTTGTGCTTTAAATTCCTAGACAACCAAAGACAATTTTGAAGAAACACCACCCATGCAAGCATTATTTAGTCTCCAGAATTCCTCTGCTCAATAAACTAATTTCCTAACTAGCAGAATATAGTATATGCATACATACATCGCAATGTATTTATAAGCGATATTATTAATTGGCAGTAGAAAACATATGGCGTTTTGAAAGTGAATTCTAAAACGGAACTAAGAATTGCTAAAGTGTAAAATTTAGTTTTGGCTATTTTAAGTATTTAAAATATTTATATTTCTATTTACGTATATGTCATGTTCGTGAAACTTCCGGAAAATACACTGTCTAGGCTAAACACCTTTAACTCATTATGAATCATCTTTTCATGTTATGGCAAGATTGTTTTAGGTAGTAATTACTGACAAAGCAACTATTAAAGATAGTGAAGCGTTGGAAACTTTCCAAGTGTTACTGTTGTCACTATCACAATGTCAATGCTGCTATCATTACCTTCAATGTCGTCATTGTCGTTGTAATCCTGTTATCATCATCATCGTCATCATCTGCACAATCTTCAACATCGTCATCATCATTGACATCAGCATTATAATGGACATCTCATCATCATTGCCGCAATCGGTCGATCACCACGGCATTGCTATTGCATTGCAACCTGATTAGTACATTCTCTTTGATCACTGGACCGCCACCTTCTCTTTGACTTGTGGTTACAAATTTTAGTAGATAAAGTTTTAAATCACCCATTAGGTAATACGATTCAGGTCCCACATGATTGGTTTTCCTTTTTTCTTCTGATAGAAAGAATGATATAAATAGTTCATCACGCAATGGCAAGGCACTATGGAAAAAATAATTAACCTTTATCTTATGTTAGGCAAGACAAAACCCATAAACAACTTGTAAATCTTTCACTTCTTGCATTTACCTTTTGTATCACCAGCAATTGTAATTTAGTAAACGTCATAGTTAGTACTGTAGTCATAATTTATTGTTGAATTTGTATTTTATTGCAGTAAATTGAATTGCTCCAACGAGAGAACAATAGTTCGTCCTTTTGGTTGTCAGTCAAAGCTCAGTGGCGCCCTCACAGGAGCTGACAAAATAGCTGAAGAACTGAGACAGCGAATGAAGGGACTAGAAAAATCAAAGTCACCTATCTCTAGGGTAAATTAGGCTTCATTGACGTAAACTTGATAAATCATGTTAAATTTAATATGCACTTAAAGAGGCATAACACTGTATATATATATATAATATATGTATATAGTATATACATATATAGTATATGTATATATACTCACACGCCTCTTCAAATAGATATTAAATGTAAGGTGATTTATTAAGTATATATCCGAACTATACACACACACACACACACACACACACACACACACACACACACACACACACACACACACACACACACACACACACACACACACACACACACACACACACACACACACACACACACACACACACACACACACACACACACACACACACATATCCGAACTATATACACACATATATATATATATATATATATATATAACTTAGGATAACGCAGCAAAGGGCAAAGAGCTCTTGATAAGCAAACTACTTTCAAAGTCAAACCTAATTTGGAAAAAATTGGAAGTAAACTTTCATTTAATAAAAATTAACTACACGGAGTAATAATTAATGCTGTCTAGCTTACGGTTTGATTCCAAATCACAATAAGTTTTATTTCTCTCGAAAATATATGAAGAAATACCAACTTGTTTTTATGCCAACTTGTTTTTATGGCAAACATGTCCAGTTTAACGCTTAAATTAGGCTTAATGACAGAGCAGGACATTGACCTTGTTTCTAGAAATATTTACATTTTCATTTTAATTTTACTCTGTGTTAGTTTTGTTTCTCATTGTGTCATGTATAATCAAACGATTATAACAACAATAATTAATTAATTATACTGGTTGAATATTTTGCTATATATGATATGGTATTTGTTTAGGTGCTACAAAATTTCCCTGGAAATGCCTTGAAGCGACCTCATGCGTTTACTGACGCGTTCGATACAACGCCAAAGAAATTTAGAGAAAGTAATTTTCCTCCATCTAATGACGGCCGTCCGAATATGCACGCTCCCATGAACCCTTTCCCACCACAGATGCCTGTGTTTCCCACGCCAATACGTGTTCCCAGTCAAACTGTTTTTTCCTCTACTCCCGGGGGAGGCAAGCCAGTTGACACGCTCCTTACAAAGATGTTAACGGGAGAAGGAAAAGACGAAAAGAGGCCTGAGTTTGAAACGCAGGGATCCCCAAATGGTGTACACTCCACGAGAGGTGTGAGCAAATGTTCTTCTCCTTCCCAGGATAGCAATCACAGCGGAGAAAGAAGTAATCCGGGTAGTCCCGAGAAAGACACGTGTTCTATGGCATCATGGGCCGTCAGTGACGTGTACGAATTTGTCAAAGGAATTGACTTGTGTGCCGAGTATGCTGAGGTACGTTTCCTTTTGTTACTGTGGCAAACTGTGTTATTTTACCTTGTGCCACTTCTTTCCCTTTGTCATTCAAATTGTTAAATTGCGAAACAGTAAAATTTGTATAGCAGAAGCTATCTACGTAGAAACTTGTACAACTTTCTAAAGCCACCTAGTTATTTCATTGAATTTAAAAGATTCCATTTCTGAGGTACCGTTCAGAAAATAATCTTTCCGTGTGAATAGAAAGCTTGGGAACTTTTTTGAGTGCACAGCCACTTGCATTGGGCGACTTTTAAGCCTAATTGTAGGTCAGGTTAACGACAGAATGACCATATTCATATTAGAAATAACTTAATCTTGAAAACAAGTCTGTAAATTGTATTCTTGACATTTGTTTTGCTTATTCCGTTTCAGACATTTCGTGAGAACTCGGTAGATGGCGCCACACTACCGCTGTTAACAGAGGAACATCTAATGCGCAATATGGGAATGAAACTTGGACCAGCAGTTAAACTAAGAAATGCTGTTGGCAAGACAAATAAAAATTGTGGTAAATGTGCACAGTGTCTGATTTGTTACAAGCAAAATATCAACCAACAAAGCCAGCAAAGTCCTAGAGAAATAAAAGCATAAAGTGATAGCCTTAACTTACTTCATTATCAAATTGTGGCTAAGTTCAATAGGCTTTTAAACCTATCAAATTCACATTTGCTCTTAAAATGAACACGCCCAAGTTTTCAGTAAATAACAGTCACACTTAAATTGTGATCTGTTATGATCTGGTAGACGTGTTAAGCATGGTTTGAATACATGTCAAATTGACCAGTTATTAACTGGCAGTAAATAAATGTAGCCCCACCTAGTGAGAGAAATGATTAATAAATACCTGCCTCGTATTATGACCTAATGTACCCACTAGCCAGGGGCTATTTTATACAATTCACAAGGCCTTATACAATAACAATTTGTAAAACGTGATCAAAACGGCAAGCATAAATAAATGAAATGTTGTAGGCCTACTGACACGCAATGATTGTTGTAACACAATTTTATTTTGTAAATTTTCTTATTCTTGTCAGTAAATATTGAAACATTGTGGTTTTTATGTACCGCCACTAAGCGTCTTTTTTTCAGAGACAGTAGATGTTGATTTAGGAATAGATTTTAGTTTTTTTAGTGTATGTAAATAGTTAATATAATAGATACTAGAGTGATGAGTGATTTGCTATGAAAATGCCTTTCATTTTTTGCGCAAGTTGATTTTGATCCATGATGTTTTAATTTTAAGCCTAACATTATGGTTTCGAAGGGCTATTGTTTTAGTGTTGCACAAGTATGTCTGTTATTATATAATACTTTGGTCGGGTTCATCTGACAGTGCGACATTTATGTGATAAATTGCTCTCATGTGCCCTGTGACGCGTAAAGATTAGAACAATACAAGTTGCATTTTACTGGACTAAGTACATAAACAGTCAAACTGAGGATGGCCGCTGGGAAAATTGTTCAAGGCTGCATCTGCTATTTACCGCGTTGAGAGACAATTGTACATACGCAACTGTACTTGGTTAAGACACTCTGCCAGTTCAATGTCTTATCTTACAAGATTGTCCTCGAGAACTAGGTCCCGATTTGGAGAATGTCGAACTAACTAGTTTTGCGTGATAGGCCTGTTGCTTTTCTGTTGTAGTATTGGTACCTTGTAAAATGCGTATGTAATTTGTCAGCTATTAACAACTGTGACATAATATGTGATCACAGCTAAAAATAAAAAACGATGAAAGACAATTTCATAATCTGTAGCACCACCTATAGAAAACTGTACGACCCGATAACGAAAAATAAGCATTTAATGTGCGTCTACCAAAGATAAATGAGTGGTCGAGACTGTGATAAAAGATTTATTTTGTGTAAATAAGTTTCATGTTTTGCCGTACCTTTCCTTTCTTTGTCGTACACACTGAGGTGGAAATTATGTTAATATCTTAATAAATACGGCATGATAAGTAATGAGAGCACTACATTTTTCCAGTTTACGAAAGAAATAACTTTAGTGCTACCAGTTCATTACTTACAGTACCAATCTTTACTTTGCTACAGATATTTATTTTACATCGACAAGTAAAATAAGACATGTACACACGTACCGTTACGAATAGTGTAAACCTCATAATTTTAATGTTTAATAATTATTCCGGACAGTTTTATTCTGCAGAAAGTTAACAAAAAAATTTTAGCCTGTTACTAACTTCAAATGGCAACTGATACGTGCCACGCTAAAAATGAAATGTTTGATTTGTAGCATTTAGCCTAAGCTGTATTAACGTATACCTTAGAGTCTTTGACAGACGCAGGAATTACCAACATTGAAACTCTCAGCAAGCCTAAAGTTTTGCGTATCAGCGATATGATCGTGTATAGACCAAAAGTTTGTGTATATACTGCCATTTTAAATAAATCGTGTTTTTATATCGTGCGTGAAAAATTAAATGTGTATTTATGAATATTTGTTTTTATGAATTTGCGCTGATTTTAGTATCATAGTGAGTTGTATGCCTTATAGAATGTAGTTGTAGTCGCTTCTATTATATTTTATCTGGATCTGTTGTTAAATAAACTGCAAATACAAAGATGTAAAATTAAAGGCAACCATTTCTTCTGGAAATTATTGTAACAACTAAACGGAATGTAAAAAAAACTAAAGCCACTTAGACCAAAATCGACCTAGTTAACTAAAAAGTACAAAATCATTTATTTAATATGCTAAATTATTTTGATATCTAACGTATAGTTTCACAGAGCTAAAAGTATATCTCAACATGGCCTTCAAAGATAAAGGCAAAATTTAAGTAAATCAATTTGTACCTGCAAACTGTTAAGAGCAAAATTGTTGCACACTGATAGGCTACTGTGAATATTATAAGCCTAACCTGCATCCGGTAAGTGCTTAACGCATAGTTAAGCAACAGTTACGCTGCTATAAGTTTGTTGTAGGCACTTTTATGAAAAATTCAAATTATAATTCACAGTCTTTAATCAAAGTACAAAAATGGAAATAGAGCATTGTACACACCTTTCACGGCAATAATGAATCAATTACAGACTTGGCGTAAAGAAAACTGCAACTCAGTAACTTGTATTAGTTAGTAAGTATTGTTACAATGTATAACAATAATAATAGTTATTATATGAACTTGTTGATTCCAGTATCACGATGCGCCGCCAAACGCATATTACATTTTTGCTAGCACACCTCAAACAGTTTCCGACTTGCGTAGCGTTACATAGTAACACACCACAAGCAAAAGTCACTATTTCTTCACATAAAGGAGACATCGACGGCTGTTTTAGTGCCGAGTGGTTTTATCCTGCCACAAACACTCTGTCGGTTCAGTGTTTCCATTTTTTGCGGCTTCTGATTGCGTTCAGTAGCCCAAAATAATCAAAATTATTGATTTCTTTCTTGTTTATTAGATTAGGACATAGCTGAATGTTATTTCCACATTTTTATCCACAAATAAGCACCTTACACATTAGACAATTAAATATATTATAAAGCGCTATTTCAGGAGACAAAGATTAAGGATTCCATTAGTTCCCCGAAAAGAATTTTGTTGTTTTTATTACAGCAAAAGGAATGAATATAAACATAAACAACTAGGCACAGTTACACAATTTCGATACAGAACTTAGTTATAAAAAACAAGTAAACTCAATGTAACGAGTGAGATTACCAAATAAAAATAGTCCCACTTTAAAATAGTACGAGCCTGACTATTACGGCAGAAGTGCACATACAGTAACGAAAACCAGAATTCTGCACAAGGTTAAGATAAACGTAATCACGAATAAGTGCATTGCATTACTGGCAATTATTTTTTTAGTTAGACTGACACACAAACAAAATGCAAATACAAAAGTTCAACACTAAATTCAAATTATCAATCATTCTCTAATAATGACAAATACTAGTAGCATCACGATGAGCTCTATTAAGAGTAATCAAAAGTTGGTAAAAAAAAGTTCTGGAAAAAATATTCTAAATCTGCAAAATTGTAAATGTACGCCAAGTTATTAATAGTTAAATAGTATTAACTATTATTTGGAAGTTGTTTGGATCCTTAACTTTAGGGCTTAAAATTGTTTTGAATCATCTTGCCATTCAAAATTGAATCCCACTTTGGATCAGAGACAAATAATTGAGAAAATAAGCAATTTATTAATTTCCTGTTTTCATAAAATTTCCCTGTAGACTGCTCATGTTTTACTTTTTGTTTTTGTATGGATAAATAGCAAACTTGTAGTAAAAAAACATCTATTCGCAAGCCATTAATTGGTAATGCACCACAAGCAAAGTCACGATCGCCAACATTTCTTAACGCACCACAAGCAGTTATCGGCCACCCGTATATAAATAAGCAGCCGCCTGCATCATAAAGCAATTAATCTGCCATACTGAACTCTGCCGGTTCAGTGTCTCATCTTGTTTTTTGGCAGCTGCTGATTGCGTTCAGTGGCTTAAAAGTTATCAAGATTGCATGTAGTATATTATTAACTGATCTCTGTTACTTATTGGTTTATTCTTAACTGAGTAGATTATTATCAGAACTATATTATATACCTTACTATATTATACTTCTTTATACGTCTACTGGACACTAGCGCTCATAGTCTACTATTTTCTCTTCTAAACAGTCTCTGGCCTTTTTTGTTAAATTAATTTTATTCTGACACAAATAAAACCTCAATTTGGCACGTTTTTAATTCCTCAAAATCAGATATTTCCTGCCATAACCGCTTTATTCCACAGTGTCGATTACAAAACCACATCATTTGTAAGCGTACAATGAGTACCATATCACAAGCCCTATTATATACGTCTTAAACATATTGTTGCACTAACACACCACAAGTAAGAGCAAGCCAGAGCTATAAGCTCTTAGTCAGACTTTTGCGCCAGTGGAAATAATCCCGTCATAAAAACTCCGTTAGTTCGGTAAATTTCATTTTGCTGCTGTTAACTGACTGCGTTCAGTGGCTTACTGCAATCTAGAATACTAGTTTTTTTTTCAGAATACTGAGAATAATATCAATTTTTATTTACACGACTAGTTGGATTACCTGACTATCAAATCACAACTAGTACGGATTCTGCAATTCGACTTTTTAATGGAGCTACAAAAATTCACAATAAATTAGTTAGAACTGATTTACTTAATCTTCATTGGCTTCCCATTAAATAGGGAATGATATACAGAATTCTGTTATTGACCTCTCAATACATTGATATTATTGATATTGAATTTTTTAGAGAAACATTTTTAATGATTTAACATTTTTATATAGATATTTGTTAATACGTTTTGTTAACATTATAATAGATCATTTCTGGTGGCTTTAGTAAGTGGTCCCCAAAATAGTTAGACTGTATTCTAACTTTTTCACATTTCCTGTCTTTGAAGTTTAGTGTCAAAATTTAATTAATTGTCAGTTTGTATCAACACCGATGTTTCAATTTGATAAATGTGAACAAACGTTAACATAGTGAAACTAGTGATCTTAGTTTAATCAATCTATAGGGTGACTGTACATAACGACACACGAGAACCATTTTGTGAATCAAGTGCTAATTTTGCAATATCAGTTCTTAACTTGACAAGCTGCCCTATAAGCTGCCCTGTTATTAATAAAATCGATTATGACGTATCTAGATAAAATGAAAATTCCCCAAGCCTGCGTCATTAACAACCCAATCCAATTACCTGGACTGTCATATTTGGATTCCTGTTAAACGGAAGTTGAAGCCATGTTACCTAGCTATTCGGTGTTTGTTTAGCAGCTTTTAGGTTGTGCGGCTTCGAGTACTAGGTAAACAAGTAATGTTTTGTCTCAGATTAGAGGCACCTGCCCAGTGTGCTAAATTGGCAATTTAAGAATAACATCCTTAAGCTCTGCTTTCCAAAAGATCAAAAATGTTTAATGCAGCATTTTTACTAAAGCATATCAGTCGCAAATTATATCGGTAACGGATTTGCTTCGCTGTGTTAAGACACGGACACGAGTATACAAAAAGTAGGCTACTTACAAAAAGTTCCTATTTTTCATAATAGTTATCACAAGCTAACACAGAATGGGACTTATTCCTGAAATAAACCGGTATAGTACTCGGAGAAGCCAGGTAAAAAAACTGGTAAGAAGCTGGCGGAACGGCGAAAACTAAATTCGTCTTTGAGGAAGTAGCTCTGGAGAAATATTTGATCGCTTTCTCAAGCTTTTGGCTTTTCCTAGGACTAATAGACCGTATAATTGAAACACCTACGTCACTGCAGCAATCAGAATTTTATGCGGTAGTTTCTGTAGTCATAAAAGGATCTATGGATAAGAGGACGAACTGAAAATTTTTTAAACTTTTTCAAGTTTTTCATTGTAACAATGCGATGTTCCATAAACAAACGAATAATTAGCGTAACGAAGACGCAAAGTCACAAAAGCATGAATAAGCCGCACGTTGTTTAAAAATTCAGAAAGTACCGATTATTTGAGTGATGTTACCTAAGTGAAAGAATTCGGTACTATTGATAATGTTTCATTCTTAGTTAGACTAGAACCAATATGCGCAGGTGAAACTCCTAGTGGTTTTAAAGCTGCTTATCATCAGCACAGAAATGATATGCCAACCATGTCATTGGAGGCTTTTTAGTGGTAGGACTTGCATTGTATATAGCATGGGTCTAAAACAGACCATTGGGGCACACCAACCATAATATAAAGGATCACAGTCAAAACTGACAAACATATATTATCCGACCATTGCATGTTCTACGATGACGAGGTTATATCTGACTCCAAAAGTAATGCAAGGTTAGGCAGAGAGTGGTTTAAGAGTCAAATGCGTGGGAATAGAATCTAACATGCATTGCTCAATATAGGAGCAATAACGATCAAGACAATGGCGACGGCAACGACGACAACAACACAAAAACAACAACAACGCCAGCAGCAACAGTGACGATGTGAAACAACAATAACAGCAGGAGCATCAGCAACAACAACAACAATAACGGCAGCAGCAGCAGCAGCAGCGGCAACGATCACAATGACAACGTCGACGACGATGAACACAAGAATACAACGACGAGTCGTTTGGCTCCTCTGCAATGCCGGTTAAATCCTTTTACAATTAGTTACATTGCATCTTGTGTTTTCACAGTTTACCATTGTAAACATAGCAAAATTTTTGTAATATTTAAATTCTTACTGAGAAGTTTGCCGAACGTTTCATTACTTTAACTCGCCAAGGACTGAAAAACATACGTAGGTGGGCTTTATAATCCGACTGCATATAAGACAACATAAGTTCGATGACTCGATGAATTGGTCACTGAACGCAAGATACTGGTTCAAAAAGCTGACTCGGTCAACAGATGCCAAATTTGTTCTAATATATTCGTTCGTAAGTTTAGGCTTTTAAGGTTTTGATTTAAATGTGATATACCGAGGCCATCTTGAATTCAGAAGGTCGGATCGAAAATCCGATTCCGTCATTCGATGATGCCGATTCAATAGCGTTAGGCTTTTTTTCGAAACTGAAGTTATCCCCGCTATCTTTAATTCAAGATGCAAATCAAAAACCTGATACTGTCGGTCGATACGGAATTCATTCTAGCATATTCTTATAGTATATTCGCGTGAAAGTTTCATGACAATCCAGTTTGCTGAGCCTTAGATTTTTTGTTATCCCGGGCGTTGGTAAACGCCATTTAACGCATTCTACTAAGTGAAGCCACGCCTTGACTGTCACTCATTGATTGTTCTCACAAGCGAAGCCTTATTTGGAGCCAGTCCTTTCATTCAACGAGTTTTTTCTTAATGATACGCTTATTGTACTGTTCGTAAGTAGTGTATAACAATAAAAAAGTTTGTGAAATGTGTTGTGTGAAATGGCTTTGCATAACTTAAAGACATAACAACAAAAGCAGAAAAAATATTGTTGCACAGTAATTTCTTTGAATTTGTTAAAATTGTTTAATCAACTGCTTGGGGCACCATTAGCAAAAATACATAACATACTACGTACGATACATAGGCCTACATAGGTAATACTATTAAGGTATTACTTTCGTAATTCTGTATTTTCTCAAAACTGGAGACGCTGTTTTTATGTATTATATAAGCTCTTGTGCAGTGTTTTGCGGATAAAGATAATAGACGAAACCCGCGCGTCCATGTTTGTGTACACGTGTAATGTTAATAATATAGATAAGTTACTGATTTGTAAACAAGTGTATACAACAGAAGCAACGTCTGTAAGTTGTCTCAGCTGCTAGACACCCGTAAACATTTAACAAGTCATGCGACATCGAGGTGAGATTAGGCAAAGTACAAGGTACGTTTGAAGTACTTATTAGTAAAGTTATATACATATGGTATAACAGTAAACCCGAAAATTAAATCGTTATTAATTTGAGGTGAATAGCAAAAACTTTTCATTTAAACGGTCGAAATTTTAAATACTATGATTAACATAGAAGTTTAACATTGCAGAAATTGGTTGTTGATTATTTTTACTTCAATTATAATTTTAACAAAGTGCAGAACATTGTGCATACTGGATGGAAAATCTCTACAATCTGTATGCAAATTGATTTGAATTAAGTAGTCCTTTGTTTACAGTTTACAGTATACCGTTTCACATAAAAGCCATTCATAGATGAACAATACTCAAGGTCGCTTTACTTGTGGTCCCAGGTAGAACTGATGTAATTTATTATATGTATTATTATTCTTTATTATTATTATTATTGTTGTTGTTGTTGTTGTTGTTGTTGTTGTTGTTGTTGTTATTGTTATTTATATTATTATTATTATTATTATTATTATTATTATTATTATTATTATTATTATTATTATTATTACTTATTTGCAGAAAATCGCGTTTGTCTATCACTCAGGCGTCTTCGAAGTCCGAAGATCAAGTTTTTATTGTGTTAACGTGGATTAGAGATGGATCTTCTAGTCCCGGACTACCGATTTACAAAGATACGACAAATTCTGTTTATAGTGGCAAGTACTTGCAAACTTGCAGAATGGTGTTCGTCTCCTGTTTGCATTAAATGTGGCTTAAGAATTTGACGCGATTAAATAGCAAAAATAACTCAACATGTACTCAGTTTCTCATCTTCCGTATAATCTTACACATAACTCTCAAGAACAGTGGAGGAAAGATTTCTGTCATAAAGACTATCAACGAAATTTTTACAATAACTACAGAGTAACGAATGATGTGGTAAAACAGGCAAGTGCTTGTTATTCTTTTCCGTACAGAACTTTCAAAAAGTGCAACGTGTACGATGGTGTTGTTAGTGAACCATATAGTGATAGGATTAAGCTATCTTCAAATATGGGAAATTGGCTACCTAGTCAGTTTGGAGTGGAGCATGAGCAGTTTTCAAATAACTTCCACAAGAAAGAACAAAACGTAAATCAGTTGACAACTACCCAAGGAAGAAATCTATGTCAAGAGAATCATAACACAACGTTCTTGCAAGATAAACAACAAAATCTTCGAAAATGGTCTGCATTCCAAGAAACTCATCAGTGGACAGAGGAAGCTCTTGGGGGTATAGTATCAAAAAATACAAAGCAATGCCTCGAACAGGAAATACCTCCATCTTCTCCAGAGTGGACAGAACGGTGTGTAGAATTTGATGAAACTGAAGATATTGTTAGTGATAGTGAGCTAGAATCTATAAATATGGAGTCTGAATCTGAATGGGAAGACGCCAGTGCGGTTGATGATAGTGATGACGTCATGATCAGCCAACTCCTGGAGTTTTCAAGAGCGATTAACAAGGACATTCAAAAATACTTCGGCCGAAAAAACGACGAGGATTGGTGCGACATCTATGAAGATAAGTTCAAGTCAGTACAATCGGGAAGAGAGCTGTATTACAGAGACTTATTGCGCGTTGCTGAGCATGGCGGTAAAGCCCGGGATGAAGCAAAGAAAAGAAAAGAGCCCAAACTCATCATGTATGTCGAAGACAGGCGCTCGAAGACGCCTGATGGTAAGATGGTGGTGAGTGCAGGACTTGGACCGCTGGCAGAGTTATTTGAAGTAATATCAAACAACTGTTCTGAAAAAAGTCATTGCAATGAAAAACTGTAGGTAACTGCAATTGTGTTTGTGATATCATAACGACTGCAATTTGATCAGCGTAAGATCAAACTAAAAAAAACTATAACAAAATGAAAATTATATCATTAATAATAATTTTATTTTATAACTGCATGCCTGGAAGAAATATAATGCATCAGACTGACGGCAGTGCGCCTGTGCACAGTCCATCCAGCTTAATTATTGTATTTATTTTGCGTCTAGGAGAAATCAAGAGCATTGTCAATTCTGCCAGTATTTTGAGAACAATAAGCAATCTTCAGTAAATCCTCTGCACGCTGTCTTACAGGTATATGAAAAGTATAATATAAAACACAAAGAACTATGAAAATTGTTAAAATTCTACAAAATGACTAAAGTTAAAAAAGAGATGTTTTTGTAATTCGATGACGAAATTTGTTACTAGACTACTTACTCAGTATCCCTCTACCATCTGAAGTTGGAAATCAAACTACTGTGTCATTAGCACTGATAAGTCCATACGTAATATTGTAATATTTATAACTCAATTTCTATTCTTATCTTTTTTATTATAAGTTGTTTTATTCTATAAAGATCTTAAAAACACTTACATTTATAACTTCATAACACAAGCCTCACTTTTCATGGCGTATTGTATTTATTGAAATATAATTAAATGGGAGAGTTGACATTCATTTGAGAATTCACAAAAATTGTGATAGAAGGTGTACGTACTTAGAATCGCCATTGTCCGACTTTATATACCAGCACTTTAGTCATTGTTTAATCTTCTTTTTCTGCAATTTCATTTATTATGCATAGTGCAGTTGCTTACGTTTTGCATCAGTGCACACTTTAACACCTAAAAGTTAGCATAGGTGCCTGAAAACCACAGGTTTGTCTATCCGTGCAAATAATTCTTTAGTTAAACATTGCTCTCATTGCGAAGAGCAGGAAATGGCAGCGAAAAAAATCCTTTCTATAATATTGCAGCGAAAAGGTGTGAATCCTTAGAAACCTCAGAATTTTGATTGCTGCGTTGTCTTTTCTTTCGTAGTGTTAACCGTCATTAAAATAATCAAGTGAAACGTCTTTGGTGTCATTTACAAGCATACTGATTCGTGAAAACCAGTCTAGTCGTGCAGCAAAATTTGATTTATTGCCATCATTCGCGTTATTAACTTGTTACACGCAGTACCCTTAGCTATGAAGGAAGAATTAAGTCTATTGCTAAACGAAATAGCAAGTGAGTACGTTCAAATTCTGTTTTACGGACGATGAAATCTGCAAAATGAGCCAATTAATGAAGTACCTATGTTTAGTAACGTCGTCTGCTGTGATTTCGTCTGTTGGTTTAATAGTGAGCTACAATGCGATTGTTTACGCAACACCAAAAAGTAAATATGTTAATTATGTAAATTACAATAACACCACACATGTGAAATTAATCAGTCAGTTGAACTTTGATCAATATATGACTGAGGGATCAAGCTTGAATTGGTCGATACAAAACGATAGTGAAGACCCGAAATTTTCAGTGATTGTACAAACGTATAAGCGCAACGACATTTTGTTCAAATGCCTTGAAAATCTATCAGGATGGACGTCCATCGACAGAATTGTTCTAGTCTGGAATAACATAGGTAAATTATCATAGACCTGTAAACTACTTGTAAATTTGTATTGTCTACTCATTAATGAATTTTTTTTCGAACCGGGGCAACCAGGAGGAGCAGCGGGGGTCAAAGACCCGCCGAAAATGGAAGCTTTTTATCATCCGTTTTTTTCGCAAAGCGTGTCCGCCTTAGCAGCGCAAATCTATACGTTAAAAAGAATTGTGACCCATGTAGATAGTCCGTTCTATGATGGGTGTAGTGTAGTAGGATTTTTTAGATTTCGTGAGAGACCCACGGCTTCCAAATATTGGTATTTACCCGATCGCGCCTTCCCGAATTTACGAAAAAATACACAGTCTATGCAGTGGATGTGAAGTTTGTGCGGTGTGCTCAAACCAATACCAGCTGTCAGTGCCCGTGGGAAGGCTGAACAAGATTTTTGGGAGATATCCTTTTTGTATGTGCGCCACATTTGCGGGACAGAAAGCCTTGCCATCTACATAATAACGAAACAGTGCATAATTTTAAACGAAAATTAAAGACATACATATCCAAAAGTTCACATACTATGCAGTAACTACTAGTGCTACATTTGTCTAGTACTAATCCTTGTTTTTTAATTACGTATCATTATTTTGTTACCGATTTTTACTTATTAATCTTAGATCAGCTAAGTAATCTAGCTAATCACTTAATTCTCATGACACCTGATTGCTATAATATCTACTATGTATTTTTAGTCTAATTAAAGAATGTCTGAGTGTGCAGCTAATTTATTACTGTCTTTGAAATTTATGTTTTTTATTTTTAATCTGTATTGATAGCTTTTTTTATTAACATTTTAAATCTGTACTTTAATTTTCAACCTTTACTACTAGTTGTATGTTATTGTAATAGGCGACGAAACACAGTGTATTGCTTGTAAAAAGAAAATGTTGTTATTATTATTATTATTATTATTATTATTATTATTATTATTATTATTATTATTATTATTATTATTATTATTATTATTATTATTATTATTATTATTATTATTATTATTATTATTATTATTATTGTCATTATTATTATTATTGTTGTTGTTTTTGTTGTATTTTTCCAACAATTGTTTAGGGCATCTTGGAAAGATATTTTTCAATTTTATGATGCCAGAGGTACTTCGTATTTGAAGTACATTTATCTTTCCTTATTGTCAACGCCAGTTAGCACTTTTGAAAATGCGTTTAAATTTAAAGTGCCTGTGCCAATGCGAAAGCAAGATGGCAACTTTGTTAAATAAATCTGAAGGTGCGATGACTTAAATTTTGTATAATAAGGTTTTGCAGTCACCACTACTTTATTTGTGTTTGATAACCTTTTTGTGGTTTTTCAGGAGAACCAGTACCAGAATCTATAACACAGCTGCTCGCCTCAACTAATATAACATTAATAATAGATGAACCGTCAATTAACACAGTTTACAATAGACTGTTAGTGTCAGTGAACAAACTGACTGAAGGTTTGTATAGTATTAGGGCTTAACTGGGCTTAAAAAGGCGCTGAATGCGGCAGAGAGTTCACTGTTCTAAAAAATACCTATTAAAATAGGCTAAATCTTATTTTTTCATTAAATTATTATTGCAAATTTTTGCAGACCTTTCTAAGGGTACGGCCTTACATACAGCATGCTATAATCGTTACTTTAGTAGGTTTATCATTTATCAATAGATTTGTGATCGTCATCGTCGTTACTGTCTGTTGCGGGCATAAATTAAACTAGACTGAAGATTCTGGTTCGTCTTTTATTGTCCGATTAATCTTTCGGCTTTTAATTTCACAAATTTGTAACACAAAAAAATATGAACAAAACAGTGCGCACTTCAACCTCGTGCTCTCATCTCTCTAACAACAAAAACGTAAAATTTGAAATGTTGAATTTGAAACGCTCGGCGACACACTCCATGGTTTGGAGTGGTCTCCACTACAAAACCTTAAAAATATAACTGATGTACGTTAACTAAACAAGCTACCAAACAGCAACTAGGCTAACAAATAGTAAACAGTAACTAAGCTAACAGATAAACTATTACAAGTTTAATTTTGTAGGCCTTTTGACAAATCTACATTGTTTTTGCAAAACATCTGAACGATTTGGAGGTTGCTTAACTTTCATGCAATTAAAATACATATCCTGCTTAACAGGCATACTTAATACATCATCACTAACTATTCCTTTAACATTAACTAAATCAGTTAAATGCTGTTCAGCTTCTTTAAAGTTACTAATTTCTAAATTATGAAGACGTTGAACAGGACGATCTATCATGGTGCCATTAGGCAAACAAAGGATAACAGATCGAACTAGGCCGTCAATTCCACGATGCATTTTATCAACAGCACCTAGTTTCCAATGCAAACGATTTACATGATCTTCTTCAGTAAGAACAACTGAAACTACTTGAACTGGTTTCCACTCTTTAAATTTACTAACGGAAGTGGGCAAATTTCTCAAATAGCTGCTAAATTACCCAGAATTGATCAATTAGAAACTACGATTTTGCTCATTCAAATTCAAAGTGTAGCAATTGGCGTGACTATCCGAATCATCAAACACTGACAATTTCTCGATCAAATTTTTACCAACGAGAAAATGACTAGGCGTTAAAGGTTGTATGTTCTCAATCAAATCCCTTGTAAATGTTATGGGACGGGAATTTAAGCATGCCTCAATCTCAATTAAACAAGTTTCTAAATCA
Organism: Tubiluchus corallicola; assembly: GCA_030141605.1. Taxonomy (NCBI): domain Eukaryota; kingdom Metazoa; phylum Priapulida; class Priapulimorpha; order Priapulimorphida; family Tubiluchidae; genus Tubiluchus; species Tubiluchus corallicola. The sequence continues at coordinate 1,348,163 of JAQGDQ010000012.1, read as the reverse complement.
CTGCGAGTGCGACAACTTCTGCCTATGGATGCAGGCTTTAACTGATCGGACTAAGCGTTCCCAAAAATCTCCCTTCCAGGGAGCTCTTTCACAAATTTCTCAAAGTGGTTGTCATTCACATAATTACCCATAATCTCTATAGAAAAAACATTGCGAGGTTTATTAGCAGAACGGCTGCCACCACATGCAATAAGTTCTAAATCAATGCTAGTAAAACTTCATGGTTTTGGTTTAATCATTTTAGCTAAACTCTCAGTAACATATGATCGATCAGAGCCAAGATCAAACAAAACATTCACAGTAGCTAAGCCTATGTTACACCTGACTACAACTCTAGCAGTTTGAAACATGACATTGCCACTAGTATTGCTAACTAGGCCGTTATTATACATGTCACTGCTATACTTTATATTACAATGGTTGACACTAGAAGAAGACACGCCAACAAAGCTACCATAGTTCAGATTAGTTTGTTGAATAACAGGTGCATTACTGTTCATAGCTACACTGCTATTCTCATAAACAGGAAACCGATTGCTTGACTGATGCGTGGCTGGTCTGGGTGTAGAATGAGTGGCAGTGATGCTCCTTGATGCACTGAAGACGCAGTTTTTGCAGATGAAATGGAACTGGAAAATTGTTGGTTGTGTCCGTTCGCACACTTTTTACACACTGCCTTACAAATTTTAGCTTTGTGATTTGGAAACAAACATTTGAAACACACACACTATCAATTACTCGCTGTCGGCGCTCTTGAAGAGTCATAACAGAAGCTTTGAAACACTTTTCACTAGGGTGATTTTGTTTGCCACAAAATACACATTAGTGATTCAGACTTACAGACATGGTGTTTAATGCAGTTGCTGATGGCTTAGGCTTATGACGATATTTAATATAAGCAGAAGGTAAGACAGTACTATTTGTAGAAGTAACCATTTTTATCACTTGTGAACGCTCTTTTAACCCTGCCTCTTTCCGCAAAAATTCTAGTAATCCTTCTAAATCACTTTCACGGCCTTCATTACTTTTTGCCTGTTCTAATCTAAGATCTTCAGGTAACCTTGAAAGAACAACTGGAGTAAGTATAGCTATATAAGTAAGTATAGTAAGTATAACTGATACTCATAGCTATCAGTAGTAATATTCATGGATTCCAGTCCTCTGACATGTTTTAGTAACTGATCTTGCAAAGTGCGTAAGCTGCGGGTCTGGGGAGATGTTAAAGAGCTCTGCACGTGGACATTCACTATCAACTCGCGCCGACCGTAGCGATTCTCCAAAAATTCGAGAGCTACTGCATATTAGCACTAATGAGTGTTGATCCATTAATGCAGCGCAGGGCTTCGCCTTCTAACAGAGACTTTAAATAAGTAAACTTACTCAATGTAGGTAGATTATCGTTTGAGCCAATAATTGCACTAAAGTTGTCATAAAGGGCAGACCAGTCTGTCACAACACCTGCAAACTTTGGTAGTTCAAGCTTTGGTAAACGTACTTGAGTGTGAGCACTGTTATCACCACCACAGTTGGATAAACGTGGAAAACTACTATTGCTTTGTGAATTTACATGAGAAGGCACACCTGACGCAGGTGGCAGACCTGCTAAATTATCAGAAAAATATCAGATACAGTTTTCTGCTCAGGTTCTAGTACAGAAGTAGATGCCATAGTCGCTGGGTCTTTAATTAATTTGAGTCTGGCTTTAACAGCTTTGATGCTTTCTCATAAGTTTCTGCAGCTTGTTCTATATGTAATAATATGTCTTCTTCACTGAACAAATCTTCTACATGAGATTGAGCAAAGTGAAAATTTTCTAATCTTTGCTGTAAATCATCAATGGCATATTGAAGCTGTTCAGATTCAAAATCTGGATCATCACAAATTGCAATAACACTATTTATTGCTCGGCAGCTGTTCTTCGACGATTTACTATATCCAATTGTTCTGAGCTATACTTTTGGCGCCATGAGTTCACGTACGTGAGGCCATAACTCTGTAGTTTACTGTTAACTATACAATTGAATCAACAATTATTGATAAATCTTGTCTGCAAACATTGTGAGGTTTAGAATCTACTTAATTATTCAAATTTAATCACAAATTGCAAATTATATAGTTTTGATTTTCCCTAACCATTGCACGTAGTCAAATTTAGTCCCAAACCTAAACTTGATTATAACTCCTATCTTCTTTTAACTTAAATCTGACCTTGACCGTGACTATGACAATAGCGTCAATCAGTATCCCAGTTCTCAACTAATCTTGATGTTAACATTGACCTTAACCCTTGGTTTATTCGAAACGTAGGCTTAGTTCTGAATCTTCTAACTTGTATCAGACAGAGAAAAACAAAATAAATAAATGTATGCTTTCCCATACAGTACTTCCAGAAATAAATGCGGCACTTAGTTAATTTCGTTAAACGTTAGAAAGTTGCTGTGCTAAACTAACACTGTATTTTTCTAAGTCACACTGTTATGTCCTATTCCAATAAATTTTAAGCCAAGCAATAAGTATTAAAATGCTGGTCACTAGCTAGAAAAGTTGAAATTGCCTAAGGGTTGAAAAATATATATTAAATTTTGCTAGTATCCTTTCAGTAAATCGTATTTGAACGTCATATTTGATTTATGGGCTATACCCCCCAGAAAGTACGAAATTACTGGTTTCTGTGGTTTAATGACCTGTTGGTAAGACCCAGCTTACATATAGGCAAGCTTTTGGCAAGATGAGATTAGCTTGATAGGACAAATCTATCATTTTTTCTTGCATCTGTTTGCTTAACTGAGTGAAAAAGGCACAGGACTCATAATTTTTTCAAACTGTAATGCAAATCATTCTTAAAAACACTGTTTGCTTCGCTAAGGCCCGTTTCACAGTGAAGATGCGCGGCAAAATTTCTCGAGAAAAAATTCCTTGTGGCATTCCTCACGAAAATGGAACAACTGCTTTCTATCAATATTGACGCTTCATCAGGGCCGTCTTAACGCATGGGCACACTGGGCAGTTGTCCGGGGCCCCAGGTTCCACGAGCATAGGGGTCCCTGGCTAACCTACGTAGGTTGTGGCTTGGTGTCAATAAACATATACTATACTTTACTAAACTATAAATATTTTTCATTCTGTTACAAGTGGACATTGGCATTGTTTTCTGATTCAGGCCTCTGCTCAGGAGAACGTTCACTTTGAAGACTGAAACTTACAAAAAACTAGTTTAGTAGCACCATGAGGCAACAGCGTTTGAACTGGCTTTCACTCATGTGTATGGAAAATGGCATCCTGAAGATCACTGACTTTAAACCAATTATAAAGGAATTCTCTGCAAAGAAATTTCGCAAACTTTTGTGTTGAACACTTGATTAATGCCAAATAATTCATAGTACATGTAGTACATAGTACATTTCATATTGTGCCACTTTCGTCTGTATGGTTTACCAATTTAGTATCATTTATATATTGAAGTGAACTTGTGGTGCTTTTCAAGGTTATATGTTCAGACGTTTGTGTTAATTGATCTTTGCTGTACAGCATGTTTAAACATTGAATTTGTTGGAAGTATCAATACAATAAATATATGTTTAATACTGTTAAGGCGGCCCTTCGCCTCATGAGGAAATTTCCTCTTGCCATTCCTCGTGAGGAATTCTGCTGCCAGCTAGAAGCTATGCATCCTCCTCACGAGGAAAATTGCTGCATGATAGGGAAATACTGCATGCTCCATTTTCATAAGTAGCGCTCCTCGCGGAATTCAGATTAAAATTTAACTGCTCAGATACTTTTTTCTTTTTTAACGAATAACAATTAACACATTTCAGCATAAACTTATAAGATTTAGTCTCTCTTTTAACAGACGATCTTAAGTTTTATTAATGCAGCAGCGACGGCTACAATCGTGAAAAAATAACCCACGCATATATTTATTTTACATATGTCTATTTTCAGATTTTGAAGTGGTAGGTAGAACATGACTGATCAGAACATTGACTAACATTATTAATAGTATTTTGAATATGAGAAACACAGCAACTATAACTTAATTTACACATGATTACACAGTATAAAATATCAAATTACAAAGTTATAGGGTCAACGCAGTCTCTGAAGTTTACACCTTTCTTTGTAATCAAGTCCTGCAGGAAAGCTAATAAGTCCAAAGTGTCTGAAGTCATTCTAGTGTAACGGTAAAATTGCCCCCCCCCCCCGATCGTTATAACTGGACGCGTATAAAAAACCGCGGTTCCACTGAAAAATGAATTTTCTTGCTGCATGTGATTTCGGGAAAAATTCGGAAATTTTCTCAAAATTTTCTGACAGCAAATCCGTGGGCCATTTTTCTAGCGCCCTCACTGTGAAAGGGGCTTAAGATTTCAGATCATGTTGAGCTAAGGTATAAAATTCGATAACATCTTCTTTTGATGTAATCTAACATTGACAATAAAATCCTAGCATTATGAGCACAGTGATTTAAAGATAAAAGTTATACAAGCAGTTATTTTGAATCTGGCGACGTCTTCTGTGTGATTACAAGTCATGTGGTACCACCTAGCAGCAAAAATATGAATTCAAATAAGTTAAGGAGGTCAAGTTCGAGTGAAAGTCATAAACAAATTAGGCGTCCTGTTCAATTAGGGATTTGGTACCGGTCGGGCTTTTATTGGCAGCGTCCGGGATAACCTGAAAGTAACAGTCACAATGAAATTTGGGTTAAGACTAGGGTTAGGCAAAGTCAAAATTTGTACATCAGGTTCTAGAAGTCATTTGTAATTTACTTACAACTTAAGTTAATTAAGTAAAACACTAGGCAAAACGCTATATCAAAATAATTTTCAGTAATTGCTCTAAGTATAGAGGCCGGTCAGTTTTTATTACAGTCAGCCAAACACAGGAAAAACAAAAGTTAAGCCCTACATATTTTCGCAATGTACAAAGTGTTTTTCTGGGGGCATGCTCTTAAATTAAGATACCCGGGATGTAGTTTTCAATTAAGACACAACTTGTAATACATGTAAATTAAATCAAATTTGTGGGATAATAATAAGCACGATTGTGATAATTGAGATGATTGTTGGTTGCCATATTTAAATAAACATTAATTTGTTATGTTTTTGTCATTTTGCACAAGTCTTATATGCAAGATTTTAAGAGACAGTTGACTTTTTTGTTTAGCTGTCATAATAATGGATGACGATAGACTTATAGCCGAAGAGGAACTAATTAAAGTTCACAAAATTTTTAAATTGGTGAGTAAATATATATTTTTATTTTGAGATGTATATGTGTGAACCTTTAATCACAGAATACATTATGCTAGGCTTTTTGAGCGGCACGCACAATTCCCTCCATTATCATTGGTGCCCAGAATTTTTTGTTCAACGACAATTGTTCTATTCTTAGCGATCGAATAATAAAGTTCAGAAACATCATTGTGGTTTTGTATTGCTTGAAACTCTTTGCAGTCGCTTATTTTGTTTTTTAAACGTATGAGGGAAATTATGCAGGCTTACTACTGCTTTATTGTCTTTATCATTCGCAGCACCAAAATAAAATGAATTTATTAACATTGCGTTGAAGTGTCCCACTGATTGTAGACGCACACAGAGAAAAATGAAGGTGTAAATGGGTTTAAGGGTATAAATAGGTAGGCAGGTAGGTAGGTAGATAGGTAGGTAGTAGATAGGTAGGTAGGTAGGTAGGTAGGTAGGTAGGTAGGTAGGTAGGTAGGTAGGTAGGTAGGTAAGTAGGTAGGTAGGTGTGTGTGTTTGTTTAGGTAGGTAGCCAGGTAGGTAGGTAGGTATGTAGATAGGTAAGTAGGTTGGTATGGTTGGTAGATAAGCAAGTAGTAGGTAAGTTGGTAGCTAGTAGAGTCCAGCGAGTAACCCAATACCCAACGGGCTTACCCGAAAACTCGTACTTTGGGTGGGGTTGAAGCAGGTCATGTCTGTTTGGGACAGATTGAATCAGACAGAGCTTACGAAGTAGATTTTTGTCCTATTTGTGCGAAAGTAACGCGCCTCATTATGAAAATTAATTGGAATTAGCAGCAAACGTTACCACATACAATTTTGTTTTCTGATTTTTTTTTTAGTATTCTGCACCAAATAAGGGCTTGCTTGAAGCCGTGAAATTTCTAATAATAATAATAATAACATGACCGACAGATCAGTCTCAGTCGGCACTAACGATTATTTCATCACCTCTTATTTACTATTCAACTATAGTGGAAGTGCTTTGTACCTGGTTAGAAAAGCACGACCCTTCCTTGATTAGTGCTAGTATACTTGGGTCATCAATTAAAACCTAAAGATTTGTAAAATAAAGTACAGCACAGTGCCTTGTCCGTGAATGGATGCATGACCAAATAGTTCAAAATTCGTTTTATGGCGGTTTCGTCTGCGGAGCTTCTGTCTGAGAGTAAGGTCGCACGTGTGAACGGCTTGGCGACTTCTCTCGCAACGTGTTGCACAACTTCTCTCTGAAAGTAAAGTCGCACGTGTGAACGCCTTGGCAACTTCTCCCGCAACATGTTGCACAACTTCTCTCTGGGAGTAAAATCACACGTGTGAACGGCTCGGCAAGTTCTCCCGCAACTTGTTCCAAACACAGCCAGAGTTGCCGAGAGTTAACTTGCACAACAAGTTGCGAGAGAAGTTGCCTAGCCGTTCACACTTGCAACTTTACTCTCAGAGAGAAATTGCGCAGCAAGCTGCGAGACAAGTCTCTACGTCTGAACGCGTCATTAGAGGATTCACGTTGACAAGGACAATAAGATAGGTTATATAAATTCAGTTTTTATATAGAGGACGGAATAAATTAAATAAATGCCGGTCCCGCCACAACCGCCTACATTGGAAACACGTTGCAAATGAATGCTCAGTCACGCCTGAACTATGAATTATTTTATAAAAGCAATTTATTAATATTTGGTTTTGATTTAGTTGCCGAATAGATTGTATGGTTTCACATGTAGGCGCCACGAAGTTTCTTTGAATGGTTCTGTATCATACAATGTTGCGTCAGCGTTTATGGGTATGAGACCTGGAATTCCTTATTCTTTTATTTTGGGTAAGACCATTTGTGGAATTAGTGACATCAGTGCTTCAGAACAACAACCGATTTGAAATACCATGCTGAAGTACTGAAATAGTCTAATCAAACTCCAATATGCAATATGCTGAGCATACACAGGAATGTACAAAAACCAAGTTATATGATAGCAAAAGTGGAGTTATGCAAACATAACATTATTTCTGCGTCATTATGTTGTTCTGGTTCATTTTGTATAATCTACAGCATCGCTCCCCTAAACGACGCACGCTCCAAGTGTTATTGTCGTTAAATCTTTTACTATACTACTAAACACTCAATTGAATTTCACAGTGATTTGATCAGAATATTTCAGTATTTTAGCATATTTCTGCTGCATAGTTTCGTCTGAGATACATTAATTATTATTATTATCATTATTGTTATTACTACTACCATTATTATTATTATTGTTGTTGTTGTTGTTGTTGTTGTTATTATTATTATTATTATTATTATTATTATTATTATTATTATTATTATTATTATTATTATTATTATTATTATTATTATTATTATTATTATTATTATTATTATTATTATTATTATTATTATTATTATTATTATTATTATTATCATTATTATTTTTATATTTTTATTATTATATGCAAGTACTGTACAACGCAAGTATAGGCAAATCTTGGCCGATTGCAATCCTTTTAAGTTTATCCCTGTGTGGCACACTTCTATAGTTGATTCCAATCTTGAAGTTCTAAGTGCATCACTCGTTATTGTTCACTGAATACACTTTCTCAAAGTCGAGATTTGGATGAAGCTGCGAAACTTTTTTTTAAATCGCTCATGCGTTAATCTTTCTTGTTTATCTTTTTTGTCATTTTCTTATCAAGACAGTACATTTCGCCGGTAATTTTTTTCTGTTATTTTATTACTTTATCATTTAACAAAATCTTGAAGATTTGACTGCAATGATGTAACTGTATTGTTTGAAAACTCATTGATAGACGGGAGGAGTTACATGTTTCCTACTTTTCTTGTAAAAATTGGCAAACATTAAGACAAGAACCCATTTGAAAGGGCCCAATTTGGACTAATTTTGAAATTTATATTTATGTAGTATATTAAACAGTGCCATAAATTAACATAACCGTACCTGTCCTGCAGTTTTTAGTATTCTCCAAAAAAAACGTTTTACCTCGCGATGTAATTATGTTAAAAACACTCCTCAAGTCTACTAATAAAAACAATTTTTCGTTAACGATTATAAATGCAGTATAAGACTTCTATACTAATCTTTCAAAGATTACTAATCACACTTAAAAATACTATTGTTATGTAAAAGTAACAATTATATCTAGTTACATGTTGCAGTTGCAAGCAAGCGTCCTTTGACCGATTGTCCTCGGCGCATCTCCCTGGCAGGTGGTCTTTTGACCACTTTTAAAATATGGTAGCTGATTATTTGACTGGTGGTCCTTTGTCCGTGGTGGTCCTTTGACTGGTGGTCCTTTCTCTGGTAGTCTTTTGACCGCCCACCCTTTTAAATATAGAAGACACTGATCCAGAGGCGTAGCAAAGGGAAGGGGCAATCGTCCTCGGGCGCAAGGGTGAGAAGGCGGAAAATTCTTCTAGCGTTTAATGGTTGTTAATTATTAATTACTAATCCGACTAATTACTAATTAATATTAGCAATTATTAAAAGTTTTTAAACTACAACAAAAACTGCATAGTCAGAGATCACCCTAGCTGACTTAATTTCTACGTACGGCCTAGAAAAAAGCTAATGTTGTTATTTATGGTGTGTGTAGGGCAGAGCCTAAGTTAGCAGACGCATAATTTTGGGAGAAATAGTGGCGCTATTCTTTAAATGCCGAATGTATTATTGTGAAAATCTGTAGAGTTCTGTGTCCTTCATACTCTAGCATGTTTTAATGCTGGAGCTGATGTCTAACAACGGTCGTGTTAACGTTACGAACAGCTTTCTAGGCCAACGTATCGCAGAATTATTCCGTGCAGTGCATATCAAACTCAAAGCGATTCTTAGACAAAATATGTTTATTGCATCATGTCTGAGCTCAGAGACGCAAAAAACATGCACAATTTATGGCTTCATACACGAAACAAATGATCAAAACATTAAAAGGGTAGGGCGCCAGAAGTGTTTTTGCACCCAAGCGTCACAAACACTTGCTAGGTCACTGCACTGATCCGGTTTTTATTACCATTACTAAACCGTTATTACAGTCAGATTACCACAAAAAGCAAACCTTTACAAGTTAAAAACTACGGTATGTGCAATAACAATTAAAGTTATAAATGTGAGAGCAAGTTAATAAAAGAATTAGGACTAAAATCAATGTAGTGAAATGACCTTTTATAGTTAATAGAATGTCAGTCAGAAGCGATACGATCAACCTGGTAACGGAATTCTCTAAAACTCATTCGCGATTTAATCTGATAATACTAATATATCATAGAGAACCGGAACAATCAGTGCTCGAATTGAGGCTGTGCGGTGTACTGACGACGTACATATTATTAGAAAAATGAAGGCAAATGTATGACTAATTTCCCATAGGCTAAAGTATTAATAAGTAAAATAAGTAAACTCTTGAGAGCGAATAGGACACGCATAAAAGTAGTGCCGAAGGCAAAATATGATTGGCTGTGAAATGACACTTGCGTGTGGCCGTAAAACACAATTAAAAATGCTACTGTATTAGCATTTTTCTCGCTGAATTTACACATAATATGTACACGTAATATGAATTTACACTTATTCTATTACTATGTAAATTCTGTTATATATCATATATGTATTAAAGTATATATATATATATATATATATATTATACCAGACCAGGTATCACGGACGGCCAAGATAAACTTGGAAAACGTAAATAGGAGGCAGTCAATTTACTTATTAATTTTAGCTGCATGGAGTCCAGTTTTGTATGGTATTTCATAGGGCTGTGTGAATAATATAAATGTGGCAAGCACACCCGAAAAACAAATCTGTGATGTATAGCTGAATAATATTATTATGATAGCTTAATCAGCTGCTAACTATACCTTTTTGAGTTAATACATGCGGAGTAATAAAGGTAATACTGTATGTTACGTTCTGGCTAAATTTAACGAAAACTATATTTATTCTTCTAAAAAGTTAGTGTTTGCCTAAAACATCACCTAGTCGTATAGTTATAATCGCTGGTTAGAAATGAAAATTGCACAAACTTGCTTTCTGGACTCTAGTATTTCTAGCAAGCTATGAGTCAGTGACTTTGAACAAAACTCATAAACTCAAGTAAATTTATAACTAAGCATAATTATAATGAATATTTGTCATTGTTGAGTGCACTGCAATGTACATATCTTTACAGTTCAAACAGTCTAAATATTACAGAAATCCGAAATCTGTTAACTTAGTGACATTAGTGGTAGCACACTTGTTAGTATGCTTGTCGAGTCAACAAAACTTATCAAATAGTAAAGACAATGGGCAAAGTCAAAAGGCAACATTTATTTTCCGTCGCTCATTTATCAGATAAGTTGATAACGTACAAAAGCCACTAATGGCCGAAGCAAACTCTATCGTACTTTTCAATTCAATGCAATAGTTTTTTATTTTTATTTAATGATTTGAACACAAAACATTAAACTATTTACATAATGAAAAAAACAATGCAATAAAAAAATATAAACGGTTTGGAAAGTGTACAAATCAGCCTCGAGGAGAGTAGGAGCGTGAGCTTTCGAGACTCACCCCGAGACTGCGCAAACACATGTAGTACATACAGAATAGCTCAACGTTAAAGAAATATTCAACTATAAAAATAATTAATGATAATAATACAGACAAATGAGATTAGAGGTATTTAAAAACGCAAATTAACTGGTTAGGTAAAGTGCTAGTAACAAATCAAATATATACTTTTGAATAATTGAAGTTCTTTTGCACAAGGAGGAATTTCAGCTCATTGTTGGATAGCAGTATATGAAAGATTTCGGTAACCGTAACTAGTGTGAATGGCAGGAGGATAAAAGTTACCAAAAGTTCTACGAGTAAAATAGTTATAGATTTGTTGAACAGGTGTTAAATAATTGACAAATGCAGGAGGAAGGAGCCCATTATAATACTTGTACTGAACAATAGACGTTCGCGGTGATACAATTCATGAATTCTATGATATCTATGGCTATAATACATGTTATCACGATTTGTTTATTGTGGAAGTTTATAAATGGTTCTAATCCACTTGTTTTGTAAAGTTTCTAAAGGTTTGAGATTCGTATCAAAACCAGATCCATAACTTAATAATCCATAGCAAAGATAAGGGTAAACAATAGCAAAGAAAACTTTTACAAGAGTTTCTACATGAGTATACAAGCCTAATTTATATAATACACCAGATGACTGAGCAAGTTTTACCTTTATGTAATTTATATGCTGTTTCCAAGTTATTTTGTTGTCTAAAATTACACCTTTTCTTCTACACTACAACCATCAAGACAAACTTTAAAATTTTCAGTAGTTATAATAGATCTACCGCTGAAAATAACGTAGGTAGTTTTTTATTTATTGGTGCGAAACCACATACTTAACGTATGCAGCTCTGCATTTATGACATTTTGAATTTCATTTAAAGGGGTATTTGAATAAGATATTTTCGTATCGTCTGCAAATAATCTAAAACTCAGCAATCTAATACTGCCCCATACAGTTCTTTTCGCGTCGGTCACACCTATGAATCCACTATTCCCTTACAATATTGTTATCCTTTGGAAAACGCAAAATCGATCACTCTTTTGAGCTACACAAGGCAGCCCTGGCAATGAGACATTTAAAAAGCAGGAGTGATATGAAGCAGAGAATGTAATAGCCGCTACGCTTATAGCCAATAATAAAGCACCGACGTCAGAGATACCACTGACGTCACGCTAAAACGTTCGCACGCTGTACTCGTCACAAAAATTTTTTCGTCATTCCCATATAATGTACAATTGAAGTACGTCTTTGAGGATACAACTGTGATACATTAAAAATGTCATTCAACGTAACGTTCCTTCAACTAGAGTAAACACGTATACGAACGATTTACATTGTACTGATTTACTGAAAACTAATGTAATAATGATCAACATTAAACCTCTGCAGATAAACAGCAACAAAGAAAGAAATTTATTTTAATAGTTCGGTTAAAAACATGAAAACAATAAAGTTTAAAAGGGGTGGAAATTGAAAGTAATAAAAATATCAGAAATACCAAACAACTACATATTTGTTCTCAAAGGCTCAAATAAAATTTGAAAGATTGTTGGACCAAGTATTTAGCTTTAAAAAATATGGAAAACCCTGAACAATTGGATATTTCATTTTCATCCTTAACAAAAATATAAAGGGAATCTATGTAAATATCTTGTGCAAATAACAAGCAAGAAAAGCAGTAAAATGGATTATTAGATGGAGAATAATCTGAATAAATTATCTACTGTAGAGCAAAATTTCAGGTACAGAATCAATTTAATGAACTTCAATAAAACATGATGACTCGGCATCACGCGTTCATAATTCTTTCTGTTGCAGATAAAGGCTAGCATGTACATACACACTACATAGGGTTCTATCAAGGCTCAAGAACTATTAAATCTTAGCGTCTATTAATTTGCTTAATTTTTAATGTTCTTGGTTTATAATTATTGTGACTGTTCTACAATGTTCATTTCAAACTTAATTATCACTTGTTAACAATAGTTCTTTTTCTAACCTCGACGAACTTATCGTGCCCTAATTTTTATTACATACCAAACACCGGTATTCATTTCGGCAGTGATACAGATCACCAATCCACACTTTGCCAGTAGTACATTTCGCTAGCAAAATTTCTTTGTTATGTTATATCCTTATCCTTTAAACGAAATGTTTCCGTTCTCCAGTGGTACAGTTTGCCAGTGAACACTTCGCAATGGTACAATTCGCTAATGCTACATTTCGCTAGTAGAGCATTTTCGCAAGTGCTTATTACTTTAACATAACGCATATCAGTGTTTCACATTTTGCCAGTAATGGATTATTTTGAATGTTATTTGATATCTGAAGTGAAGAAGCTAGTCAAAACCCCTGGTTCAGGACAAATGCGTTTATTTGTGATACAAGAAATGCCAGTTATTATGCTTATTCTTTCCACTGGGGGAATTGTAAAATTTTACTGTTTCTTTCCTCACTGGTACTTACTTTCTCACGTTTTTGGGAAATGCCTTTTGTAATATGCAGAAACGTTAAAAAGACATATAAAATTGTGAAATGTTGGACAAGCAAGCTAATGTAATTATTCTATTATCAAGCACAATGCGATAATCGCTGTCTAGTCACGATCAAAAGCCGCTACAACTATTTTATAAAAGATTGCTACTGAAGAGTTATCGACCAAATGTACGCAACTTATTGCACCAAGTGGAGAAGGCCAAACCAAACAAACAGCCAGTTTTAAGTTTAACTTTATTTGATTTAGAAATGAGACTAAAGTTTGCAGAAAAGCTTATTGCTGCATTTGCTAATTAGCATAGTACATTATTAGAATTTTTGAATTCATAATTTCCAATCAGCTAATTAATTATTGTTGATATTTTTCAGGTCCAATGCTCTTACACAAGAACTATTTCACAATCTTCAAACACTCAGCGCCAGCAATATGGAACGTTCTGAAAAAATACAACAATTGCGATGACTTAGCCATTAATTTTATAGTCGCTAATTTTTTAAGTACGTAAAATTAAATACTTTGAATATAATCGCATTTTACATAATAATTATTTATCAGTGTGATGATTCAGATTCAATGTTCAGATTTTAATATTTAGACTTCAAAATCAGTCATAACCAGATAGCACAAGTTAACTCAGTAAGCTGGTATCAACATAGATAATGAGTTGTCATGAGCCACATAAGCAAAAATATGCAAATATAAGCTCAACAAGACAGTAGGGGTTACATTGAAACTTAGGCATTACTTGGATACTGAAACTATAAAACTAATATATTATGCTCTAACTTACCCTTATCTTTAATGCTGTGTACTAACCTGGGGCAATACCTTGATAACACGTTTCAAACTGTTGTTACTTCACAAAGCCAAATATTAAACTAACGACTTTTACTAATTACAGGCATGTATTATTCTAGGTTTTCTGAAGCTAAAGACATAAATTAGAAATGGCTAAATTTATGCACAACTATCACTTATGAATAGAACCCTATTTAAATAGCAACTAGTTCACTAAAGTCTACAGTATTACAATGCTTTAGAGCCTCAGCAAGCAATAACTTACACCAGGATATGTTCAGTATACTAAACAAGGTTTTGCATGCTACTAAACATCGTAGAACTATTTTACGAAATTCTCTAAGCCAGAGTATAAAATCGTCTACGTCAATTAAAATACTAATATCAAAATACAGAAATGAATTATTATAATCATATAGTTAATTACTATAAGTTTTAAATTTCATTAACCTTAACATAATTTCTTTCGTTGTTAAATTTGTTAAATCACTATGCAAATCACTCAGAAATCTTTTACATTAATTTTGTTATGCCTAGTTAAAGTAACACTGCAAATTACGTATGTATTTTTTGTTTCCTATTGGCATTAGTTTTTACAGTATTTCAATCCTCAAATTATATATTTTAGTACCACAGTTCCTTTAATATAAGATAGGCAGCAGTGACACACATGTTCATGCATCGTGGCGCCATCTTAGTCAGAAAGATAAATATTAATTATTATTATTATTATTATTATTATTATTATTATTATTATTATTATTATTATTATTATTATTATTATTATTATTATTATTATTATTATTATTATTATTATTATTATTATTATTATTATTGTTATTATTATTATTATTATCTTATTATCTTCTCTTATTCTGAATATATGTACGTATATGTATGAAATACATGTGTAAGTATGCGTGTGGGTAACGTATATACATGGTACAGGCAATGTATAAAATTTAGACTTTTATATAATATCTATGCATTTCAAGAGAAGTGGGAAATAAATGTCTAAACTGCAGTCTTTTCATACTTTACCAAGACGTTTGCACAATATCCAAGCTATACACAGAATGCGTTAAGTGAAATAGAACGATATGTCAATACTTAATAGAACGAACGATACTTAATTAAGCAAGCAATTCAAATAAGCGGGTGAGCTAATTGTTTTGTTAGCCATAGATGAAACATGAATATCTCTGACACGAGGCTTGACCAGGTGGTCAACTTTCCATACCTAGAAAGGCTGCTTCCAAAAAAGGCGTAATGGCAGTACAACAAACAGCTGTTTCTTGTATAATATATTAGTTTTTCACGTGGCCTGTAAGAAACTTACGAAATGATGAACTTGTCGTCATCTCAAACTTGCTCTATGGCTGTAAACCTTGGACTTCAAAAAGCTCGAGCCTGTCCATCAACAAAAGCTTTGCTCTATCCTGCATATCAAATGCGATTAGTACATCATCAACATTGCCGTGCTTGAAAGTTCCAATATCCAGAGCATCGAGTCCACAATTATGAAACACTATTTTCGTTGGTGAGGATGTGCTATCAGAATGAACGAGACCAAGCTAAAATAAAAGAGAAAATGAGCATTCAAGTACAAGACATTCGCGTTCGGCTTATTTTTACACTGTATTGCCACACATACATAGATTTCAAAAGTCATTCTTTAATTCGTGAGAGTATTATTGTTCTCTTAACATTTTATTCACAATTAACACATCAATAAAAATTAATGTTAAGCAAAGAATGTGTAAAAATGGAGTATTTTGCTTATAATTTTCGTTGGCAATCAACGAAATAGCGCAAATGTGTAACAGCAAGTTTAAGTGAACTTTTCCTTTTCAGAAAATTCAGCAGGATTTTGCATCAAGACGCCAAAAATGAGAAACATGGATAAATGGACAACGGGTTTCAAAGGTCAAAAAACAAAAAATATGGCGGTTGTCCGAACCAGTTGCCTAATAGATTTAATATCTGCATTCAGTTACAATCCGATAAAATACAATCATCTTAGCTTACTCACATTGTAAATAATACTACCATTGTTAGCATACCTTTAATTTAGTTACTATCATAACTAACTAATAACAAATCTAGTAATAGCAAATCAACATTTTTACAATAATGATTACTTATCGTGGCCATGGTCTGACAGAAGCTTACATTCTGGATAACAGTATCACTTGGTTAAACTGAAATGAGCAGTGGATTTGCCTTTAGAATACAATAAAAATTTATTTCTTACATGAATACATGTCAAGATTGCATATAATACAATATTTCTATGATGGTCAATGCAAGGTTAGTACATTAAAATAATTTTTAACAAGTAAAATTGCTCGGTAAAAAATTCTCATTAGGGCAGCATACATTAAAATTAAATGACGATTTTTAAATGTTTAAGCATTAACAACTAAGTTTTACACTTCTTATCAAGGTCACAACATCTGCTGACTCTGAAAGGCTAACATTAAAGCTGCGTTTTGTCATTTTTTGTTGGATAAACATTAGTTCAAACGAACAGGTTTTTAGTCATTAAATTTTTCAAAATCAGTTGTCTATATTTGAAAAACTTTTTTAATTGTTTCAACAGAGAACTCTAAAACTTATGCAAATGCAATCATTGTAATTAATCAACGAAGCACCAAAACCTTTGTGCTATTATGTAGAAAAATTAAAGTCGTTTCACAGTGCAAGGGAACAGGGGATATCATGTGCGATTTCTGTGCAAATGAAAAAATAAAGTACATGTATAATGAAGTCGAGAGAGAGAGATAACAGTAAAGGGGTAATACGAAATTCTTCGTGAGATTGCAGCAAGAAATATAGTACGTGGCGCTATCTAGCGTCAATTGCAAAAGCCAATATCACACGATTACAGGCTTCGTAACTTGAGAGCAATTAAACTTCAGGCAGGAAACTAAGCTTGTAAATAAATACGGTTCTGTGAGCGTAACACTGTGATTAAACATGCATCCTAGTGATCAAAGTCAGGCTGTGCATGGGCATACAAGCCAGTCATGCTTAATTTAAAGAAATTTAAATTAAACCATTATTGTTATAGACGTTCGTAATTTCTGATGTACAGTGGCAATTACAATAACCATGTATTTTCACCAAAAATATTTACGTGAATATTAAATTAAAGTAAATTTAATCTAATAAATATTGTTCGTCCTAAACTACACATCAAGAAATACCGCAAACATACTACATGTTTTGCAACTTAAAGTACAAAAAAGTTCCGCATTCACAGTAACAAATAACCTTGGTCTATTGAAAGACTGGTATAATTCCAACAAAAATCGGTTGTAAAAACGACCAGCCAATTTACACCATATTAACTTTGAATGTTTGGAATAGAGTCCACTCTGCTCTAGTAGAACCTATTAGCTCTATAGACTGCAGTTGCCTTTATAACCACCATGTATTACACTCCGGGAGGTCTGTCATGTTCCGCCCTACATTTAATAGTTCTCACATTATGCTTATGCAACATTAAGCCCTATTCATACTGTATATTTAATTAATTGATATGTATGATATTTAGCTACTGGCAGTGATAGTTAATTGTATTATTAATTATTGATATTTTGTTAGGATGTAGGCACCTACTAACAAACCCCCTTTGGAATTCCGTCTGACCCACTCTTGTCTGCCCTATCGCGGCTGTAATGCAGTGGCTAAGTCAAGGTTAAGGATAGTGCAAAGGTGAATAAAATTATAGCTGTTTAAGCGAGTGGCTTCTCGACGAACTTCGTTTAACACTGTTTAGATATAGACGGCAACTTGACACAGAACGAGACAGGTCGTTTACTCGAGACGGCAACTTGACACAGAACGAGACAGGTCGTTTACTCGTCTCTGTGAAGTTATATGTTTTTGAAGAGAAATGCCGTACTAGAAAGTTTCACACAAGATATGGTGTGTAATGTACATGGTGATACTGAGAGCCTAGTTGTTGTAACCTGTGGTCGTCAACCAGAGTTGCCCAGAGATGCTGGCTTGCAGTCTGCAATAGTGGAGTTACCCACTGACTGACAAATGGATCGGCCTACTACAGAACCACATCCAGGGTGGTAACAGGTACTTTTCGCTTTTGTTACGATCGTAACTAACGTCGCACTGATAACGTAAACATCACGTATACTAGCCTAATGTTCTCCGATGCTACTTGCTGGGTAAAGACTAATTGGTATTTTCTCTGACGAAGTTTGGAATCACAACTGTATTCAGACGCAGAAGTTATATTACGACGTATTGCTACCGTTCTACAAACTGTTCGCTTTAAAGGAAAGGTGTTCCAAAAAACCTAGGTACATAGTGGGCAGACATGAACTTCGTGCAAACGTGTATATACCCTACTAACCCCAAGCTTTGTTAGTATTGCTATATCTTTGTTACTACTGAACTTTTGCTTAAATCGAATCACTTTGGAATTTGTTCATGATTAAATTGCTTGATTAATTATTTTATTGCCTGCCATTTGATCTTTCTTTTTCTTCAGATCCATGAGTGTATAGAGTGCAAATAGGCCATAGTCCCCCGTATTTTTAACATCAGCCTTAGGCCGATCTGCATCCATACATTTAGTGACTATCATACTAGCTCCCTTCTGTTATGAGATGTAAAACTAACGCAGCATGCCCCTCTTTGATTCCCCTAGAGGAAATACAAGATCAGGGTCATCACAAGGTCATTTTATCTACAATGCGAATCTAACAACATTTACTGCTGCGGACCACACTGCGTTTTCAAGAATCCTGCTTTTATAATTCTCAATATGTTTGCAGACTCAATAAATTATACAAAAAAAGAAATAGGAATTTCTAATTACTTCATACTCATACTCATACTCAATACTAATGCTTTTAATTACACACGAAATGGTTCAAAATTTTATAAGAAAAATGATTTTCACAAAATTTAGTACTGTGATTTATTTTACATTTTAGTCATAAATTACACTCCTAAACATTGAAAAACGTATCTCAAACTAAAGCTATGCAACTAAACAGCAATACCTAATTACTGATATTCAAAACCATAATGATGCCTCACTTAACGTATGTCTGAAGCTCTAAATAGTTTAATAAAACAATGACACAAAACATGTGCTCGACTACGCTGACAAAATGCAAATTTCACAAACTAAATTTTCAATTGCTGTCAAACAAATAAAAATAAATCAAGTAACAAACACAAAAAAGATCGAAAAATTAAGGTTATAATCTTGTATGCAAAACGGCGATAACCGTTATTATCGTTATCGTTATCATTATCATTATTATAATCATTATAGTTATCATTATCGTTATCGTGGTCGCTATCATGATCGTCATCGTCTCTATCATCCTCATGCATCATCATCATCATCATCATCATCAACAACAACAACAACAACAACAACAACAACAATGTCATTTTTATTTCATGAGACTGTGAGTGTTTAGTGAAACTAAGTTCTGCAAAAACAATAACAGTAAAAACGACCACAACGACAACTGCTGAATAGGCAAACAGGAAATTTTGACATTGCTTTTTTTGAAATAACAGCGATTTTTTGTACAAAATAGCCGTTGCCGTCTTGTAACCGTACACAAAAAAGGAAATTCAAACATGCCGGAAAATTTAATGGTGCACGGCGTCAATTTCCTGGGCTTGTGTTTTGCTTTATATATAAACAAATTTTCCACGAACATTTTTTCTTATTCCTCAGCTGCGAACATAAGGCAATAACATCAACATCAGAGCCCTTCAGCTGACACAGTTTTTGCTTTTTACGGCACATTCATAAATAATGGTGTGGCGTATGCGTGTTCTTGTATAGACCGTGTCGTGTTGCGTGTGTGTGAGATGCAAGAAGGATTTGTGAAACGCATTTACGAGAAGGTGTAGCTATAATGATAGAACTAAACTTCTATGGTTATCTTTCAGAACTATAGACACGATAACGAAAATGAAGTGACACGAAATAGTAAAACTTAAATCCGGTAATTTTTGTACGTAATTTAAGCGAAATTTAAGGCAGCCAGTGACTCATGTGTTTACTAAAAAGTTGGTTTACGCTGTGGTTGGGGACGTGTTTTACGATATGCATTTCTCATCCTCATTTTTCAAGACGGTTGGAGACTCGACGGAAACGCCAAGTGAAAAGCAACAATGAAATTTGGTTGGTAAGTAACTGTGGCTGTTCCGCAGCGCATTTCAATGCATATTCATTACAGTAAGTTTATACAGATGATAAATAATATTTTAAATACATATGTACAAAACAATAATCACTATAAATTATACAAATCAATTAAGAATTACTTAAAGAATGAAGAATTAGCAAAACCTTCAATAACTGTCTCATACTGATGTTCTTAGTAACTTTAATATATCAGTTTTTCTTATATATTATAATTACATTAACCCATTCCTTTATTTTCACAAGAAATGCATTTCTATCTAGGGTGGTTAGACTAGAATAACTATTTGGAACAATGAATGACAAAAGAGTTTTGCTAGGCCTTTGTTTTATCTTTAATGTTGGTTTGGCAAAAATGAAGAACTAATAGAATGAGATATGGCGCCTAAGACGTGAATGTGTTAAATCAAACTGAATTGCAGTTGAAATCGTCATCAAAGTTGACTGAAAACATTTAACAGACATAACTAGCGACATGTAATTACATTGTTATAAAAAGGAATAGGAATAAGAAAAAGGGTTGAAAAAACAAGTCACAAGGCCGTCGGTAGTGAACCAAAAGAACAAAAGTGTCTTTCCTAGGAAAGCTTTACTGAAAGGGACGTTAAGCTGAGCACTTGTCTACTAGTCATCGCAAAATAAAATATTACTTGACGTAGTGGTAGTCAACAAAATAATTACCAGTCACGGTCACAAAAACCAGAACCTACCGCTCATCTCAAGTTATTAAGAGCGTGAATCCACAAATTGCTAATATGCGACACCTCAAAACTAATTAACGATTTTGTTTCGCTTTTTATAAAATAATAAACAGTGAAGATTTTCTCGAACAGGAATTTGCATGTAGTTTAATGAAAACTTTATTTCTAAATAGCTCGTGGTTTCTTCGGTTATCAAATTTCCGGATTACTATGTACGTGCATTTTATATTTATGGTATATTTATGGTATACGCCTCCGTGTTTATAATACGATCTTCTAAACCACCTGTTGCCCGTTTCCACTAATTTTCTCTTTCCTGTATATTCTTAAGCATTCTTTATACTAACATTCCGCGTTAGTAAGCAGTAGTTCTCAGTTAAATGCAAAAACAAGGCGTTTCGACATAACAGAAGTTGGACCTAGATTCTTGCTCAAGTCAATAAAACCTTGCCACGTGGTTACCCTCGAGAGACATAATTAAGACACTTATGAAAATAAAAAATCCCCGTGTTGGCACAGGGCATGCACTGAAAGCAAAACATGTCTGACTTTAATTGAAGAGAAGAAAAACATTTAACGCGTAGTTCTAACACGTAGAGTTTTTCGAAGTTTTTAATGGATTCCCGACTTCGCTCAGCAAATTTAAGCCAGCCACTATTTTCAGATCTGTCATCTTGTCCTTGATACGGTTTTTTCTTTCGAATGTTGTTCACCTTAATGGAAAGCAAACTGTACCTGGGGCATGTTCACCGTTCACGGACAAATCGCTAAGCAATGTTTTATTTACATAGAATTTCTAGTTGTTACTACGCTGAAAAACTAATTTGAACAACAGGATATCATATAATTATGGTCTTGCTGTGAACATATGTAGGCTGTACGTTTTTTCTTTAAATACCAGCGCCCTTGGTCTTTATTAATTGTTCAATATGAATCTTGGTTTAAGCTGCTGGCCCACTCAAATTACAGACAAATTTTAAACAGCTTTTTCATCACACTGAAAATCAAGATAACATGCACGAGTAATTTCAACTGAATGACTTTAGCTTGGCATATGTCAACAAATTTAGTTCCTCTTGACTCCATTTGGCTCCCCCATTTGACACGGCTGAGTGAAAATGTATTTTTCCGATTAATATGCAACCAAACTACTAGAGTTGGTACTGTACAGGTGCGCTAACGATCGAAAGGCAAGTGCCGTTCCACAAAGGGGTTTTGTGCTCAACCGGGGGTCCTCTTAATTCAGGTAATTCATTTATTCACTCTTTTAGCGGCATCTGGAAGTAGGAACTTTGCTTGACCAAATAAAAAGGCAGTGTTTTACCTTAAATATTAGATGCTTGCCATGGGCGACTAACAGCTACACGATAGCGTGCGTTTAATCATTATTACCGCATTACATTACATATTATCACTAATTATTCAACATCGCCTATCTTTTAGCAAGATGAGGAAGAGGCCGCGTTGCCAGGACACATGTGTCCATTTCCTCCTCAGATAGTGCAGAAAGCTTCTTGTGATCTCCCCAAATGTTTGACTGACAGCGAATGCAAAGAAGGACAAAAGTGTTGTGACAACGGCTGCGTCCTGACCTGCCAGGAGTCCATTTCTCCTCCCGCAGGTGAGTGTGTTTGCAGTCCTTTTAATTACAGCCAGAATTGCCGTCTAACATAATGTCAATCATTTTCGTTGACTGCCCAATCAACGTGCAAGTTATTTCACACACCCCTGCAGCAGGTACGTTCGTGACATTTAGCTACAGCTCCGTCTGAACTGTTATGAATAATGCTCAACTTTTCATTAGTTAGCGGGAGAAAAATTGGCCTGGCTCTAGATTTTAATATTGTCACTTGAAATTGCAAGTGAATTAGTGGAAATGTATAGTCTAGTTTCGTTTATGGGAAGAAATGCACAACACTTGCGTCTACGAGTTGCTGATTAAACCATTTTGCAATCAAGAAAATACGCAGTTTATTTTAGTTTACGACTTTGCAAGTTAGATAAAAACAACTATTTGATTAACTTTAAATAAGGACAAAATAAAATGTTTTCTTTTCTGGCCAGTTTTAGTAAACCTCAGTGAGATCTGCACAGTCAAAATTAATTCAAATGTGGTCAAAACTTATATTATACATAAATGTGGTATTAGCTAACTTTATGCTATTTTTCTGGTTATAATCAAGTTTAAAAGATACCATTGTGACTTATTTGACTCATGGCATTCAATATAAGGGTCGTCCATGGAATGGAACAGTCGAATTTATTCCATTTCCGTAGCCTAACAAACGGAAAAATACAAAAACTTAATAAATATTGCAGATGAGCACATGATCAATTAATATAGAAAAATATATCGCAGGCTTGATATTGTGTGTTTAAAGGCAAGAGAGACTTAATAATTTTGTTGCTCGTTTATTTTAAAGCAAGGCTGACTAGCTTAGTTTCTTTTTTATACTTATGTCTCTGTATTTTGTATAGCTTTGAAACTTCGTCCTTACATTCTGTTTAAATTGAAAAGTCATTTTTGGCTACTTGAAGTGTTAATTTCGTGTTAAAATAGCTGCTGCTGCTGCTGCTGCTGCTGCTGCTGCAAATTTGTGGTCGAAGCGATAGACCAATACGTTTGACGTCAATTGTTAAAAACATTTAACATGCTGTTACACATCTATTTGCGCTAGTTAGAAGCAGAAATAGTTATCTTATATCGTAGCAATATTTTTACATCCTTCTTTAACAAACAATACTATTTTTTCATCGTATTACATAGCCCTATGTATCTTTTTAGTTTTGGACTGGATCACAGAGCCTCAACGAAAAACTCAAGATGGTAAGCTTCTTATTTCTGTTTACTGTAATGAATTCAAAATATCGAAACTAAATTTTCAAAAACAAAATTTTTGGATATCTTTAATTTTAATCAGTTTTAAATTTCTTTTATAGGTAGATCTTGGCTTATCGATGGTCCCGAAGAACCTCAGCCAGGTAAGTCTACATAGCTCATCAAATCCGATAATTTGACTTTCTCAGTATTCTAATTATAAACTTATATCAGCTGTCTTAGCATAATTGTTAGACAAATGCTATTAATTAATTAGTTGTAATTAATAAACATTGAAAATTAAATGAAAATTAGTGTGTACGCGGTCATATTTTTGCACAGAGTTTATGTTAATGAGGAGTTTGATGCGAAGCTCTAGATACTTTTCAGCTGAACCATGCAGCACCATGAAGATGGCAGGAGATGACGCTGTCCTCGAGTGTCCTCACAATTACGTCTGCCAACTAGAGAGTCTTGGGGACAGAGAATTGGGGATTCCTAATCGTGGAATCTGTGTAGCGATCAGCAGCACTTTCATTAAACCACGTAGCAAAGGTAAAGTCAAATGATTACTAGTGTTCTATAACAGGTGTTAATGCATACTGTCACTTTTACTAGACTATATGTATCCGCCGCACAGAAATCACTAAACAGACATTTCCATTTTCAAGGAAAGGATGCTAACATACTTTTAGCGATGAAATGATGATCCAGTCAATAAACATGCACTATCCAATGTTTGATGGCCATTAGTATATTTGTATTACTGTTGTAGGTAGCTCGTCCTGTGCTTTAAAAAATTTCTTGAGTTTTTTTTATAATATTTTATAACCTATAGTCCATTGCCATTTAATTTCCTGAATGCACGTTTCACGAGAGACCTAAAGTAGATCTCATTCAGAGGTAGATCTATATCTCAACGGCACCCCAAGTAAACTTCCACGACTGTTGTAAATTTCAGCTGCTTCTATACTGATTGTGCTATGTGCACCGGTCTGTAACATTTCCTTTACATATGGATTTCACAGAATACATTGTTACATTACTTTATTCTGGGCATCACTGAGATGCTTCGGTTTCCTATAGTGTCCATTTCAGTCCTCTTGTTTAGTACTTATTTACGGACTAGTCTGTCAGACTAGCCTGTGCACGTTCAAAATCGAAGAGAACCTACATATTTTGTAAGTGAAGTTGAATAACAAATTCGAAACTTATTCATTGAACCAAACTTCCAAGAGCTAAACGTTCCACCTATTCAACTTTTCAATACAACCAATTCAATACACGTGGAGAATTGATTTTGCTATATTCACCTGGAGAACAGAGAAAATCTAATTAAGATTCTGCTTACACAGAATCTTCTTGATTTACCCACGGTTTTCATTTATTATTACTATTATTTACGCATTTTTGTTTCTTTAGTAACTCGCACACGCACAGGGCACACTTCCTGGTAAGGAGAATTATATTAATATATGACCCGTGAACCATGGGTCAAAGGTCACGGAGTGGACTGGGCTTGTTTTTTCGTTAGGCTGGATTTCCTCTTACAGATTTTAAGCTACAACCACAATTTTTGGTATGTGGCTAGGGGGTCGAGTTGTGCATGTTGTGCATGGCTGAATATGAGCCATTTGCGAATAGGATAATTTTTGGGTAAGGGGCAAAACCAAAATCGAGGGGTCGGGAACACTAGTATCTTTCCACTATTGAGTAACAGTAGCATGTTATCAAATGAAAGATCCTGATGAAGCAAATCAAAGGTATGAGTTACACCGATATTGGTTGAACCTTGACCCAGAGGTGACAGGTTAAAGTTACAAGTTGCAATTTTAGTATCTTATGGTACACCAAATGAAAGGTCTTGGTGAGACGAATTGAATGAGATGACCTAAGCCTAGCTTGCTTCAACCTGTAACCCTTCCGGTTGGCAAAAACGGATATTAGAGGTGAGCGATACAATTCATCCACTGTCAGACAACAGTAGGTTGTAGTACATCAAGTGAAAGGCCTCGATGAGACAAATTGACTGGTGTGAGTCGCACCCACATTGATTAACCCTTAACCCTTGACCCTCAAAAATTGTCAGCAATCAAAAAGTGACAAGTTCAAATTTGCTAATTGTTAATGTTAATGTTAATGTTAAATTGTTAATGTCATTATTATTATTATTATTTATGCCTTTTATGCCATTTTTAATAACTGGCACACGCATGGGGCTAGGTTCATGAAACTTACAGCATACACTACTCAGGTAGGGTGATTCATGTTTGCTAGTGACCGTTGCCCTGGGTCAAAGGTCACAGAGCGGGCGGAGCTTATTGTTTTTCTGTTAGGCTGGATCTCCTCCTACAGTTTTTAAGCCAGGGCCACAATTTTTGGTATGTGGCTAGGTGGGGTCGAGTTGTTGTACATGGCTAAATATGAGCCATTTGTATATGGGAAAATATTTTGGTTGGGGGGGGGCAAAATCCAAAATCGAGGGGGTCGGGGACACCAATCCTTGCAATGTCAAGTTTCAGTAATGTGTTATATATCAAATTATACGTCTCGATAACCGATTAGTTGACCCCTGATCCCGCTTGGGGACGAAAGCCGAAATCGGCGGGTTGGGAAATCCATGTTTCCAGTGTCCAGTAACAGTGGCATATAGTACGTCAAATGAAAGCTCTTGATGAGGCAAATCAAATGGCTTGAGTTATGGCTACATTGGTTGACCCACTGACCACGCTAGGGGGCCAAAAATCGAAATTTAAAGTCGGGGAGACGAACACTTTCATTGTGAAACAGCAGCAGGTTTTAGTACATCAAATGGAAGGTGTCAATGAGATTAATTGAATGGTATGAGTAACATCTACAATGGCTGATAATTGACCTGAAATCACAGGTTAATGTGATAGACGTTCCAATTTTAGTATCTTGTAACACATGAAATGAAAGGCTTGATGAAATAAAATGTGTCGTGAAATGTCAGAAACTGCATAATTGCAGACACTGTCATTTCACGGTTAGGCGTAAATTTCCCCCTGTAGTAAATAACTAGTGAGCATAGCCCAGCCTATACAGTAAGAGCTCTGTTGTAATGGTCTAAAACTAATTTGTGTTAATCAACTATACAATTACATTGCTTCTATTTTGCAATGTATGTATGTATGTAATGAATGATTTAGCTTATAAATGCCTGCTTGCAAACTTTGTACTTTATCAGTCACTCTAACCTTGGTATAGCCGAACGTCTGTCTATTTTTTGCTTTCATTTGATATATGAAAGGTATATGTGTATATGTATATGTATATGTATATGTATATGTATATGTATATGTATATGTATATGTATATGTATATGTATATGTATATGTATATGTATATGTATATGTATATGTATATGTATGTGTATATGTATGTGTATATGTATGTGTATGTGTATGTGTATATGTATATGTATATGTATATGTATATGTATATGTATATGTATATGTATATGTATATGTATATGTATATGTATATGTATATGTATATGTATATGTATATGTATATGTATATGTATATGTATATGTATATGTATATGTATATATAAGTGTGTGTATGTTTTTGAGTCAGAATATTTGTTAGTTTACAGACATTCACAGCCCCAGTCTCCTTTTCCGTCACAAATTGAATGGTTTGACCTAAACCTAGATTGGTCAACCACTGATCTTACTAGGGGGCAAAAACTGAAATTGCACGCCAAGGATACAAATGGTTCCAATGACAGGCAACAGTAGCTTGCAGTAAAAACAAATGAAAGGTCTTGATGAGAGAAATTGAATGGTGTATATTGACCCATATTTGGTTGACCCTTGACCCACTGGTCCATGGCCCACAGGTGACAAGCTCAGATTTCACTGAAACTGTTAATGTCAAACACAAGCGTACTTAAGTACACAGAGTATTATTAATTATTTTAAAAACCATTTTTATTCGTGAATACAAAACAAAAGCTGTCACTTAAAGCATCTCCTGACACAGAAGCTGCATCTTACCACAGTTTTAGCACAGTGAAAAACGTCCACTAGTTAAAATTGTTTTTGCTTATGATTCGTTGCTTACGTACAGGTGTTCATTACCACACCTATCAAGTGCAAACTGAAGGTGAATCTGAACATGACTGTGACGTTGGCGACGAAAAACACAAAGATGGCGAAATGTTTGTAAAGGCGAGACATCTCTGGTAGGTACTTTGCAATTTCTGTCCGAGAATAAATGTAAAAAGGTAAATACAAAAACATTTACGAATCACTTCGTGGGGGTTTCATAGAGAGTGTTTAGTACTTCTTTTTTATTATCTCCACCAGGACAAGCAGGTACCAGTTAGTTCCAGTTTCCATTTCGAGAATTTCTCATTCGGAAAACTGTGTAAGGCTGTCTGTAGCAAGGGCTTATTAATGTACATGTATATAGCCTTACAACGTGACTTGGTATGTAATACGTATATATGTCAGTCTATTACAATCGTCAAGGTAGATAAACACTATGTGTAATATTCGTGGATTATTAATTATAAATTTATTTAATGAATATATTTTGTGAGTCTTTTGCTAGTTTATATAATTTTGTTTGCTTGTTTATCTTTGTGTTAAATTTTTTAATCAAAAGAATCAGATGAATAACTTTAGGATTGTTCGGCTTCCCACTGAGCGCATTCTAGTTTTACTATAGAAGTCAACTGCATCAAAATGCCCCTTGTGCCATTTTTACTTGTGCCATTTGTACTGTGCCACTTTTTGCTGTGCCATATTTACCTACTTTTGCCCTTGTACCATTTTTTCCTGTGCCATTTTTATCGTGCCATTTTTCCTGTGCCACTTTTACTGCGCACCTCGGTGAACATATTTTCATACCTTAAACCTTTTTACTGTAACTCCTTACCTTGAGTGACTAGTTGCCCTGTAAATAGTGCTCAAAAGTTCAGTTAGTTGTGTACTCAAAAAATAGCAAATGTTTTTGCCATTTCACATTTACCTGCCATCTCACGCTTATACTGAGATGTGTCTGAGCAGATTCAGCCGTCACTTCAGCTGTAAAAATTACAGACATGGCAAACATTTGGCCAAAGAAATAAAATGCTTAACAGACGGACCATTATCTGGAACACTTGGGCTATTTATTTATCCCACTGTGAGTGCATGTTGCCGTAAGCTGGACTCAATGTTTGTAGCTTCATTATGGGTAACACTGGTTTTATATACATTTCTACGCGTTTAGGTTCATTCCTCTCTTATCCAGGCACCAGAAATAGTCACTTACTTTTAAATAGTACTAAATTAGTTAGCTAACAAAGTATAACTGATAACACTAATTATATATTTAAAAAATGCATCCCAATAGGATTTAGGTACAAACCAACTTTTTAATCAGATTAATAGATCACCACTAACTGTTAATGAAACACTGAACAATTATGGCCCATATTAATATTCATGAAGTTTTATATGTAAAACTTTCATTTACACCTCTACGATAAGGCTGGCGTTAATTCCCTTTATACTGACCAGTGACCATTGCCAAAAAAAGCATGAAAGCATGTTAACCAGTACTCCAAGTGAACATCCTGCTTGAGTGGTAAGAATAGTAATGACTTAAGATGGAACAAACAAGATGAAATGGGATGGAGTGTAGATTTTAACCAGAAGATCTAACTATTAGACCTCACAGTCCCTTATATGCAAGAGATGCATGTGCAGCTAGAGCACACAGCCCACATACAGTACGATAATTCACCAAGCCACTAGGACCAATCTTAAGGTTAATAGTCTAGCAGTCATAATATTAGCCCCCGGACTTCTTCACAATCCCTTTTCTGGTCACGTTTAGTTTCTATTTTTAATAATTATAGGTTCATTTTATCACTGGTTAATAATCTTGAAGTTAAAATTACGAATTAATCTGTCAGAAACGAATTTTCATCAAGTTTCAATTATTTCACTCATCACAAAAATGATATAATCATTAAAGGAAAATTTGAAATATCGTAAAAATTGAAACAGACATTCTTACGCTATCAAACATAATGTGAGTTAATTACATTAAAAGCAAAATACGGCATTCACGAGGGACAAGCATACAAAGAAAAGGAAAATAAAGACGAAAATAAATTCAAAACTGGTTCTTGAGGAATTTTTTCCTGCTATAATCCCTGCTTACTTCCAGTGGCTAGTGAAGCAATCTGCATAAAAAATATTTTTTCACTGGTAAGTCCGACATTTGAGTTTTGATCGTGTTAACATTAGTTACTATTGACATTGGTGCTTATTTTATTACAGCCTTTGTCAGGACAAGATGGTGCGTTGTGCTGTCGCACACAAGATTAATGAAACTGCTGACCACTCAATTCCCTTACCAGATTTCTGGTACTCAGACAAGGAAGCCAAACAGTCACTATCTAAAACAAGAGATAGTTCAAATAGGCAAGAACTTCAATCATTGCTTGAAGGTCAGACTGTGATGAACAATGAAGACTATCTACCTAGGTGGCAGCAACGCGATTATAATAATTACGAAAGTAAAGACGGTGCTGATGACTGGTACGATGAAGATTATGACGAATATTATGACGACAGTGGATATGACAATGATGGCGATAGCGAGTACTATGCTGACAGTGAACATGAGAACAATGACTCATACTACCATAGCAGTGAGGAGTATTACTACACAGACAAGTATATCGAATAAGATGAATTCGAATTTCTACTAAACCAAAACGGTTAAATATATAGTATACTTTATTGTATTTTATAGCAATAATGATAATAATAAATACTTTAATCTAAGGAAGCCTATTTGCTCATTTCTTTTTTCAACATTTTAAATTAAAACGACGGCGAAGGTGATGATAATAATGGTGATCGGGTGACGATGATAATAATAATGATGATGACGATGATTATTGTATCCACCTTGTGGTACATTGCGGAATGTATTTTAACTCCTGTATTTTCAAAGCAAATTTCCTCGTTTACAATATTAAATCTACATAAATGTCTGTTCGTCTGATTTTATTTTATTCTGTTCATGTTTAATTTATTTTACAGGTATAATAGGCCAGTACTATAGCAGTACACAGCAGATCTTAACACTGTTTATAATTTTATGGAGTTTCCATTTTCAGATGAAGCATTTGATAAATTGCGCTGAGCGATTCCGGGTTGAGTTTTATGTTTCCACCTTTGGAAAGTGGATACGCATTATACTAAGCTGTTTCACATCGTAAAAATGAACTTTGTAAGACTGGTATCATCTGCTAAACAAGTGATCTATTAACCTAATTAAATTTGGCAAAATTGTCTTGGTGCGAGGGCAGCAGGTAGTGACACACATGTTCATGCATCGTGACTCTATCCTAGTCAGAAGGAATAACAAATATTAATTATTATTGTTGTTGTTGTTCTTCTTCTTCTTCTTCTTCTTATTATTATTATTATTATTACAAATCTGCTTGCTAAACAATAAATACAATGTTTCCTCTCACGATGACACATATTCGAGTTAAAGTATACGGAAATGGTTAGGAATCCTGTTCCAAATATTGTAAAAATGAAAAGACGCACTGTCAGAAGTTTACTTTTCTCTAAAGCAAAGAACGAGGAGCACATGAAATATTTACAAATATCTTATTACAAAAGTGCATCTTAAATCTACAGGGTTTGATTTACTATTCAAATTTTAAGGAACGTTTGGTTGTCTTTGTCTATCTCTGGCCTAAATATAGTAGCAATAACACCAGTTCAACATGGCTTAATGTTCAGTAGCTGTACGATTTTTACGAGTTGTGCGGCGAGAAACCAAAGCTGTAAGAAGTTGCAGTTAAAATAAACGAAGGTTCGCCTGATATAAACACTTTGTAAATGCATGGCTGTTCAGTCATTTGTATGATTGTACAAACAGTGGTTTATCTAATAGCACATGGACATCGTTAAGAAAGAGCATAAGAGACTGCTGAGCAGTTGAATATCTTCAACTAAATGTTTCTTAATAAAAATTCTAAAAAAACGAATGAAACTTTTTAATAATCTGATGTTTAAAATACTTCAATCTCATTTTAATGAATGACTCAACTCAATGTATGTACTGTAATACGACAGGCCGAGGGAACAAATTCGTGAATCAAATCCATAGTAATTATGCTAGTTTTATATTCCGTTCCTTGTTGTAGACCCATTCTTTCTTGCAGTACAGCCTTCTGGGTAAGGTTTCTTTATTTTAAAAAGAACAATCCTCATTAATTGTCCATATGACGAGCAGACTCGTCGTAACCATCACGATCACTTGGGCAGCATACTTATGGACAATGGACACTTGACTAGTGGCACTTGAGCAGTGAACACTTGAGCAATGGACATTTGACCAGTAGACATTTGGACAGTGGACACTTGAGGAGTGGGACATTTGGGCAATGAATACTTGGGCAGTGAACATTTGGGAGTGGACAATTGGGCAGTGGACATTTTGGCAGCTAGCTAATAGACTGTCTTACTGACAAACAAATAACAAAATATCTGTAGGTAATTAATTAATAATTGTACAATTATCAAATAATTACCTAATTGTGAAATTTAATAAATGTATTCTTGCCGACTTGCATATTTATTTACAATAGAACAGAAAAGAATACAGTAAACTAAATGGAATGGAACAAAATAGATCACAAATGAACAGTGCAGTACAGTATTGAACAGTACAGAATGGAACAGCATAGAATGTATAACATAATGGAACTGAAGACATCAGAACTGTGCATTCATACTTTGTGTTCAAAATCCTTGCTGTCACGTGTCTAAACAGTTTTGGGTAGGTGAGTTGGCAAGCAGGTAGGTAATTAGGTAGGTGGGGAGAGGGTGCGGTAGATAGATAGATATGTATGTATGTGTGTGTGTGTGTGTGTGTGTGTGTGTGTGTGTGTGTGTGTGTGTGTGTGTGTGTGTGTGTGCACGTGTGTGTGTGCGCATGTGTTTGTGCGTGTATGTGTGTGTGTGTGTGTGTGTGTGCGTGTATGTGTGTGTCTGTATGTATGCATGCATGTGGGTCGGTATGTAGGCAGGTGGGCAGGTAGGTAGATAGGTAGGTAAGTAGGTAGGTACGTTGGTTGGTTAGGTAAGAGAGATTGCAAGTAGATATTAAAGTAGACTTAAGCACTACTTTAAGTAGACCTCCAGGTGTTACTGCAGGTAGGAATAAGTAGATAGCTAGGTACACAGATAGGTAAGTAGGAAGGTAGCACTCCTGCATAGGTAAGTAGGAAGGTAGCACTTGTACATCTCAGTACTTAAACATACTATTGAAGTAATCACCACTCAAGTGGCGTTGATAAAGTCTACACTGTGTCTGCATCCCAACTTTTCACCAAGTATCCACTGCCTGCTGTGTTCAAGACAGTTTGATATTGTTGAAAGCTATCTTGAATAAAGAGAGCTGAAAAGGCTCATACAAAACCTATAAAACCAGGCCTAGACGTCCAGATGTCCTATGAGGGTCCATTTTGGAGCCACTAATGTAACTAGTTTTCATCAGGATACATAAGCGATTGATACAAATTTGTTGTATTGAACTAAAAATTTGCCTGAAAGCCCTTGCAAAATTTCTATTATGTTAAAATCTAAATCTTGGTAAACAAGTGGAAAATCACCACGGATGTTAGCAAGATAAAAATTGCTCTTTTCGCCCATATAAAGGGTATGGCTGTTATTTACCTTCATCCAAAAATTTATAAAATCAACTCCTTTTAAATGTTAAATAAAACAATTTATTTATTTTATTTATATCTTTATTTCAGTGTAAAAAGTGCCACTTTTTATTTATATCATAATTTCAGTATACAAAGTAACCATATACAAGAGCATACATTACAAGATAAAAGACATATTTACAATTATAAGTCATAGTAAAATATATACATAATTTGCGTTGAATTTAGATGCAGCCCTGACATAAAACATTCTAGTTTGATTAACAATAATATCTGCATCGCAAGTATAATCATTCGAAAGTGTAAGTCCAAGATATTTTTCACTAATTTTCACATTAACTTCTTTAACACTTCTTGTGCAGTGTACTTCACTTCGGGAGGTACCCAATGTCTAAGAGTAGACGTGACGTTGACACCTTGAAATTATCTAGTTCTATGTCATTCTCTAAAAAATTAAAAATATCTCGTAGTTTCAGAGTTACTGCCAACAAGAGAGAAAAGTGCACATAGTCTGACAATCCATACCATACCATTCACGCTACACGAAGGATAATTAATCCACACCATACTACCCACACGAGAACAAGACGATGACAACAGCAGGGGACGGCTATGCTCTTGATCAGTATGTTCTTGTGGCCCTGAAAAATTATGGGAACTTAACAACAACCTATTACACACTTGCATGAAAAAAGTGTCGCAAAGAAAAGCGCAAGGTATCATTAATGACGAATTGAGCTCTTGTCGTCTTGAAATATTATTGGAACTGAACAACGACCTATGGGACACTTGCGTGAAATAAGTGCCGCAAAGAAAGTGCACGGTATCATTAATGATGAATTTCATCCAAGCAATTCATGTAATAGAAGAGGTTTCATAGAGTGCAGATGTGTGCTACAGTCGTGCTGATATTGATACAGTGTACTTAAACTGAAATTATGGCTGGAAAAAAAGTTGTACAACATGTAAAAGTACTAAAGTTCGATAAGATTCTATATGTTTAAGAGAAAAGGGTCAAAAACAATGTAAGCTGTGTTACAAAGAGGCATGCAACAGTCAGTCTGTAAGTGAAAATTCTGGTAAAAATTCCTTAGTAGGGGAAGAAACGTGCCTTAAAAAAGTGTACCAGGCAGAAAATACTACATGCATTGGAAGTATGAGTCCGAGCGCATTCCACGGTTTTATGTCTAATATAAGTAATATTATCTCGGAACAGATGAATCAGTACGTGAAAAATATGAAGAGAAATTTGGAAGCGATGGTACAGCCCATTCGACTGAACATATCTACACTGTTAGAAAATTATAAGAAAATAAAAGCCGAGAACGAGCAGTTGAGCGAAACTATTGAAAATTTAACACACAGACAGTGGAGATGCAACAATGCTATTTGGATCGATTATATAAGAGAGAAATGGACAAAACTTTTATGGTGTATGGTGTGCCCGAGGAAGCAGAGTTCGCTGGAGGAGAAACGGAGGAGGCAAAAATCGAGCATATTTTATATGTATGTGGTGTGAAAAGTCAAGAACCTCAAGTCAAAGTCAAGCGTATTAGGAAAAAGTCCAAAAAGCCGCATCCAATAATGCTTACTTTCAAGAAATCTGAAGTATGCAAACGAATTCTGGAGAAAAAAATAATCTCAAGCACAATGGCGATTTTGGAAAGATTTTTATAAAGAAAGATATGCACCCACTTGTCCAAGAAGAATAGTCCAGACTTCGTGATGCAACGAGAGCAAAGAAGGAGAAGCCTGACAATGTGGGAAAGGATGCAAAGATTAAAGAGGGTAAGTTGTATGTTGGCAAGGTTGTTGTTGATAAATTTCACCCACCCAGGCCCAAACGTTTTCGTGCCTATGAAAACTAGATCACCTAGTAGCAAAAGACAAATTAGAGAACTGTGTTTTGCAAAACATTTATCTCAATGTAATTTAGTATTTATAACGGAATTTAAATGTATTGTTGATTTTAGTTCATCTGGGTTCACTACTTACAGAATCTCCACACGGTATGCAAATTAGGGCGGCATGGGTCTCTTTTTGTTAACAACAAACTGGCTTCGAACTGTAAACAGGTCATTTATGATAATGATAACTGGATACGGATAGAAATTCACACGTTTCCAAATGTTGTATATGGGTATGTATGTACCTCCAACAAATTCTCAATTTTACAATCTTGCTGTTGGGTTTTTAAATGCTCGTATAGGAGATTATACATCACTGTCAACTCATCAGTTGAAAAATGCATTTTACAGATCCAGTGGAGATAAGGTGTCCAACCTGTCCGGCAAAATTCTGAGAGACTTACGCTACGATAATGAGATGGTAATCTTGAATAACCTTGCTGTAAGCGGTCAAATTTTTAGAACTGATTTGACTTTC
This sequence comes from Tubiluchus corallicola, assembly GCA_030141605.1. Lineage (NCBI taxonomy): Eukaryota > Metazoa > Priapulida > Priapulimorpha > Priapulimorphida > Tubiluchidae > Tubiluchus > Tubiluchus corallicola. The sequence goes on along the minus strand of JAQGDQ010000012.1, from coordinate 1,312,228 downwards.
AAACGAAGAAATCGTTTTATTTCGGAAATTGATCATGTAATATGTCATAAATTTTTAGTGCCAAGTGTATGCACTCACAAGGCTAGACGGCGATGCTTTTCAGTCAGACCACAGTCCAGTTTGTGTGCAAATGAGCGGTAATACTACTAGCAGTAGAGACATTAGAGATGTGTGGCTTCGTGCTTCGAGTTTGGGGATACCCTGTATGAAAGCAAATCAGCCATGTTATGCTTAAAAAACCAATCTGCTATTCTGAGATTGACACCAACAGATTTTTGCAACATTTGGATGGCAGTATTGTAGCTGTTGAACCAGATTGTATTAATGTAGGTGATTGTATGAGTCGGATGTCAGATAACATTTATAGAGCAACGAAGAGGGCAAAACGCCCTCATATTCCCGGAATGTCAGAATTAAAGACTTAGTTTGAATATCATTATTTGGAAATTGGAGGAGGGGGCTTAAGTTTCCTTTTGCACTGGGCCCCAAAAATTCACTTGGCGGCCCTGAATGCCAGTATTAAATGTATTGAGTTTTGCAAATATATGACAAAATTAGCTAATATTTCGAGTATTATTCAATGTTACGGCAACAAATTTAATCAGCCTATTTCACTAAATGGTTGTAGAAACAAGAAAGAGTAAAAAACGAGAGAGTAAATTATGGCAGAAACAAATGAAGCAATTTTGACTGTGGCATTTAACAACCCAACAAAGAACGATGATATGGCGGGAAAATCGAAAACAGAGGCTGACTTAATTACGTCGGGAGGTACTGAAGAACATAGCATGAACTCAAAATAGGTATCAACGAATCAATATTGGCAGCGGTAAATAGCTTGACGCTACAAGTATGTTCTCTATATAACCATTTGAAAAGTCAAGTAGAACTCACAAGGACTCACAAAGATTTATTTCTGAAATTTTCAAAGTTTTGAAGATTTCAAAAAGGAGATCAAAGGAGTTGTCAGTGACGTAAAAACTAAAGTTAAATTTCTCGAGGAAACTGTCTGTGTGCATCACCAAAAAATTAAAGAGAAAGATGCAGCTTTTGACAGTTTTGAGCAGCATAGCAGAAGAGTATGTATAGAGATTAGTGGGGTGCCTTTGCTGCCAGGTGAAGACACCAACCAAATAATGCTTGATATCCCACAGCAAAGTCAGGCGATCTTAGTACTATCCACAGGCTGCCGCAAAACAGACGAGGTGATGCACCAAAGATAAGTTCAATAGAAAAGAAAAAAGAGATGAAATTTACAACAATTGGAAAAAATCTATGGCACATAGACCCGAGAGCAAGTCAGTTTTATGGTCGAAACAAAATTTACATCAAGGAGAGCTTAACTGCTAAAAGGCGACAAGTACTCCATGACAGTATAAGAACGAAAAAGGATTCAAATACCTCTGGACCAAAAATGGCAAAATTCTGCTAAAACCTAGTGATAAGAGTGAGGTATTTGCAATTGAATCTGAAAGAGACTTTGGACAGATAAAAGAGAAACTTGACTAATAATCATGTAATAGACTACATAATTAAAACTGTTGAAGTTTAGCTAATTTTAACCAATTCAGAAAGTGCACCTAACCTTGTAAGAGAAATCAACAATGTATTCAAAGTGATGTTTGTCAAGTTGGGTACATCTTACAGACTCAGATGTACCACATTAACATTAAAAGAATTTAACATGTATTGCAAGTTCTAATGATGTGTATTAGAGTATGATATGCTTAAACTCAATTTTCCCATTTTGCAATCAAGAGAATGAAGATGCGCATGACTTTTTTTTATTTTTGAAATTTCATTATCAAACTAGCAAACTTTCCATCTTTACATGATTGATTTTTCTACTATGACAAATTTCTCTAGCAACGACAATGATCCAGACGATTACGTGTGTTTTCATATTTACGATAGTAAATTTACCAAATTTCTCTTGCAGCGACAACGATCCAGACGATTATATGCATTATTACCGTAATAAATTTACCAAATTATCAACTTTAGCTACTCAGAAAATCTACACAAATGCTTTTATCCATTTCAATTTAAATAGTTTACAAAAAATTATAGCAGCATGTTAGATTATGACATTATATATATATATATATATATGGCAGAAACAAATATATATATATATAAAAAACAATACCAAATACTCTACATAAACATAATACAGATATACACATACCACTTATATACATACACATACGTAGCTTACACAAGCACACAGACATGCACATAACCTATAAGCGGGGTTGTCAACCTCTCAGCCTCATGCAAGCATTTATTTGCAATTTTTGATGCATGAAAATATTTGTTTGATAAACTAATTCTATTTAGTAGTCTTCTTATGCTTACCAATAAAATAGGACCAACAACAATTACAAAGAAAAATTTGGATTTTAAATGATCAAATCAAATCTCTGTAAATCACGATAAATTTGCTTAATTAATGTAAAACATTTTTAGAATAACAATAGCAATATCTATCAGATCAATATATAATGTAATGAGACATATCCAAAGCAAATCCAATACAAGTTGTCTGTGACATTCATGAAAATATGTAAATTAGCTCATTAATTACCCATGATACCAAATGGCCTTCAGCTTATTTGATTCTCAGGGGAGACTGCACAAGATACTATTATAGAAACTATGACTTAAATTGATTTTACACATATTTTTTTACTTGAAGCAGTATTTCCTGGTATTTTCATAACTATAATATAAAAATTTCCATAGCTATAGTTACATAAAATGAACAAAGTGAGTAACATTTGGTAAATATAGGACCGGGGTAACCAATTATATTAATTTTATGAAAATAACAAAGAAATTTATACACATTTTAGGCCACATATAAAATTTTTGCAACTTTAATCAAATCATGCAAATCATCACTCCTATATATGCAAGACACGAAATGGCCCATTAGCTTTTTGTTTATACAGAAAAAATTACATAAAAACTAGCAAGAAACTTTGACATCTAAATCAATTGCTTACAGGAAATGACCTGTCTCAAGGTAGAAGAGAAAAAATTTATAAAAATATAAACGGCATTTTAAAGCTGACTTCTGATTCAACAGACAACATTACCACACGAAAAAGCGGCCTAGTATTTGTAGCCAGAAAAAATCCTACACCCAATCATCTAAAAGCCAACACATTAAAAGGACAAAAGTAATTTTCTAGGAACACCACATTCATTTCTACAGTTACATTATTTAAATGTAATACTGGTGGAATGCAGCACATAAATTCATCATGTAAAAATAAAAAATGAAATTTACAAACAATCCATTTAAACACAGTAATATTTGTTTCTTTTTTTAAAAAAACTGTTTTGATCCCCTTGTCTAAAAATTGTAAGTGGAGGTGATGCTGAACAATTTTTTTTAAAAAAATATTGCAATTTTCGGATAATAATTTCAGATTTGAAGTAAACAAAATACTAAATATTAGAATTAAAATTAAAAACGACATCGTAAATAATGCAAAGAAACGTGGCTCACATTTTTAGAAGCTCTTGTGAAAAAATCCAAGCGAAAACATCCTCAACCAAAAAATTAAGCCAGTAAGACTGGACAGGTAACAGTGGGCAGTTATTATAAACTAGAGAGTGCGAAAGATGTCAGTTTCTTTTGCATTTTGACAATCGATATTTTTCAAATTAGGACTTTAATATCCTATTCAATTTCAACACCGATTTAATATTACGTACGTATAAAACATGAAAAAAGTAAATATGAAGCAACTGATACAATATGGGATGATAGCTTGCTAAATTGCATAAATAACACTTTCCAGTGTCTTGTAAAATAATTCCATTAATAAGTTTCTTTTGGCAGAAGCTGCCATTTTGAATCACAACTAGATCGCACGATGACAGGAACGAAGGTGAGGGTTCCAACTTCCAGCCATGGGTTCATATCCCTTCATGAGTGTGTTCTCTGAGGTAGACAACCATGTCGAGGGCAGTATGACACGCCATAGGTAATACTGGTAGGCATTGCGTAATTCAAACTGAGAATGCAAGTGAAGTGCACCAACCTATCCTGCGACTGTCAAAATTATAACTTCAAATCATGATTTTCAACACAATCTGATATCTTCATATCGAATGTCAATAACCAAAATTCTGTAAATATCTTTGCAGCTCTAAGTTATCACACAATTATTACAAGTAAATCAACTCACCTGGGAGAGAAATAACAGCTAAAAACCTTGTACAGCATGAAAACTGTTAAAATCTGTAGACAGCGTTAAACATGTCATTGGCCTTTGTCTGTCGTCGCTGATCATTGATAATATCCAGACAATGAGCAAGTACCTAAAACGATCAATGGATAGGAAATCAAACAACAGGCAAAGACTTATATTACACCTATAGCACATGAGAGGAAGCAGAAAATCTTTCCAACATACTCTAAAAACTGCCATGCCTACACAGCAAACTTCGACACATTCAGTTTAGAAAATGATTCTGCTGTTATTACTACTACTACTCTTTAAACATACAGAAAATTTGTCAACTCTACACACAGAAATCAGAATATATTAAATAATTCGAAATTTGAAATGTGTGTTCAAAACAAAATGCAGACCTTGACCTTCTGCATCCCATCACTTTTAATTTGACAAATACTTGCGACATTACAATACGAGTGGACAATTATTGAATACTAAGATGAAGAGGCCTGACTTATTTACACTGATTTAAAAATATGTTTCAAGCTTTATAGCCAAATTTTAAACCTATTAGCATTAGACGAGTAACCGATTCACATAAATCTTGAAGTTTTCCTATAAATCATCAAGCCGTACATCATTTCTTTGTAACAAAATTTGGTTGCAACTTACGAGATCAAGTTTTTTCTAAACATATATTTATATTTCAAGCCTTTGGTTGCAACTTACAACCGATTGAAAACTCTCAGGCATCAAGTTTCTACAAACAGTTCATTTAATTCCAAAAATATCATGCTTTCCAAATCAGTCTTCTCTTTCACACTTTCTACGTGTAACAATTAAAGTCAAATAGAATTATAATAATAGTCTTGAAAAGAAAACAAAACACAATCAGTATATAGATATATAAGAAAGTGTATTAAAAAAGGAAACTTTAAAAAGTCAGATGAAGTAAATTTTTAAACTTCTATAATTCAGGTGGTTATCTAGTATCACTGCATGGAGTGGAACACCTGCTTTAATCAATATGGATTCGATTATCTCCAACTACAACCATAAAAACTGCTAATGAGATTTGTATATATATATATATATATATATATATATATAATCTTTATTTATTTAAAGCGGATTAACAAGACAGTTATAACTGATACGAGTCTCTTCACAAAAGAATTATAGCTAGTAACTTCCACAATGACATTTTTTGAAATAAAAAATGATCAAGAACTAAACCAGTCTATTACCAGTGTCACAAACTTTTACAGTAAGGCCTTGCAGACAACTTGAGGTGTAAAACTGGTTGATATTTAAATTTATTTACGTCTTTTGGAAATTAAGTTACAATTCTGAAAAGTAATTTTTGTGCTTCTGTATATGCCATCACCGTAAAAGTGTGATTTGTTACATTAAAGGTACCACAGAAAGAATAACAAAAAACTTCATTCATCGGCACCCATATTAGTACGCAACGCTTACTTCGGTTACTAACCTTGCGTGTATTAGTAGGAAGTATAATGTCATCTACCCATAACCTGCTCGCAGCATAGAATGACGATGATTCAGTTTTTAATTGTTCCCTCATATTATTTTCTTCATCGGGTTTCTGCAATTAAACACTAATGATCATATGAACAACTGTATCTTCCACTATGAAATGAATCGATAAATAGAATCTTTGACCAATATCATTTTCCTATCACGCAGCTTTACTACCACATTCACTGAAAATACATAATTGCACTGTAGCACACCCAGATGAACTGCTATATGAATTAAAACTAAATGAAGTATACAATTGATAAGGTGATGTCTTTTTTATTTTGTATAATCACAACAATAGTAAATTCTTACCAAGCCTAGGTGACCCAAATTTGACTCGTCCACTATTGCAGTTTTGGAATTAGGCCATGAAAACATAAAATTTGGACTGAATGACCTTCCGCACTAAAAAAATAAATATTTCAGTATTTGTAATACTAACTCACAAAGGATAGCTTTTAGCACATTTTCCAAACTTCTTTTAATCTCATTCAGACAACAATGGTCATCTTAACAAAATAATAACAACAAGTTGTCATAGTTTAACAAGCACAAATATAAGAAAAAGATGATTCGTTGAAGAACATTGGCAGCCTCGGTGCCAAAAAAGCTGAAGCTTAAAACAAACAAAACTGTACAGGGATTAATTTAATGAGATTCGTATCACATTTTACTGCCAATTTTCGTTGTGTTAGGTGTAACACAACAATGAGAGAATATGTTTATTGTAATTTTACTCATCCCAAAAAATGTATTTGTTGACACATTTTACAACGCACAATTTACACTTTGCTGCAAAATGGACTGTTTGTTCACAATTGTAATAATGCAACATGCAATTTGGGAAAAGTCATGACAAATACAATAGTCATGCTGACTGCTGTTTGACAAACTTCAAAAAATTATTTTTCTTGCTATGACTGAAAACTGAAAACCAAAAGTCAATGAATTTATTGGCATAGCCAGTACTAGCTAATATACTTTATACAATTGCCAGAAATCACCAAAATTAAACAGCAATAATTGGATCCATTATAAGACAACTGAACATTTAATGTCAACTGTAGGCCTAGTGTGCAACACCTAGGTACTATAACTTGGCAAAATTAAAAGCCCACTTAGCTTTTTATGTTTAGTTCAGCATTTAAAGTGGACATTAGGGAAAATACTTTGCAATATAAAACTATTAAAAATACATTTAATATAATTATAGTGACCATCACATAAGACTGACAGCAAAGATAGTAAGCACTTTTGAGTTTATCAAGGTACACTTATTGCCAAAGGGGTGCAAAAGACAAGCAAGTGCTCAACTTTGCTTAATTGAGTCTAAAATAAAGGTTTCAGTTTCACATTCTACTTGTAACCACTTTATTTGTTAGGCCTCATATATTCATAGAAAGTGCTAATCGAAAAATGTTAACCGAAAGTTGAATGGCAATCACCCTTTAACCAAATTTGCTGATCAAATTTAAAAAATCATTCATCCATGCTTTTTGAATTTACTCTAATGCTTTTTAACAGCACTTGTGCCGTCAGAATTATTTTGTCATTATCTTACAACACAATAGGTGCCATTAGATTCATCCACAAATGATCAGTAATGCAAAAATAACATTTGATACAGTCTTGTAACAGTTTTAGACTAGAGTCCTATATATAATCATTTTATATTTTCACAATGACAAATCACAAAATTGGAACGGCAGTTGCCATTTTGTTATCTTAAACAATATTTCTGCACCTTCTTAAACAGCCTTGTTCGAGAAAAATTCTTGGTTTTTTATTACTCCAAAATACACCCTAAAATTCTTTTATAAGCTGTCTGTGTGATCTTTTGCAAAATTTGGCAGGTGCAGTCGAAAAGTTAATCCTGTATGAAACCCTAAGCCTCTCTGCAAAAGCAATTATGCCTGTAACAAAAGGCTTTCTGCTTTCAAACGACACCTAGTATTTCAAACATCACAGTCTCGTTCTCTAACATCATTGGGGATTTAAAATTTTTGCAAAAATGACCAGAAATGTCAAAATGACGTTTTTTTACTTCCAGTTTCTCTTTGCATCAGGTCACTCTGAATAAAAACATGTCATTAAAGAGAAGATGAAAAACTGAGTATCTGATATTTCACACATCAAAACCTGTGATCAAGAGCTGAAAAAATAGCAAAAATCAGTCACAACCACATACATATATTGTGAGGCGAGTGAATAGCAAAGAGGTCATGCAAGCTGATTGGCACTGAATGGCTAGTGACAGCCTGGGTTTGATACTCGCTTTAAGTGGTTTTCATCACCATACTGACTGTGTCTGTTTATCTTATAGATGTATACATGGATGAGGATGTATATACGTCTGAATGTGGCTAAGACATCTCTGCTGGTTCTGCTGGCTCATCTTGTTGGACACATAAACTTGTCAGTCATTCAACTTGCAATGTGTCGAAACGTACAAAAAGAAACTAAAAAAATATCCACAGACCTGATTTAATCACATTACCATTATTTCTATGCCATTACAACAAATCCTTGCTTAATGACGGCACTGCATTCCAGCAAAAGGCAGAATTAAATGAAACTTATTGAACACTATATCTTTGTTTCTTGCAAAGACAGACTGTTCCAGAATACATTTGAAAAGACACAGCCATCTTAATACTGCCAACTAAGGCCTTTCTAGTTGACATAATTATGTAAATCAGTAAAATCACATACCATAGGAAAACTGTGAGCACCAGTGTTTGATCCAACGGTCACAGTTATTTTAGGAATGTTTGCATTTGCGACTGCTTTCATCATACTAGCATAACCTCGTAACAGATCACCTTGAAGTTGCCCTAAAGCGAAAACAAAAATACACTACCCAAAACAACAACCCTGTAGTCAACCAAAAACAAAATAAATAAATAAATAAAATATAATATTTGCAAAACAAAACCTTATAGTCTTCAAAAGCAATGAGCAGAAAACCTGCAAATTCAAGCCAAATATGAAACAATATTGTTAGAAACAAGATCCTTGTGTCAAAAAGTAATACTATAAAACAACATAAGTTCAGAACATTTGCTGTGTCTTGTTAAAGTGATTTCATCACAAATTTTTGTGATATGCTTTACGAACCTCTAAATATAAATGTTTATATTAAAGAATCCTGCTTTCACACTGTGATTGGCTCTCAAAAGTAGACTGCCAAAAATCAATACATAGAGTGAACAGCAACAAACGGAAAGTAATAGAATATTTTTACTAATTCTCAAATGGTAGGTTGTAAATCTATTGCTTTTCTTCGCTGAGATAGATTACCTTTCGCATACTTTTCCAGTTTTAACTGTTAACACTTGACCTCTAACAACATTCATGCAACTTTCTGTCAGGTAATAAATATAACGTAAACAAATTGCTCTCTCCGTGCCAAGTTCCAAGACACTGACGTTGCTTTTATCTCTGTGATCTAGCTTGAAAGACACCCTCTAGTCTAGAGGCCACTAATTATTAATTTACATTGTTCAGTAAACTACAGTAAACTTGACAGACTGTCAACCCTTTGCATCTGTGACCTAGTTGGATAGTTTGGACAGACCTGACTGTATGGCTGGTTGCATCGCTGATGTCTTTCATGTCTATGATAATATGCAGATGACTACATTACTGGCGAATAACTTTTACCTTTCCCAGATGAGTAAAGTAAATTATAACAACATTAAAAGTACTGCACGTTTGTTCTACCAAAAATTATAATTGTAAAAACCTTTGTAAACAAGTTAAGGTTTTAGCAGTAGGCAAACCAACAAAACCAACAAGACAACTTATTGCAGTGACTAGGGTAGCTGCATTCTTAGTCAGAACCGCATGATGAGAATTGATTAGAGTTACTGATTATTCTTAAATGTTAACGTGGCACAGCACAAGTACACTAACTAGAATTAATAAACAGTTGTTCAAGGCCTACAGTGTACACTTAAGTAACCATAAAAACCTAACTATTTCAAAACTGAGACAATATCATAAATTACATTATCACATAAAAAAAATTAGTGCTATGAGCCAAAAAATGCAAAGAATCTGTTAAAACTGTTATGTACAAACAACTCAAGGCAAGCGTTTGTCATCAGCTGTTTACATAAACTTGCAGAGTGTCAGCCGATGTCAGCAAGAGATAATGTACTTTTGCGCAAACATGACCACAACATTAGATTAGCTGCTAATTTTTTCAGTTAAAAACAACGTAATATTGCTCCTGCGAAGGTTTCACGCAGTGCAATGGCTCAAGATATTGATAACTTTTAACAACACATAATTTAAACTTATATTGTAATACAGTTTAGAATCCTTTTAAACATAGCAAGCTTTTTTCATAAAAGTTAGAAATTTCATTAATGAATACCTGTAAATATTAGCGATGACGCTTTAGATGTTACATTTTGTAGAAAAATAAGAGGAATGTCACGTTGAGCACACAGTTGAATGAAATGCGAACCTTGCATGGAACCTTTCTCGGTCAGCTCACCATTGTTTGCTATAATTCCCACTAGATGGCTGCAGCAAATAAAGATAAAGCTAAATAATGGTTAGACAACATACACCATAAATATAAAAATTATTTAGTACTGCTCATTTATCAATGTAAGAAATAATAAAAGAATCATAGGAAAGCTACTAAATTTACTAGAAAGTAATAAATACACCTCCTGAACACACAGCAGTACTCATAACAAGTCAGAAGAACAAGGTACGTAAAATAAGAGTGTCTAGTAATGTAAAAGCATATAACACACTCAGATATCTACCCTTGGATGTATCCAAAAGCAGTAATCAACTGTGGATCATACGACTTCTTGAAAGGATGGTATCGACTGCCATCAAGAATACGTGCAAGAATCTAAAAGAAATAAATGTAGCTAATTTTCATTTACTGGTAACAGTCCTTGGTTTAATAAAAAGTTATAATAAAAAGGCAGTAATAAGAAATTTATAATAAAAAGCAAAATGTAACATCACGTAATAAACTAATTATCATTTCAAGCCATCTACACAGAGAAACATTCTACTACTAGTATACAATTATTCCAGAAAGAATTGTGCTTTATTGTCAATTTAATGTTGCTTTAACTGTTTTGTTTATTTAAAACTGCTATATCATAACTTAAAATTTGACAATAAGTTAAATTTAGTAGCACAACAAAATTATATTACTGTAAAATACAGTACCTGACAAAAGCACCTGCTCACAAACAAAAACAATCAGAAAAAGCTTTGAAATCTGTTTTTCTCTATGTACTTGCGTCCTTTTTAGTGTGATATCTTTATAAGTTAATAATATAAATATAAAACATCCCACCAAAAAAATAGTAATAGTAATTCCATATGATTTTTTGTACTTTTTTTCTGTCACCTACATCTCTTACTTTCTCTTATTTTTAAACGCAGCTTTTTTTTATTCATCCACCAAGATAAATCAACAACAAGAAAATGGAAGGAATGTGAATGCCCAGAAAGTTAGTCTAGAAATTAATTTTAAAAAACATAAAGTAAAGTCAAAAGCTTACTTTTAAATTGATAAATGGTTATATGGAAACCATAAAAACGGTCTAAATAAGAGACCCAGAAAATGGTAAATCCCGCACCCCTCCTTGGCAGACACAGACAAACTAAAATGTCAATTTTATTTTAGCCTCAAAGCCAAATTCAAGAACAGGTGGGTGATAATGACAACTTCTGTCCGGAAATACGTTCAGACAGATCGACATATACATGATGGTCTGCATTATATCTCCGTCAACAATTCGCTTGGGCAAAAAATAACAAGAAACATGATTTCTAGAAGTGAAACCATTTAGTGCAAGCCCATATCATAATTGCCCTAAAAAATTGCACCTTGTTCATATCTACATAGCCCGTGTCATTTGAAGGTGCTAGTCCTTCCAAATCTCCTTGACTGTACAAGGGTTCCGCCCATTGCCTTTCTGGTGAAGACACCAACTCACCAAGACTTAGTACAGAATCACGAACAATTGCAATGGCTTCAAACTCATCAGCTGCAAAGTGATCTGCATACCCACTCAACCTGCAAGGATAAGTTGATTCGGTTAACATTGATTTCAAAACAGGCAGGATAAAACAAGCCATTTTAAGCACACA
>JAQGDQ010000047.1:708442-891067 GCA_030141605.1 Tubiluchus corallicola | reverse complement strand
AACTAAAGTAGACTTGTAGTTTGGTGTGTAATGAAGAATATGCTGTCTTGTTTGAACAATTTGATATGAATTCACTGTTCAGCATGCAAACGTTTGGTTTTGCATTTTAGTACATATTATCAGAACCAGAAGAAATACCTACAATGACTGGAAACAAATTGCCACTCAAGTGTTCCGTTGATTACATATCATTCTCTGCTCACACGGATTATCAGCAGACAAGTGAGTTTGTACGACAACTCCATCCTCCTCAAGTGGTAGGCTTATTTTTCATTAGTTTTTTTAATTGTATCAATTTCTATTGCTCTGTTTTTCAGTGATTAGAAAACATCATAGTTATGTTAGGTTACCTTTTACTTTTTCCAGCAAGAATTATTGTATGTAAAGAATTCATTATCGAAAATTTTGGATTGCTCTTGATGGGATGTCAGTAAATAAAATGGGTGATGAGTAATAGCTAGTAAAACAGAAATTGATAAGATTCTATTGATGAGAATTCCCACAAATAAAGGGGTCAAGAGTTTTAAATGCATTTAAATTTCTTTTAAATTTAATCAATCATGATTAAGTAAAAAAATATGACACTGGTAGATTTAGGCATAGGAGATTAGTTGTTCTCATGTGTGTAGACATGCAACCTAATCTGTTCTAAAGCAATTTATACGACACTCTGCACTATTGTGAAAGAAACAAATTTTATCAAGAACTTTAGACGTAAAAACATTAAGAGCATTACAAATGTTTTAACTGCATAATTTGGCAGTCTCTTCGGTGTGACAGAGTTTGCAAACTGTTTGTTGTTGTTAAATTCTGTCATGCTAAAGTGACTGCTAGATTGTGTAGTCGAAATATTTCTAATGCTTTTAATGTTTTTCTGTTTTAAAGATCTTAACAAAAGTTGTTTCTTTTACAATAATCTGGCCTAATTTAATTTATTATTACTGTTTTAGATTTTAGTACACGGTGAACAAAATGAGATGAGTCGATTGAAAGGTGCCTTGGTTCGCGAGTATGAAGATGACACAGAGACAAACATTGTTGTACATAATCCCAGAAACACACAAGCTGTAGATCTGTACTTTCGTGGTGAAAAAATGGCAAAGGTAACTGTTTTATTACATTCTAGTTGCTTCCCGCTGCTAACTTCATTAGCGATATTATATTGTGCAGTGAAACGCTACATTCTGTATATTGCTGAAATGCATACTAATGTTAATCTTGGCTCTTTGGTAAACTTTATCAAAAACAACTAACACTCTTTCAGTTTGTTAAAGCTTTTGCTATTAGTAATATGCTTTTTATTTTATAGATGGTGTATTTATTATACAGACAGATATTTTTAAATATCAAAGAATTTAAAATTTGTTTAGCTGGTGTAAGGTTATAAATCAGAAAACTGTTTTAACTGCTTCCTGTACTCTATCAGTCTTTCTCTCTGTCAGTCACTGCATTTTTGGTAAAATATAAATATTTGTAGGTAATGGGAACTTTGGCATCTATGAAACCAAAAGATGGACAGAAAGTGTCTGGAATATTAATCAAGAAAAATTTTAATTACCATGTAGTAGACCCATCTGATTTATCTAGTAAGTATTTTTGTGTCTTCATGTTTGATATTAGGTAGTATTCAAATCATGCGTAACAAATGAATGCTTTCAAAAAAATGTTTTAATTGGGTAATTAAATGCTTAATTGAGTAGTTTAAACTGTATCATAAAGCAGAAGGAAATGCCTTCCCCCAGCCTATGCTAAAGTGTTATCTGACTTTATCAACAAAGTATGTCTTCACAACTTCCTTTTGTTCAGATTACACCAACATGACAACAAGTATAATTACACAAAAGATGAGCATACCATACACTGGTACAATACAGCTACTACAGCATAATCTTAGTCAGTTATCGGGTGATGTGGAATCCTTGAATCATCAGGGAAAATCGGCTCTGAATGTGTTTAAAGCTGTAACTATTACATATGAACCGGAAATGGTGGTTTTGGAGGTATGACTAGCCATTCGTGGCACTGTAATTATATTTTTCTATAACCATTTTCTCCAATTGCCCCTTTTCCATGTTATTGCTTTTATACGTTGCTAAAATGCAAGGTATTATATAAATGCTTCCAGTAAGCTGTAACTTGTATTCCTTTTTATTTTTTTGATAATTTACGTCACTTTCTGCTCTATATAAAAATGCATAAGCATCTGAATACGAATTTTTCAGGTATATTACCAGACTGTTGGTGACCAAAAGCGTTTTGTAATATTAACATAATAGTGAAACATATTAGTGTGATAATTTTAAAATTCATACAAGTGTTGCCTTTAAATTTTTAGTGTACTTAATATATATTTTACAGTGGATAGCAAATCCTGTCAATGATATGTACGCTGATGCTTGTGTGGCTGTAATTCTCAATGCTGAAGGAAACAAGGATGAACCAGTCAAATGTAAGCCTAACTGTAAAAGTTTAAAACATACTTAATTCATAAGAAGAGTTGATCTTTAAAATGTAATACTTACTTTAACAGACTGAAGATATGGAGCCCATTTCAATGTAATAATAGTAGTGAAAGACACAACAACTAACAGTTAGAGGTGCAACTAATAATTATTTTATTATCATCCAAGTGCTTTCGGGGAGTGACGCCATTATTAAGGAACAGAAACAGCTAACTACAATTCAAGAATTTGAAATAAGATAGAACTGATATAAAAATCTGATGAATTACAGTGAGAAATAACTCTGATGTGACAGTAACCAAATTGCAGATTATCCAGTAGAACAGGGTTTAACAATGAACTCAAATTTGTAACAGAGTAGTCATAATTATCAAGGATCATTCAGCAATATAATAAGGAAATTACAGAGACTAAACTTAAGCTTACATAATGGAAGGTCGGAGGACAGCAAAAAGTTAAAAATTTATCATTAAGTTGCACGGACACAAACAGCAGATGATACCACATTAGAGAGAACATACTAAAATATTCAAATTTGACTCGAGTACTTTAGGTCCACACACCTAGCAGACTCACAATAGATATTAGTACTGTCATAGATACAGTACTATTAGCTAGGTATTTTCAGTACATAGTTATGCTGAGAGTCGTGCTACAAGCATAGTGTTGAATACAGCTCTACAGGATTTAATATGCAAGGCCTCCAGTATGACACTATCATAGGCAGTTTCTTCCCCTGTCAACGATAGCAAAAGATGGGAGAAAATATCCTCGATACTACCACCATGTTCTTCATGATGTCTGCATAATACCAATCTATTATGTTTGGATACATGAACAGAGGTGGGGACACATCTGGCCTATGTTACAATCTAGACATGAATGCTTGTAAACCTCACACGATGCACACATCCGATCGTGAACACCAGAAACAGTCAAAGCCTTTCTAAGCTTAAAAAGACACCAGCCTTTACAAGGTTGTTTGTGTCTGTGTAAAATTATGACTAATTTTTAGCTTTTTACTGTCCTGCTACTTTCCATTGTATAAGCTCAAGCTTAATCTTTGTAATTTTCTTATTGTAGTTGCTGAATGATCCTTCATAATTCTTAGTATTCTTTTACAAAGTTTGAGTTCGTTTTTACATCCTGCTCTACTGGATAATCTGCAATTTGGTTACTGTCACATCAGAATTATTTCACCCTGTAATTCATCAAATTATTATTTTAGTTTTATCTTATTTTAACTTCTTGAATGGTAATTGGCTGTTTCTGTTCCCCGATGATGGTGTCACTCACTGAAAGCACTTGAATAATAATAAAATAAGTATTGGGTCGCATCTCTAACTGTTGGTGATGTCTTTCACTACAATTACAACTTTAATAGTTCTGATTTCAAATCTGGTTTTCTCAAATTCTTTTTTCATAATCAGTGCTCAAGCTATACCCTTTTATTAATACTAACCCAAGAAATTCAAAGTAAAAGTATTATTTTTAATGACCAGACTTCATTCCATGCTCTGCTGCCAAACATAAATTATCAAGTTTGCCTGATGTTGTTTTTTGATATTTCAAAACTGTTTATTTTCAAAATCTTTCGATAGTGCTTATTTTTGTATTTATTTACGTCCAAGAGTAAAAGAATTCTCATTAAAAATGAATGATCTGACTTCATTCTGTGCTCTGTTGTTGCGAAACATAAATTGGCAAGTTTGTTGATGCTGTCTCTCATTATTTCAAAGCCGTTTATTTTCAAAGTGTTTTGATAATGCTTATTTTTGTATTTGTTTGCATCCTAGAGTAAAAAAATGCCATTAAAAATGACTGTAGATGTCAAATAGCTAGAATATTAGCATGGTTTTAGCTGTAGATATTGTTTGTACCTGTAAGCCTTCAATGCCATCTGTAGTGGCAATTTTAAACATCTGTAGAAGGGATGCCATACCTTAGAATGACTATATGATAGCAGGTGCAAGTTGTTTTTGATAGTAAGCCAGTTATTTAAATTTGAAGGTGATGCTATAGTATGTTTATATGTTCTTTGAAAATAATTTTTCTGTCTGTAGAAGGCATGCCATGAAATGAGTATGTGATAGCACGTGCTTAAAAACTGTTTGCAAATAAATTCATTATTTGAATTAGAAAGCTGTGCCACATTCCTTTTGGATTTTAAAAGGAACATTTACAATTTCATTTTTTTGCCTTGCAGTTTAGCCTAAGGCTCACGTATGCAAATATCAGCAACTTTTGCTTTGTTAGTTTCCGGTTACTCAGTTAACTTGAGTCTAAGTGGAAATACATTTTTATACCTTTAATATTTCAGACTTGTTAACTGCACCACTAAAAGTTGATAAGATGCACTTCAAGGAATGCTTGATGGAGTTACTGGCTGACATGTTTGGCACTTCGTGTTTAAATAAAGTCTTTAAAGGTGATTTAATGTCAATTGTCGTGGATGGAAAAACTGCTGTAATAGACGTGGATACTTTGGTAAGAAAGGAAATGCAGTTTTAAGTATTTCTTGGTATTATTTTTAGATTAAAATATTTGACAGTGTGTTTACACTGTGTTTGCAATCTGCCTATAATGGATAGCCATTTTTGACCATCAGTTTAGGAGTCCCAAGTTATTCTTCAAACTGAAATGTGTTTCAAAACTATTGGTGATGCATTCAGTTCCTTCTTGCATGAAACAGATCTTCAGTTAATTTTTTTGTGTGTTTCCAGTCCTGCTGCATCAGTGAGCTTGACAGCATCTGTTTATCCATTGTTCAGGCCTTTCAAATATTATATTTCCAAGATGACTAAGCCTATGTTTGCCAAACTTGGTACTGTGAACACTAGAGTAAAGTTCATCCCATGTTTTACGCTTGGCATGTGAGCAGCAAAATCTTTATTGCTCATGCAAATGCCTTATAAACTAGAATGGAGACCATGATAATCAGTTATATACCAGACAAATACAACACCAAGGAATGTATACCATTAAAATTATTTTCATTGTTTCAAACTGTTTTTGATTACTGTTGCCCTTTTCCTGTTTCACTTTAATCTTGCCAACAGAGCAACCGATGGATTAATGAAAACAATTTAGTGCATTTCTTCATAATTTTACAGGAAGTTAAATGTGAAGATGATGAGAGCCTACAGCAAATGGTTTCAACAGCAGTAACGAAATTACATCAAGCCATTGCGCCCATGAAGTTATGAGACATCATCATTTCCTGTTAGCGAGCAAAGTTTGCCATCATGATTTTAGGGTAAAGCTTTTGCTGAGACTGCTGTAATTTATTTGTAAAGCATGTAAATAATGTAAACAAATAATGTTGTCCACACACAAACTATTTCTGTAAATATTTAAAAGGAAAATAAAGCCTGCAAAGACTAAATGTCCTTTTTATTATTTATTAATTATTGTCAGCACATAGCTGGACAGTTGTGCGAAATGTAAAACCTAAACAATTTTAATCAGTACTGAGCATAATAATGTATAACAATGTGTTGTGCAACAGTACTTTAAAGAATAATTATCAAGTTATTAATTGTTATCATGTGGCCTTACTTGACACAAAAAAGACAAAACTTGTAATGTAAATTAATGACGTTTGTGTGGCAAACTAGCAAGTAACAACAGTATTAAAATATTTCAAGTATTGCATAAATACTTAGCAAAATGTTAAGGCAAAAATCATTCTTCATCTACAAGCATTAATAGCTAACTTTTTATTAGCTGTAATTTATTAGCTTTATAAACTGTAAAGTTATTTACAAGCAGAGAAAGATAACTCTAAATATTTAAACCTTTAATAACAAAAGTGGTTGTGTTTAAAAACTATTTACACCTTTATAAACTTTTTTGACTTGTCAATTTGAGCATCTAAATGCATAACTTCATAATTCAAAGCAAATTATCAGGTAAAGAGTAAAGGCGAAATTAGAAGCTTAGTACAGTTTGCATATAACCAATCAGTTTTAAAGCTTTAGTTTTTTGGCCCTATTTTTGTGAATATCTCTATATTTTGGTATCTTTAAGGGTGATTAGTTTACAGGATTTACTTCAACTTACGTAGTACAACACAATTTTAATGAACACCAAAAATGCTTTAGTTTTATTAATCGAATAATGCTTTTAGCATGTTGTGCCACAGGTTTAAATACCTTACCAAGATATATTTTACCATTGTCAAAAAACATGTAGATTCCTTTTTATATATGCAAGTTATTATCTTAGCATAGCTTCTGTTACATTGAAATGCAACTGTTAAATTAATTTCTGTCTTTCACGAATATCACATCTGATGCCGAGGCCTGACATATTCTCTGGGAAAAACGCCAGTAAAGTCTATTTTCCTCAAATTCTGATCAACCACATCAGAATATTATATATACCTTGCTGAAAATTTCGAAAAGGATTTGAAGCCTAAATTGTTGGCATGCAAGTCCCTCATGCTTAAACAAGTTCAGAACTACTACAGCAATCTTATATTTAATTATATGTGTTTGGGTGATAAAAATTATATCCGTAATTGATACAACTCTACTCAAAAAGTGTGGTAGTGAGTCCGACTCCCTTTTTAGTTTGCGTCATTACTTTTTTTTAGTTGCCTAAAACCATGGAAAAGATTACTACAAAGATATTTAGCTAGTAATGTTGGGAAAACTTCCTACAAAAAAATTGTAGTGAATTTCCAATGAGAAGAATTTTGTGACGAGTGTTTGTCATTAAAACTCTTTAAGAAAAACAAAGCAAAGCACTCGGATATTTAGTTCATCTACTGCAGCTATTAATTAGAAGAGTCTATGTTAAAGTCATGTGAGCAGTGTTATAACAACAGTAACAGCTCAATTGATAACAGGCTTATGTCCCATTTTTCTGCTGTTATGTCAAATATTTATGTCCAGTTTAAATGTTTACTGTAGGGCAGGAATCTGTGTTTTGCTTGTTTCGCCATTTACATATGTGTATATAATAATAATTAGATAAACTATAAATTACAAGAGGTTAACATACAGTTTGTACATAATCAGGTATTCAACTCTGTATATACAACTATTTAAAATATAGACATCAAACATCAAAATGTGTCAGTTATAATGCATCTTTAATTCTGTTCTTTATTCTGGTTCATTGTATATTCTATAGGCAGGATCATCCTTTTCTTTTTCTTTCAGAATGAGGCACTGAAATAATTTACATACATAAATAACCTATATAAATAAAACTAATGCTATTATAATTACAGTAATGAGAATACAAGGTAGTTTAATTATGCTAATTAACTATACGACTTCATGTTCGATATTTGGGTTATTGAACAGCAATTCTTGATACTTCCCTGTGATTGGCGGCAACTTGGTTGGTGACCTTGGGTCAACGTTCACGTATGTGTGACCTGCTTTGTTCAACGCCTCAAGTACGTGGCAAAGTTTAGTAAACGTTGGTCTCTTTATTGGGTCATGCTCCCAACAGCTTAACATAATTTCATATCTGGATGTGAAACATAAAAAATTGGTTTTCATAGAATAAATGTCACGTAAAAAGAGAATCAAAAATTCAATTAATTTTTAATTGCTTTTTTCTAAATTTTATTCCAATGAAGTTTTTAAAATTGCAAAATAGTTTTTCCAAAACTAGATGTACTAAAAATTAATTTTTGCATTAAAAGGTTTTCACGTGATGTACCTGGTTATAATAAAGCTATGTGCAGTTCTGCACGTAATCATTGCAAGTATGCAATTTATCATTGTATTAATGTTTGATGAATTCAGCCAACGGCTGACAATTATAATATTAAAAGCCATGTAGCTTGTACATTATTTATGAAAAATAGTTCTTTTCTCATAAGAGTGAAGATTTCTATTATTACACTGTAAATGTGCTCCATTTAACACATTCAGAATCTCATGAAACGTAAAACATTTTCACTACTGACAGCGTTAATGTCACAGCATTGTGAAAAAACTATTTATAGTTCGACAGTTGAATAGGCGAGTTAATCTTTATTTCGAGCAATCAAAAAGATCTCATAATTTCTCATGAAAACCTGACTGCGACAACAGCTTTTTATTTCTACAAAACCGGATTAATATTGCGACATAAAATAAATCAAAAGATTTCGATGTTACGGGCTACTAAATGAACTATAACATGAATGGCTATAAGATTTTACAGGGTCACTGTTAGTGCCAATAATAAAAATGAGGTAGTTTTTGTATTTTGCTTGCAAAAAAGTCCGAAATAAATACAAGCAAAAACAACTAATGGCACGGCTACAATTCTGTCTAATATTTGCTTGCACAGTGAATCTTCGGATTTTCAATACTTCAAATATCACTTACATTTGTTCATTGCAGTTATGAGGTTTTTCAAGACGATTCCCTCTAAGTAGAAAGCTCAATAAATCTCTGTCAGACACTGTTGGATAGGGAAAGCCTCCTGCAAATGGCAGTTTAAATGTCTATTCAAGTTATTTTTGGCAACAATTCTGCTACTTTGCATCAATAGTAATTTAACCTGCTCAACAAGTTCAAACTATTGTAAGTATCATGTTTTTATGTAAATAAGCCACATTCCTTTTGTGTGTTTCAGTGACAGTAACAAGGAAATAAGGCGGCATGTACATATCTGTAGCAGAGCCATAGAGAACATATTTTTGCCGTATGAGCTAAATGCATGCGTATGTGGCAAAGCTGCTCAAATTTAAATACCAATATGACGTTTTAATGTTACTAAAAAGCGGTAGTATTTTTTCCCTAGTTGCAGGTAATTTGTAACCACTTACCTAATGTGCATATCTCCCATAAGACCATACCAAAAGCCCACACATCGCTCTGTGAAGTATAGACGTTATCTCGCATTGCTTCTACACTCAGCCATCTTAGTGGAATCCTCCCACCGCTGGTCTTCACGTAGATTCCCTCCCTCGATAGACCAAAGTCGCTGATTTTGAGGGTTTTGTTAGCACCAACCAGGACGTTTCGTGCTGCTAGGTCTCTGTGTGTTACACCTTTACTAGATAGGTGTTCCTGTAACAGAAATTTAGACAACATTTGTTCTGGAAGACGGTGTATATAGTACATTGTAATACGAATTATATAAATTACTAATTTAGTGCTTATTTACCAAAAAATGTCTAGCTAGCATTGCGTATTCGCATTCATTGGGTCAATCTACGAAGACACTTTGTGTATTTAAGCTTTCTGTATTTTGTGAACTACACATATCTGACACAAGCACATATTAGAGAATGTATATATAGGTAAGTGCATCTAAAAGTAGTACAGTAGTCGCCCCTTAATAGACTCAATCACTTAATTGATCTTTTATGCCTACCATTCCCTCTGCAATTTGCAAAGCAAAGCACTGCAGCTCCTGCGCATCCAGTACGCATTCTATATCTCCAAACTCTTCTAAATGTCTCTTCTTGGTTTTCTCGGATGGTTCTGTGCCTCCGCTGAATGTGATGAGGTCTGTGTCATCAGAGGAGGAGGAAGTGAGCAATGTGGAGGCGGTGATATTAGCTGCTGCTGGTGTGGATGCAGGACAGCAGTCTGAAAGTGGACTGTTCATGGGCGACACAGCTTCTGCTTTATGTGTTGCTATCCGCCGACCGGTTTTCTTCTCATACTGAAAAAGGCGATCCCAATATTTAAAGCAACAATCTGTTATGACTTTTCGCGTTGTTTCAAAAGATGGGACTACATGCTAATAAGCTTATAGTTTTCAAGATTCTAATTTTTGATTCATTTTATTTTGTGAGTTTTTTAAGAGTTGTCAATGAACAATTTAAGATTTAGCTACGCGTGCCCTTAGATATTTTACACACATCAAATTCAACCGTTTTTATATATTATCACCTAATGCATACTAGTTTATGAAGCAGTATTCTAACTTAAATCTTTTAGGAGTTTCATAAATTTATATCACTTTATACACTTGTTTCATTTCCAAGTTTCAATCACATGCATTTTTTTGTTCTAGACATCTTCAAACATCTTGGTGCTACTCCACCAACTTTCAGCAATTTTCTAAAATGTTTGTATGATTTTACGCCAAACACGCATGGCAAGCGTGGTATCAAGCGTCTTCGAATTGCTTTGTGCGGCTACATGGTTTATATAAAAATGAATGAATACAATTGAAGTCGTGTAAAAATATTAAAAAAGTTAAAACCCTACGTGAAAATATCTCTTACTCTTAGTGTGTGGGATCTAGAGCTGTACAAAAACAAACAGAATGGTATGAAAATCATTTTTTAATTTTCAAGATAATGGAAATGCCAAAAGTATAGGCAACCTGAAGATATGTAGAACCGTGTTAAGACATCCAAAACCGTGCAAACTGTGTAAAAAGAACTGAAATGCTTTTCCAGCACAAAATATGTGCTTGAAATTTCAGTATATAAAGTGAGGCCGAAACTATATTTGCTGAGGATGTGTTATAATCCAGAACCAAGTAAAGCAGTATATTTATAGTCTTGCTCTGGCACAATAATCCTTATACTTAACGATAAGTTAATCGAGGATACATTTAAGTATTACTTCTACATTAAATGATGACTAATTTTGAATTTCATCAATTGCAGTTCTGAAATTAAGTTTGCGTGTCAATGCAAATAATCGGCTGCAGTGAAAATAATCTTTAAGTGCTATGATAGAGATAAAATTGCATCTGCTAACTCATTTTATTATAGAGAGCTAGTAGGAGTAGTCGGCGGCAATTTCACAAAATTGAGATTCCTATCGACTTGAGAGGATGGATGTCGCTTGGGATTTCTTCAATTCTAGATATGCTTTTAAGAAAACGTCCTATTAGTTCGACCTTACAGTGCGTCTGTATACAAATCAATACTGGCGCTCATTATTCAATGAAAGTACAAACTCGGAAAAAGTCATACAATGAAAATTAATAGCGAAGAAAATTTAAACACAAACGATGAATTGTCAAGTTTTCAGCAATGCAGACAAAATTTCTTTCGGTAAAGCAGCCCTGTTTTCAGCCAGTCTGCAACACAATACAATTTAACTGCCTTATTGCTTAGTACTTTAAAATAATTATCCATAAGATTAGTAAAGCTATAAAACGTATAAATGTCGTAATTGTCAAAAACCACTAGCATCTACAATTTGCAGCACGCCTAACATTAAATTCTCGAACTTGAAATAATCTGCAGAAATGCTAATGCAGGGTTTTCGTAACGTTGGCTTAACTTTCTGAAGAGACAGTTACTCGTTTATTGAGTTTTTCTGCCCAACTACATCGATATATTATTTAGAACGCTGTCTGCCTTTGCTATAAAACTTATCTTATCGTAAAAATTTTGAATACGGAGCAATTAATTCTTACGAGATGTTAAAATATAAATATTGGCTAACAAACTTGTTATATGAACTAAAACAAGAACAACATCATGGCGAAATAGACGGGTTTATAGAGTTCAAAGATTTGTTATTTGAGATTTTGATACTCAATTTTTACAAAAATAAATGTGGTTTTTTAGTTACTAGTAGTTCCATTAAATGACACTTTTTTACTCAAGTTTTATTCAATGCTCACCGTTCTTCTAAGATTCCGCAAATACTTGAGCAAATCACCGTAAGGAACATATTCCATAATCATGCAATAAGGTTCCTGTATGGTAACACAACCCAGCATGGTAACAATGTTCTTATGCTGACCAACATGCTTCATCATAGAAATCTCGGACAAGAAGTCATGCTTCTCCGCTTCTGTTGCTCTGTCTAAAACAAACCGTTCCAGGTCAAATTATAACGATTCCGTGTTTCAAGGACAAAAAACTGAAATTACGAAAACTAGGTGGCACACAATTTTACGAGATTCCTTTAAAATTATGTTACATTGAAACGGCATGTAAGTTGTATGCTATATTTAGTGCCGTTATCTATGTTTATTATTGTTCTATTTAGAGCTACTGCTATTATCACTTTCACAACATATGTACCGCTGTCATAACCATCACCACTGCTACTAAATTTGGAAATCAGTCTTTAAAATATGAAAAAAGCCAAAACATCTAGAGAACTTCTTGAGACATTCGTATATGGTTATGCGAAATTTCTGACTTACATATATGAATTCAGTGATCTCGTGCCGTGTTAGTCCTGTGATTCCATTTACTCGTTCTCGTGTTCCAGCGAACGCAGTAAAACACAGCACAAGTCATCCAGGTTATGCAAAGTTTATACAACAGTTAATCGAATCATATTCATTACGACTTTGCTAGCATTGAGCTGGTGGGTTAGAAACACCATTAAACTAATGCAGTTTTTATGCAATCAAGTTGCCCACGGAAGCATGTGTAATTACTGCTTACTGAATGTACTGGCGATTAACCATATTACTCTGTGGCTAAGAATTAGAAGTTATTGTCTACATTCTCAGCTAGCTTGATGCCAGTGTGCTTAAGGGATGAGTACCTACACGCATTAAGTCGTAAAAAGGTCACTACTTGCTGTTAAGTGCACGTAAAGAGCTTACTCCTGAGCTTCTTGATTGCCACAACAGTTTCTCCCGGGACGCCTCCAATGGCGTAAGCGGTACCTACGTACACCTGTCCGAAAGCTCCTTCGCCTATTACTTGTTCTACAGGAAAAATAAATTATTATTAAAATTAACAATCAGAAGTAACTAGGTTAAGTTAAGGCTGAGTTTTCTGATCCTTTTTTAGTTAAAGAATGAATGAAGCCGTACTTTTTGTAACAATGGCATTGCATCCTACAATTAAGGGATCTTCTGATGCCGCTAATTAAGAATAAATCTGTAGTTAACAAAAATTAAACGCGAGCATCATGTTATCACTGACATTTTAATTAATTATGCTTGCACGCTTTCACAGTTAACGTGTTACGAATGGCAACTCTCTTGTAAGGCATTCATAAAAAAGTTTAGACCCTATTAATTTGGCAATACTAATTAACTGTAATTTAACCAAAGTAATTAGAAGAAAGTATGCTGGCGCTGACTTTTCTCTACCGACTGCTATTATAGAAAGCAATTATGAGTATGAAATTTATCTTAAAGTACCAAAAATGTATTTTACTGTTTGTCTGAAGTATTGAAGTCTAACCATTTCTTAATATTGTATTAAGTTAGTGCAACTACACTGCTATTCTAAATTAATCTATACTAAAATCTGTACTAAAATTCCATTGTATTTCTGCTGCCCAATTTTTGTCTAATATATTTAACTATTATTTCTGGTCAATAGACTATATAACTACTACTATATGCTAATTTGTATCCACATAACTTTAATGAACATGAATATGAATATTCATGTACATAAACTAAGGTGATGGTTAGCCAGTCGTTTCTGTTTTACTCTGTTCCGTGAATGTCGTGCTGTTTTTTCTCATCTTTCTTTAATTGCTGGATTTTTATTCTGTTCTTGTCACAACCCGGAGTGAGGCACCAAAGCTTACAATCTTCGTTTCGAGGTTTTATTTATACTTTTCCATCGTCATCGTAAATTGTAATTGCTATTATGAAATGTATGTGTAAAATTTTATATATATTTATACAAATCAGTCAAATGAAATTTGAATCTAAATTTAAATCATCAAGAATTAATCTGTGTCGTTTGTTATACGGCTTTCACTAGCTCGTGAGAAATTTTGGAACGTCACTTATTGCTTTCTTATTTACAAGAATACGTAATTATCATAGGAAAACTGAATAGCCTATACGTAATTCTATTTTGTGAAAAACCACTGCAACACTGAACGCCTGGGGAGAGAATATGAAGTAATTTGTCTTACCGAATTTGAGTCGAGCATAACTGAATTCGTTCGAGTCTGCACGGCCGTCGGCAATGGCGTCTTCAATTTCTTGTTCGACGTAGAGGACATTGAGCTCCAAATTACTGAAAGCAAAACCAAAAAAAGCTATTCGTAATTCCTGTTAATACAACTGAAGCCAAGCAGTTCTCTGACCAGCTGTTTATCAGTTTTATTGCCTTGCATTATAGTATTGTTGAACTAGTTCTGTGACCAACTTTTCGTAAGTTTTATAGCCCTGCACTCTAGTAGTGTCCCGCTTTCAGCCAATCATCACTACTGGAGTAACGGTACGCAGCGAAAGAGGTCTCTCGAATAGTTTGTCCTATAGATACGGACACCCAGGGAAACGATTCATAGCCTATGGAACTATAATCAAAATTAAAAACAGAGCCGCGAAAAATAACGGAAGTGGTGAACCAACGGCTTAATTTAAATTAAGCCAACCTAACCTAAACGAATCTAACCTAGTCCTTCCAACCTAAATTATGACCGAACTAGGAGAACAGTAATGACAATCCTAAGGAAAACAACGAAGTTACCAAGCAGAACTCGAGTTTCTTATTTGTACAAGAGAAACTAACAATAGTGAAATACCCCAATGAGACTGAGAGACACGCGCTTCCTGAATGTGCGATTCTTACACTCTGGGCAGATGAAGACCTGGGAGTAAAGCCTCGTTCAGTCCAAGATTTAACCTGGAAACGACTAAACTCAATTAGTTCAGTGCACAAGGCCTTTATAACGCCATTCATGCATATACAATTAATTATACATGAAGGGTTCCTATTCGTAATTCATTGATTATTGCAAAAGAAATACATGTTGCAAAGAAGTTAAACCTTGAAACCTCAAACTGACCGTTCAGTCTCGAGCCAAAGCTGACGAAAATTGGCAATTACCGCTGACGTTTCAGACGTAATGTCACTGCGCGATGCATATAGGAATGTACGAAGTGGTAAAAAACATGTTCAATCTCAGGAGAATTCGATATTAATGGTGGCTGTTATTAACACTTGAAGCGTCTTTTCCCATTTGACAAGGATTTTGTAAATGGGAAAAACCACGTTGTCGTGCTGTAAGCTAAAATAATACAAAAAAATGGAATAAAAAAGATTGCAGAAATTTAGTTCAAGGTTGCGAAAATTAAGCATCGTTAGTATTGGTTAACGCGTGGATACGTAGCTACGGGTAAAACTGAACATAAAAATTTCAAAATTATTTGACTAAAAACCTACGCTACAATGAATTTTAGAGGTATGGTACAGTAAACATTTGATTGAGGTACGCTAAACATTATCCTGAGTTGTGAATCTCTGGGAATTAAGACGTCGTTATTGGCACACGTAGGTCTGGGCGAGGCACGCTTTAAAAGTGTTATTCTAAAATTTAGACGGCCTTGTTTTTTTGTTTTAGTAATCTTTAACTGAAGCCGTGCTGATTGCACCGCCAGATGTACGGCGATAGATTTCAATAAAGTCTGAGTGTTTTTACGTGTTTATTTCGTTTATCAGTGAAAATCTGTAAGCCTCCCGATGCGATAGCAAGGAATCACTTTCTGGGTTCGATTCTCCGCAGAATTTAACACCCCTAAAATGCGGATGAGCTGTCACTGTACATGCCGGTATTAAACTGGAGGAACTTATTGGTCCACGTTAGTCTATTAGTCACACAGTAGTTGTTTTTAATCTATTTATTTTTAGTCTACTTTTTAATTTGTATGTACAAGTTATACCTGCAAGTATTATGTAACAGGCGTAAATAACTATAAAATTATTCGGATAGCGTTAATTATAATATAACATAATAACTCTACTAGTATGTGTTTACCAGTACTTCTAATTTCGTGGTAGAAATTCGATGTCTTCGTTACGCTTGGCTATTTTAGGTACGTAGTCGCTTTCCTTTGCCAACCTGCCAAACTTTTGACGAACACTATGTACCAAAAAAACGAAGTGGGCAACACGCAGGAGGTGAGAGTCTCGCAGGAAGTTCTATAACTCTCATTCCAGGAAATAAAAGATAGTGGTAGCAACATTTGTGGGGAATCTCTTAATTAAAAATGTAATCCAGTTTAGACTAATTATGTGCAAAGTGTTTCACTGGAGCTTCTGTCCTTTCAAACTAGACGACGAAAAATATAAAAACAAAATCGAAATTGTGCCTGTTGGACGTTTTTAGGGTGTGTGACGGTTTTAATCACAAGGAACTGAGAGAACTCCAGATCATCCACTACGCAAGCTTCTATTCGCAAGGAACTGTGAGAACTCCAGATCATCCACTATGCAAGCTTCTATTCGCAAGGAACTGTGAGAACTCCAGATCATCCACTATGCAAGCTTCTATTCGCAAGGAACTGAGAGAACTCCAGATCATCCACTACGCAAGCTTCTATTCGCAAGGAACTGTGAGAACTCCAGATCATCCACTACGCAAGCTTCTACTCGCAAGGAACTGTGAGAACTCCAGATCATCCACTACGCAAGCTTCTATTCGCAAGGAACTGTGAGAACTCCAGATCATCCACTACGCAAGCTTCTATTCGCAAGGAACTGTGAGAACTCCAGATCATCCACTACACAAGCTTCTATTCGCAAGGAACTGTGAGAACTCTAGGTCATCCACTACGCAAGCTTCTATTCGCAAGAAACTGTGAGAACTCCAGATCATCCACTACGCAAGCTTCTACTCGCAAGGAAGTGTGAGAACTCCAGATCATCCACTACGCAAGCTTCTATTCGCAAGGAACTGTGAGAACTCCAGATCATCCACTACGCAAGCTTCTATTCGCAAGGAACTATGAGAACTCCAGATCATCCACTACGCAAGCTTCTATTCGCAAGGAACTGTGAGAACTCCAGATCATCCACTACGCAAAGAACTGTGAGAACTCCAGATCATCCACTACGCAAGCTTCTATTCACTATAAAATGCTTGTGTATGACGACTATCTTAGTCTGGAAGAACTTCTATGTATAAATATAATGATTCTCATGTCTGCCCACACTGCTCGTATCTTAGTATCTTGCTCGACTTTTTGCCTCTTAAGTAATTTATCGAGTGAGCTCATCTGTCTTAGGTAAACAAGAATATTTGTTGACTGTGAAAGTGACTCCTCCAACGGAATAGGGTGCTCTGCTTCTACAAGGCAAGCCGACTTCTGAAGGTTGCTTACCTAATTTAGCTTTGGCTTTTGCCAGACCTGCTGTGTGTTTTTTGAAATGAAAAATATTGCAACTTCCAAAGCTGCAAGCGTCAAAGTAAAACGTGTTTATCAAGTTAAAATTTAAACGAGGTCTTTGGTGTAATATTTACTCATGACTGAGCTTAACCATTTCAAACAAAAATAATCACATGTAGTAGTAATTTATTGTCATTCTTTACTTAGCCAATTTCAGATAAACTTTTCTCAGAAACTAAAATGAGATAATTATATTGTTGCAAAAAAGATGTGCATTCGATTTAAGAGACCGCTTCAGCCCAACTGGAACCTTTTCTTATGGAAGATGGTGCAAACCCACAAATTAATCAAGTTTGATACGAAATTTGAAAACAATTAAGCTCATAATTAATCAAAATTAAAGTTACTCTAATTATCTAGGATCAATCTAGAATAAGCGATGTAACATTGGAAATGCTGAACTGGTTGGGATGAGTGGACAGTCGTAATGGCTACGGAACACAGTAGTTTAGCGGTCATGCATCTGTCTTCTAGGCTCAAGGTCCCTGGTTCAAATCCACGTTGTCTTCCAACTTTTCACATTTCCTCTTTGATTTCAAATGTAATTAGTTGTGGGTTTGCACCATAGTTAACAATAATCTTGATGTTAAACTTAGAAAAACTTAATTCCTGTGGACAAAGTTAATGGATTGATTTCTATGTCCTAAACTTTAATGGATGTTACTGGCAGGTCTCAAGTTCTGAATTGTGATGGACATGCATTGATAACTTGTAATGGTTGAAATTCTATTCTTCTTCAATGATTTAAAAGATAAAACCCATGTATGAAATCTCAGTCACAGTACGAATCAATGTAAATTATGCTTAAATGCAAATTTAAACTCTTCTGAATCCGAAAAAATTCCGGTCCAATATTACATATGAACAACAGATAATAAAAGATGCACAAATAATTATAAATATGACGGTTAGTAATTTAAAACAAAATGTTTAGTTATTATCGAGCTAACCGAGCTTGTTTGGCTACCTGGTTGCTTGGGTCAATTAAATTCATGTGTTTGTTATATACCCTTCAAATGTTGTGTAATTATAAGAACATCTGTATACATGTACTTACTTGACGGAGATGGGTGACCCTAGGCCAGACAACAACGTTCCCTCTGTATTTCCGGAGTAGTTAGACGTGTCGTGAGGAATGTTGTGCTTTTTGTCATACCGATTATGATGGCAGTGATGCTGGTGCCGCTTCTGGTACTTTCTGCACATGTAGAGCAGGACTAAGAGAATACTGGCCAGAAATATAAGAATAGGGATAGCAATTTTCAACGCCAGAGCCGTGTGTTCACTGTACGTTGATCCGTTTGCTAGAGCTGCTACACATAGATCTGGAATGACATAAATATAAAAAAAAGAATTGTTATTTTAGTGACTTGAAAATTTACGAATGCCCTAAAACAGACTATCATTTTTGGCAATCGACTTGTCACAAGGCAATCTTTTGGTCTGACTGAGTACATTATATATATATTAACATTAAAACAGATTGCTACCCCACGAAGTTTAGGCAGTATAAAATTTGAAAAATCAGTTTCGACGAGGACATTTGCCATGCCACCATCAGTAAACATGAGTTAGTGTTAAGTTTTTTTTATTGTGCAGCACGTTGATTATTTTCTCCACGATTTTATGACAATGTTCACAGATGATGGCAAAAGCCCATTGCGAAAACAACAGATCTTTCAATAGTTTTTCAGTGTAAATCATGGTAGCTAATAAATATTTCTGGATGGACCATAGTATCCAATGGTTGTTTTGATGATTATGTTCTTCATCAGACTATAATTTTGCAGTACAATTTACAACGGCAGATAATTGTATGTTTTTCTTAAAATTGGCCGAATTATTGAGAAATACCTTTCATACTGACATAACTGTGACGTAAGTGCTCGAAGCTCTAGCATTATATTTTTAAGACAGTTAGAGAGATTTTGTTTATCCTTTGGGCAAAAACACAGTGCCATGAAACTAAGCAGATTAAACAAACTTGACTCCGAAGCCACTTAAAGTAGCAAACGTAAGCAACAAGCTAACAAGTCAGAGCTTAAGTGCCTAATTTGTCCCTTTAATTTTGTAAGTTTAATTTAGGAAAATTTTATTTAATAGTAAGTAAAAAACTCGGGTTTTTTTATCACGTTCAGCTCAGCAATTCTCTGTTATAATATGAAGAAAAGACTTATGTTAGAAAAATGCAGAGGAATATGCAGAGGACCTATATGTAATGGAACAACACACAATTAATATGACTATATGGTCACACAAGAAACCCTTCTCTTACAGGCAAGACGGAAAAAACAGGCATAAATTGCTGCTAACTTTCATAAATATCCGCAATATTTTTCGAAACGTTTTTTTAATTAGTATCAGACATACGCATATACGGATATATCTGTCTGTTAACGTGTATGATAACCCAGCTGTTAATAGTGGAGAGAGAGAGAGAGAGAGAGAGAGAGAGAGAGAGAGAGAGAGAGAGAGAGAGAGAGAGAGAGAGAGAGAGAGAGAGAGAGAGAGAGAGAGAGAGAGAGAGAGAGAGAGAGAGAGAGAGAGAGAGAGAGAGAGAGAGAGAGAGAGAGAGAGAGAGAGAGAGAGAGAGAGAGAGAGAGAGAGAGAGAGAGAGAGAGAGAGAGAGAGAGAGAGAGAGAGAGAGAGAGAGAGAGAGAGAGAGAGAGAGAGAGAGAGAGAGAGAGAGAGAGAGAGAGAGAGAGAGAGAGAGAGAGAGAGAGAGAGAGAGAGAGAGAGAGAGAGAGAGAGAGAGAGAGAGAGAGAGAGAGAGAGAGAGAGAGAGAGAGAGAGAGAGAGAGAGAGAGAGAGAGAGAGAGAGAGAGAGAGAGTAAAGAGAAAGACGAAATAGAAGGAAGACACGAATTTCACCACAGATAGACAGAAAAATTGTTTTGTAAAAGTTTTCCTTGCACTATCTTTGCACTCAGTTAGGCTTTTATCATAATAATATTGGATTCTCTTTCACTTCTAAAATTATTGCTTCGTTTTATCAACAGTTGTGCAATGTGCATTTCATAAAAATGTGTAGTGATGTTTTTGTTTCCTGATCCCTTTACTGATCACGTATTAACAAAGCTCACCTTTGATTGGTTGTTTACGGGAAAACTGCGCGGTTTTTGTAAAAAAGCTCTCAGAGAGCAATCAGCGCGGGAGACCGCGCGGGCGATTATTTTGCCGCGCGGTTTCCTGCATTATGTATAAACGGCGCCATTTGAAATAACATAGAGCAGGAAGCCGCGCGGTTTCCCGCCTTATGTATAAACGGGCCATAAAGCCGTGACCGTGCACTGTACCTAGTCCAATGTCGTTTATTCGTGTATTAGTGTGCAATTTGCCCTAACTTTCACATTTTGACTTCCATCTATCTCGGTTTGGACACCTACCTCGGACCCTTAAACAATCCCAATTCGAGCATGACATCGTTTATCACTTGACTATGTATGGCCCCATAAGGCTTACTCGTGACTCAGTGTACCATCGTTTTGGAGTTATTCAATGTTACGACTTGAGGGACAAAGTTATTTGTCCCAATGGTTTCTGCCTTGGACCTTTAAGCAATCTTAGGTTTATATCTACATTTTGCACCATTGTCTAAGCCCGTACCCTGCAAGTTTCTTGACTATAGTTATTCAATGTTAAGCATTTTTGGGTCCTATCTCGAGTTCTTAAAAAATCCCGTCCAGGCTCCTTAAATCCCTCAGTGCATTATCCACCCTACAGTCTGCCTAAATGTCGGTCTGCCATGGCAGATTGAAATTTCACGACTCTAGTTCTGAAGCTATTTAATGTTACTACTTGAAGAACAAAGCTATTTGCCCTAATTTTCACATTTTGACCTGTGCCTCGGACCTTTAAGGAATGCTTTTATCTACATCATCGAACTTAACTGAACGCCCTAGGAGTTGAACGGCAATGAAAAACAGATTAATGTACATTGTACAATGTCTTTTGACAGAGGTACCATACCCCTACCCCAGCCACCCTGCAAGTTTCGTGACTTTATTTATTATAGTTTTAGAGTTATTAGTGTTATGCACTTTAGTCCTATCTCGGGCCATTAAAGAATCCTAGATTTTTAAGAGCCCAGTTATACATCTACCTGGAAAAAATCCTTAACTCGAAGCCCGAGGAGGAGTTGAATGGTTATCGAAAAACTGACCGAGGTTTAGCATTCCTGACACCTTTGAGCGTGGTCGCTGTTCACTAGACCACTTTCAAGGCCCCTACCACAGACGTCTACCCTGAAAGTTTCGTGACTCTAGCCTTCTGCATTTGCGAGTTAACACGAATTAAAAGGTGAAAAACTCGCTGCCTACCATAACAATGATGATAAAAAAATCAACATATGGATTCTCATAGATCACACAAACATAGAGAAAGACAGCAACAGAAATAAAGACAGATAGAATAATTAGCAAGATACATAGACAAGCTGACTGGCAGACAGGCAAGCACGTAAGCAGATAGATATAGAGATAGAGACAGAGGTAGAGACAGAAACAGAGATAGACCTGACGAGATGGATGGATGGATGGATGGATGGATGGATGGATGGATGGATGGATGGACGGACGGACGGACGGACGGACGGACGGACGGACGGACGGACGGACGGACGGACGGACGGACGGACGGACGGACGGACGGACGGACGAATGGACGGACGAACAGAAGGACGGACGGACGAACGAACAGACGGACGGACAGATAGAGAGAATGAGAGAGAGAGAGAGAGAGACAGAGAAACAAAGGGAGAGAGAAAAGAAACACGAAAAGAAGATAGATGAAATTCTCATTCCTCCGAAAAAGCATCGATTCCGAGTCTCTTCAAAACTGCTGTTGGATGTTTTTACTTTACAGTTGAGTTTCAGTTGTATCTGTCACGATAATATCAAAAATCTGCTGATTTTTTTTCTTGAATTTAATGAGGTTGTATGGAATTTCAGGAAAACAATTATTGTCTGGCAGAGAATTCCACAGATGAGAACAAAATGAAAAAACTGGATTTATAAGCAGCAGATCTACGGAATGAGACTATGGAGGCATCAGAAAACGAATATTAAGAAC
Source organism: Tubiluchus corallicola (assembly GCA_030141605.1). Lineage (NCBI taxonomy): Eukaryota > Metazoa > Priapulida > Priapulimorpha > Priapulimorphida > Tubiluchidae > Tubiluchus > Tubiluchus corallicola. The sequence goes on along the minus strand of JAQGDQ010000047.1, from coordinate 868,502 downwards.
AAAACAGTCGGAACCAGTAACGAGAGGTCCTGGGAGCATTTTGCATAAACGTGGTAATCGTGTGTAGAAGTAGATTATTTTCATGAATAATCAAGGCAAATATTGTCAAATCACGAAAATAAAATACAAAACTGCCAGACAGTTTTGATAAACGACTATGCTTTAATATTTCAGAAAGGGTCAATGATAATGCTTAAAACCTATACATCTAAAAAGCATCTCCAAAAAAATCTGTAGTAAATGTGAAAGAATCGTTTAAGAATCGAAGAAATTTTGCTCGATTCCGCTACCGATTACTGAAAAATGCTCAATATTTTCGACTCTCAATACAGATCTCGAGTCTCATCGCTAATTTAAAATGCTATTCAATTACTGGCTTTTGTAATAGTCTTACTATTATTTCATTGACATGATATAAGGTCTTATTAACACCAATTTCTGATTCAGTTCGCTAGATTTTCCGGTCCCAATTGCGATAGGAAATTATTTGTGGACACATGCTAACAGATTTATATTGATTGAGACACTGTGACGCTTAAGAAGCTTGATAATTTATGAGACTATAACTTACTCTCGGTATAAAATTCCTCTGTTGCGTGCTGGCTCTCACAGAAGTCACTATCAACTGCCTTTATCTGAAACAATCAACTATTTATAAAGGCTATAAGCGAGCATGAAGCATTCAATCTAGTTAAGCCTGATCTTGTATTATACCGTGCTGAACTGCCGTTTATTTTCCTATTACGTTGCAAAACTATTTAACTATTCACGAAAGCCATTTTCTGCTGTAATGGCTGTCTCGGGAGAGGAACGAGTTATTTTACATGCAAGGTCATATTTTTAATAGAATTTCTCCGCTGAGAACATCCCAGAGAGGAATGCACAAAATAAATTTACTAGACATTTTCTACTTTGGTTATATATTTGTATACATCTTTTGTCAAACCTGGAACACTGAGGAATAGACGTCTGCTTGCTTATTTTTTCAAGCTACAAATGATACGTAACTTTGCATTTACTTAGTAAGCCCTGAAAACTTAAATCTCAGTGCACTAAGCAATGGACATCTACTTGCTTATTTATTCAAACTAAAACTGACACGTAACTTTGTATTTACTTAGTAAATCATGAAAGCTTAAATCTCAGCGGTTTTCCATTATGTTTTCCATGCAGTGTTTCTAAATCCGCCCCAGAAGGACCGAAGAGGTATGTGAGTTTAATATGCCAAACACAGACAATTTTATTTGATTATAATAAACACAAAAAGTTAAACTCAAATCACGAAAATGATCCTACGAACAAAAGTGAAATATAATGCCAATGCCATTTCCATGTGACTCCGATTTTCTGAGGACAACAGATCATGATGCGCTAAGAAATTAAACGTTTTTACGGAGGTTTCTATTTCTATTAAATTAAGCTAGAAAACCTTGAGTTGCTGCTTTCGTAAGAATCATAGTACCACAGTATCTTAAATTATTGTTAGCAGTGAACTGCACACGCGTTTCAGATTTATGAATGCTGGCAGCTAAATAGCAATATGATGTAATACTGAGATCTACACTTTAGTATCAACAGAATAAGGTAATGTTTGTTGTCCAAACCAAGTAATCTTAAACCGCTAGATAGAAATGAAACGTTGTTGCGACGATTCATCGTGGAGTTTACATAAAAATTTAAATGCTTAATTACTTTTTCTTTAGCTAATAATAATTACAATTATAATTATAATTATAATGATTATAAGTTTTAGTCTATTTTTATCATATAGGCATAAACAATTTAATGCATTATTAAAGCAACAGTGATGGTTAGGCCTGTTCGTGAAAACGAATAAAAACATACACATTGTTGTTGTTGCTGCTGCTGCTGTTGTTGTTGTTATAATAATAATCATCATCATTATTATAAATCTATGTTCACAAACTGTGAAGTGGTTAGCCATTCTAAAAATTAACCTGTTTTCTATTGATTAAACCTAATTCTATCCCGATGTGTGTAAACTGCAATTTGTAACTAGCTGGACGCGCGTGAAAAGTTGCGCAGTGAAATAAATGAACTTGCTTGCTGCATATATTTTCACAAACAAATCAATTTATTTAGGTAAATTTTTAGATTTTGTAAAAGCAATTCTGTGCATTATTTTCAAGTATCCGCTGTGTGAAATGAGCCTTAAGTAGTAATCTTAATTCAGTTCTTATAGATCGCCAAACAATTTAGCATTTACGTTTAGTTTTTTCACGTTAGATTAATTATTAACTAATCACCCCGACTTTTTCACATTTTCTTCCTTTCGATCAAAAGTTTGGTGTCAAAAATTTGATGCACCTAGTTTCACTTCAGTTTTAATTAATAATCTTGAAATTAACCGTATAAATGAACAATTAATTATTACTGTATTTTATCGTTCCAGCAATTAGCAATGCAAGGACAAATAAAAACCATGCAACAACAAACTTGAGCAAACTGAAGAAACTAGTATATCAAAAGCGCAAGAAACATAAAAGTAGTGTGAAATTTCGTGGTCGACTTTTCTGCCCTTACATTATCGGCTCATATTAGTTAAAGTCGAGAATAAATAAAAACGAAAAATTTGCAATGAAACTTATTAGATCTAGCTATTGACTACTGATCCGGATGGTGCGCAGTATAAAATGGCACAGGTAAAAATGGCACAGGAAAAAATGGCACAAATGGAAAAGTAGGAAAAATGGCCCATATGTTATTTTGATGCAATTGATTTCTATAATCAAACAAAACAATTCTAACCTTACTCGTCTGATTCTTTTGATTCAAAAAATCATACACAAAGATAAAAAAGCAAACATACAAAATTGTACATGTATTTGTATTATATAGACTAGCAAAAGGCTTACAAAATATTTGTTCAAAAAGTGGATTTACTATCAATAATGCATCGATGTTCCACATAGTGTTTATCTACCCTTTTTCAATATTAATTTTGGCAGTGTTAGTAGACTGACAAATATATATAAGTACCAAGTCACCTTATAGGGCTATACGCATTATTAAGCAAAGTTTATAGACAGTTACACAGTTTTACAAGTGAGATTTTCTCGAAATGGAACCTGGAACTAACTCGTAGTTGTGTGTCCTGGTAGAGATAATAAAAAAAGGTACTATAAATTCCCTCTGAGACCTCCATGAGGTGCTTCAAGAACATTTTTTGTACGTGGTGTTCGGTCGAGTTTTGCGAAAAAATAACAGGTGAAAATATTCCCATTTGGCACTCTATACCCACCTTTCTTCACAAAATTTCTTGAAAATCTGTTAGATAGTTTTAGCGTAACTGACTTACTGCCATAACAAACAAAAAAATCAACCAAATAGACAAATAGGATAACTTCCTTGGCAGAGGTAAAAATAACTAAAATAATTATACCCCATTGTAACCCTAATCCTAGGCACATATATTACTAAGTGTGTCATTTTTCCTGTGCCATTTTTATCTACTTTTCCATTTATGCCATTTTTACCGTGCCATTTTTTCAATAGCCATTTTACTTGTGCTATTTTTACCTGCATTCGTTACGGAAATACAGATAAAAGGTGAGACAAACGACTTTGAAGTCAAATTACGTGGACCATTTACTTGATGAATGTAACATAATAATATACAATAAAAAAATCGCAGTCATATTCCGTAATCAGTCCTAAATCTCTAAATACTTTGTAATTTTACAATGACAATAGGCCAGTAAGTAATTAAGCAATTAATATAAGCACAGAAAAAAAGCTCGAGAAAAACACCAAAATATAAAATATCACTCATGACACAATGATGATGTTTATTAAACGAGACTAAAACCACATTAATCAAAGAACAGGTATGACATTGTATTAATTGTTTCATACTACATGTAGTTCATTGGAAATTGTGGCTTTCTACAAGGTTTCTTGCTTGTGCTTTTTGACTTCAAAACCAACTTGTGCTATTAAAAGCCAGTCATCGAGGTTAAACATTGCAACAGTTACACATTACACATTAAACTTTGTCTCTGTCTAGTTTAAGCCCTATTATGTATGCATAGATTTGTGCTTTTAGTGTTTAGGCACGCATTTATGAAACTGAAATACTGAAAAGATTTGGCGTATTAATGTAAACATAAATTTTGTAAGCGCCGAATTTTAAATACATGTACTTCGATTTGCATACCTCAAGCAGGGGGACTCATGCAACATGAACGGATATGACTGAATGAATGACGAACGAACGAACGAACGAACGAACGAACGAATGAATGAATGAATGAATGAATAGTCAGTCAATCATCAATCAATCGATCGATCAATAAATCAATCAATCGGTTAGTCAGTCAATCAATCAATGAATGAATGAATGAACAAGCAAATGAACAAACTTAAAAAGGAATAAAAAACTAACAAATAAATAAATAAACGGACAAACTTACAAACAGATAAACAAATGAATGAATAAACAGATGAGCAAACTATTTTTTTATTTTTCAGCGTTGCCAGCGTTGATTTCGATATAAAAGACATATACAAAGAAACTGACAATGATTATTATGGACTTATGAAAATAGATAGAAAAGATACTTGTCTGATAAAAATACATTCTTATATGTTATTTAACCTAATATGAATATTTTCGAGTACTTCCAATGTTGTATACGCTCCTGTATTAGATGTTTCTTGAAAGTTCTAAAAATCAGCCCTGTTACTTCTAAAAATTCAGTTGGGGAATGTGCACAGATTTGCCTTCCCACAATTTATAAAATGGCAAACGTTATTTCTACGACAAATAACTAATGAATAAAATAGCCGTGTATTAAATATTTAAAATTTCACCTTTTGTATTAACAAGTATTTTGCCTAAAACAAGAGTTTCACCTTCTGCACATTCTGATTTGCTGAATGACTCAAATCGATATATTTTTTTCTTTAGAGAAAGCAATTGCAACACAAAAGATATAGGTGAGTTTCTTATATAACAGGAATCTTTGCATACCTGCACATGAGAAGCATAAATGAAATGCTAGCCATGGTAGCACTATAGCAATGAACAGTGACTTACCAATATTTTATACCATTCCTGTACTGCTAAATTTTCGATTCTATGCTCGTAAAACTCACTCTGAAAAAGAAATTCACAATTAGTTAGACTAATTAAATTAGCCAGCAATTAATTAACAATTAATCAATTAACTGGTTAATTGATTAACTGTGATAAGCCATACTTAATAACTACTATGTTGTTACTAGATCTATATAGCAGCTAAAAAACCGAGTTAGTCGCTTGGTTAATTGATGCTTTACTCGTATTTACTATGAATTTTGCGAAAATACTGAGATACTAAAAGTGTTTTAGTACTTTTTTGTATTTGACAAACCTCGTTAAATTTAAAAGTGAAGAAAAGGGAATTTTAAAATATATGCCGTAAAACTTTCTATGCGAAGTTATATTACTACCATTATTCTTACTTGTTTAAAACACTTAAATTTTTAATCATTTAACATGTTCACGTCACTCTATCCCAGTGTGCATCACTGACTCACCGAAAACACACTTAATGGTCTTATTGATATCTGATTATTTTTTTCAAACATTACGCAATGTTATATAAACTTGTTTCAAAAGACTCAATGTTAAAATGGCTATGGTTAACGGTCGTCACGGAGTTTCAATTTACAATTTTTAATACAGCGTTACTGCTAAGGCCCATAAGCCCAAGCCCCATAAGCTCTGGGTGTAATGAGACAGCGTGTAATTCATACGAAATTTTAAGAAAAAGTTTTTAAGCTTAATTTGCGAAAGGTATAGTACAGTAATTTATTGATTCTTGGCCAATAAGGCCGATCAAATAAAAAGCATCCATACAACAAATTTTTACATACAAATGCGAACAAACTTAGCTACAGCACATTGAACAGTGACATCATGAAATTGCATCATGCAAATTAGTTTGTCATCATTAAAAAGTAAAAATCTGTAATATAACATGTCACTGTATTTACAAGGAAGTTCCGGGCGGTGTTATGTTTAGAGCAAAATAGGAAAAATGACATTCGTCACCGAATTCAATACGCTTGGCACATAAACGCTCCTCTCGAGGAACAGGAGCTCTTAAATACCGCCCAGTTTCAATAGGCAGCGAGTGAGCGCTTGTTCTAAACTTAGTCATTAGTCATTACTTTTTGATTTTAACATTCTTTACTTTTACCAAATAAGAATCAAATTTAAAAGAAGTTTTAAATTTACCTTAAAAGGATAACTTTGGCATTTCAAGAAAAGTGTTTTCTTGGCCTATAATTGTTAATATCAAACTGTACAACTAAAGAACAGGAATAATGTTTGTGGTTTATCAGCTGCCCCTCAAAAATGAACTTTCACAATACATTATTAAGTTACACGAGTGTGCCTATAATTATTCATTTTAATGTCTTCCTTATTACGTTAAATTTTAGTGACTGTAGACATAACTCTCATCAAAAATCAGAAAATTTTGTAACATTGCTGCTTGCAGACCTGTTCTGAATTTTAATCAGCACTACTTTCTTCATCATTTATATTTTGTCATTTACATATAAATTGACGTTAATTGGCCTGGAAAAGAAGACAGGGTATACAGCGAAAAATCACTGTATTTATTACGCCACCAACCATTGGTTTATGCACCTCAGCAGCATGGCGTGTTCCAATGCAGCCCTAGGATTTCTTTTCTAACTACTTTTTTGTGTACCTAAGAGAGTCTAGCTAACGAATTTTGTTGTTCCTGTCACAAATTATTGTCCCACTGGTTCATCTGACGGCCATCTTTGATTTTTGATGAAATTAGTAATTGACGTTCTGTCGAACTAGATAGCATACAAAAACAAATGACACCATTTTTCTGTGTTTATTTTGACACAAGGGTTTGATGTAAAAGGCAGTACCAAAAAATTTAAAGGAAATGAGAAAAATGATTATTATGAGAAAAAATAAAATCGCTTGCACTCGAACAAAATCTTTCCAGCCATCTATCCATCTACATAAAAAATACGATAAAATTTTAGGTCATTGGGGAGAAATAACAAAATCAAGACAGCGCAATTAGCTCAGAGGAAAGAACTTTCTACTTTCTACTTTTGCCTAGCTCTACACAGTTTTCTCAATTAAGTCAATGAGCGAAGGTGAAAGAACGAGGCCAATTGACTACACTGGATCAACAGTGCCTTCGTTGGTCCTAGCCTTCGACTAGGACACTAGCAGATCATTTTGTCAGCTCGCTTGTAATGGGTTAAGACGGTAGTTTACATGACTTATGATGAGATAAGGTTGTTTTTGCATGGTGGGGAACCCAAAAGGTCCACTTGAGACTTGATGTCAGTTGTTAGCTCTTCCCCACCTCTGTTCAGTTCTGCTATGTGGCAATGACAGACTTTTCATGGGCCTAGTCATGCACCTCATGTACATGAATGCTTCGATGTCGTCTCTCTGGCTTAATTGGCTTAGCCACTTGACACCAATTTTAGGGAAAAAGCATTGGTACATGTTATAAATCATGATAGTATTTATGAATAATTCCAATGACTTAATTCCGAATTGGGCATATAGAACAAACTGTCGCCTGAAAGCTGCATGATGTTTTATGTGACGAACAAAATCCTTTATCGTTTTTCGAGGGCCCAACCTTGCTCTGGCCCTTGAAAGCACTCGTGCCTTCCATATTCAAGATGGCAATAATAATAATAATAATAATAATAATAATAATAATAATAATAATAATAATAATAATAATAATAATAATAATAATAATAATAATAATAATAATAATAATAATAGTCGAGTCGCACTTGCTTATGAGCTGTACTGAATTAATGAGGGTGAAACCCATACACTAGATTTTTCAGAAAGAAGTTATTGTAATTGATAAATTATTACTAACAAATATTTATTCCACCGTTATGTGTAATATGTGCGAATAAAAGCATATATATCGGGCGGCGCAAAAAATGGACTAAACCTTAGGCTACAATAACATTAAAAGTAAGGCCTTTAAATTTGAACTTCAAAGACATGATATTACTGCCCATTAGATTTTGACTGTGAAAGTTACAAGTTTATAGCTACAGTGGTTTTTAAGTTGTGGCTGAAAATAATTTTGCATGTTAAAAATCAACTAAAAACAGTTGCACTGAGGCATAAAGCAGTAACTACAATAAACAAATCAACCCTGTTTACATCATGGCCTTCCCCACAGAAAAGAAAGCACTGATAAAAATTTGTTATCAAGAAAAAAATGGGGCTTTGGTCCTCTGGATTACAGCATCTGAAATTCCCTAAAAAAGAAAGTGTACAATAGCCGCACAGAATTGTTTGATGTAAAAGAACTAAAGGTAAAAATTGTTGAGTGCTGTGACCATAGAGCGCCTTAAAAAGTGAGACCTGAACTGTGTCTCTCATTTTTTGGAAGAAATGCCTTCGTCTAGTTCGCAGTTAAAATGGTGCACACATACTTGATTAAAAAAACTTCTGCATCTTTGGACAAATCTAAGAGAATAACCTAAAACTTTTGGTGTTTGTGCATAAGTGTCTGTAACATCATTGTGGTGATTTTCAGGTTATTATTTTCTTGTAACATTCTGATTAAAACATTTTTTCAGCTGCCTGATATAATTTTTGTTAAGCAGTCACAAAAGTTATTAAGCATATATTGTTGTTTTTTTTTAAAAACACCTTGGCTAAGACGCAGTAATGAATCCTTGTTTTTGCCAAAAATCCAGTTATAAGGCTAATTCTAACAGCCGACTGCGCAAACAACTTTTTTATGCTAACAAGTATCAAATTTTAAAGGGTACAGTTTAATTGTATTATTTATTATTAAAAAAATTATACCTCATTTTGGGGCATATAGATAGGCTCCCCGAACTTGTATAATTTACGATCTTTCTGCTGCAAAATGATGAATTCTCCCAGAAGTATTTCGAACTGCACGGGTTTCGTGAAATTGCTTTCATAGCGCCAACTAACAAAGGCGATGACATTTGAATAGCTATTGTCAACAGCAACACTAGTGTCATTGTTGGAGTCATCACTGCCACTTTTGCATTGCAACTTCACTTCTATGGATAAGTTAGCTGGGGCTCCCAGCCCTTTTTCTGCAATGAATTTCACTGGTAAAGATGAAGTAAAGTAACTGTAAAATTGTTGTTAATAAAACGACGTGAAACTGGTTAAAAATGAAATGAATCAATTAATTAATCAGAAAGAAAACATGATAGTAATTCATAATAGAGTTTGATGCATAAAGTAACAAGTAATTTTTATAATCACTCAGCCCAAATGTGCGTTCTTTCCAATTATGTAAAGACTAATGTAACTAAAAATTTATCAAAAGTACAGTCAAAACTAAACAGTTTGCAAATCATTCATCAGCAAAACACAAAACTTATTCCAACGACTTGTAAATGATCACGTGAAAAAATGAAATTCTGTAGTAAATTTTTGTTTCAAATTTGAAAATGATCGGGTTAGGTTATAACCATTATGTATTCTTGCATAGATTAATGATGAAGGTTGACACGATTAAGGATTCTTTGCATGGATTAAAACACTATTGTGCTAATACGCACTTGATCCATATTTTCACAGCACAAAATTAATTACTTTCACGAAGAACTTTCGTCATTTAAAAACTTCATCAATTATGCCTGCATTACATTATAAGGATTAGTAACAATTAATTACCTGGACAGCCGCAAAATCCAGACACACAATCTGAAAATAAAAGCCGTCATAGTGTTACAAAGTGACAATAGTGTTACAAAGTTGTAAGCAAAATCAACATTTTCTAAGCTTTACGAAAAAAATTTTGTCCGGCGCGGAGCTGTTACAACATAGTTTATGAAATCGTGAATTTGTTTAGTGCTTTAACGAAAAATGAGTAAGGTGGGAAAATACTTAAATATAGCTTTAAATTCTTTTCAAAACATTCAAAAAGACTTCGTGATTTGCTAAGTGATTTGTATTTATTTAGTATGCCATAATTTTACCAACACTCAGGTGACAAATTACGCACACAGGGAAGATTTTAAAGTGGGCCCAGTTGTATGTAAGCCAGTACTATTTGCTCAAGCACGAACATTTACATAATAAATAACTAAATAAAAGGTGAAATTGAAACTGAAGTCATGTTTTTTTTGCTCAAAATCCGTCTATCTTGTGAGCGAATGCCAAGCGACCCTTAGTGCGGGAGACCCGCTGGCCCATGTTGGGCAAGACTTTGGAAAATGCAGTCATAGGAGCGCGTCTTACATTTACGACGTCTATTACAACCACAAAGCGAAAACTGATACACATGCGATAAAACTTAAAAAATAGCTAAATGAGGGCACGATTGCATTTTATTACCCAACAAAAATCTAGAAAAGATTATCGTGGAATTTATCGCCGGAAAAATAATTCCGCGAAGGGGTTTTTGGCTTCTTCGCTAAAATATTTTCCGTCTCAAAAAACATTTTATCATAAAAACTAACAACTAACAAACCTTGTTTGCATTGTCAAAAAAAACGATCTACTTCTATAGGAAATGCCACTCAGGGGATATGTTTAGCAAGCTTATTCACCCTCCAATGCGATTTCCCAGCTAATCCCGTGGGCTCGAGTTATCGACTTTTTTATGATCAGTTCTGCATGACGTAATAAATAATGTAAGCCAACAAGGAAGAGTTCCCATTAAAAGAGCAGTTAGCTGACAGTTTCTTCCTTATAATTCGGGTAATGGGATAATCAGATATTACACCAAAAACACAGAGAAGATTTCATGTATGCCAATCTCACAATCTCGGTAACTCATGTAATACTTAAACTAATTCTGCTGCAAGATAAGTATAAATTTATTTTCTCGTGGAATTTTTCCCGTAGCAAGAGCAAATGTCCCCAAGAAATCCCACTAAAAGAGCAGCTATTTCTTCCCTGTAATTCCTTATATTTCTTACCCATTACCTATACTTCGTGTATAGACATAATATATATTAATCAGACATACACCAAAAAGACACAGAAGATTTCATGTGTGAGTTGGGAACTGAACTTCTCAAGCTAAGTAAAATAAAAATTATTCACTTTTCGCGATAAATCCTACTCAGTTCAACACAGTTCATTATATGAATTTGTATCCCTATAACAAGAACTTATTATTACGTTGAGCTGTACTGAACTCTTTTAAATTTTAACGCAAAAGCAATATTTGCTTGGATTTGAAAAATGACATGCGTCCAGTGAATTAACTACCTTACAAAAAGGAGCACGTAACTGTTTAAAAGCTACAGAATCTTCGCAAAAGAAGAACAGAGTTGGAAACACAAAACTGAATTAAGCTGCATAAATTTAGAAGCGTACTTGTCTTCCAAGATGCCATCATAATTAACGTTTCTACAGACCACAATGAAGGTGGAAGTCATCATTCTGTAAGTCAACCCACCGTATCCTGTGCGTACCATACACCCTCATTATACTTGAATTAGCCTGATTCATCGCACTGAAAACCCAGTCTAGTATTATGAGATAATTAGGAAAAATAGCGAGTATCTCGCTCGCACGCACGCACACACGCGCTTACACAAACAGACGAAGCTAATTTGCAGGCCTCTGGCTTCAATGTCACGAAACAATAAAATTGCAACTTTTAATTAAACTCGTCCAACGCTTTCCTGTGATTTTATGACAGATTAATTTATACTTGGCTCACTCAAATAGTCAAACAATTAAAATTCCTAAAAAGCTGATAGGAAAATGACTAGTTTGGTTTGACATAGTTGCCAGAAGATTGAAAGTCTAAGTTTGAGTACTACAGGCATACGAAATTTTTCTGGTTTTCCAATTTCTGCTTAGTTGTTTACAGTGTATACTTATCTTCGCTTACTTATTTGCTTAGTCAGATCTTGCGCAATTACAAGTTAGGTACCTTCGTCAATTACACGACTACTCTATAACAAGATGACAGTTCTTACTTGCAAAATAAACGAACCTGTCTACTGACCTTTCGGATTTTTGCGGGTTTATCTCTGAAAACTTTAAAAGACAGTTGAAAGTGCAAAATTGGAAATAACTCAGCGTAGGGTAAACGAGCAGCGAATTATTATTAGCTTATTTATGATCGGATAACATGAAACGGTTTATAAGCAAAATGGGGCAACTAACCTTTATCAAATTGCGTCATTGGAGTAATGTAGTCAATAATCGATGGATCAAGCAAACCAACGCGCAATAGATTTTTCAACAATAAACAAAGCTACACAAAGGTTAATATTCATTAAAGCACTTTGAATCAGATCAAATAGATCAGGTCTCGGGCTGAATTTCATGCAACCTACCCCTCTTCCTCGGCGTTCTTGGGACATACAATGCCTATGTTTGTAGAGGCGCTCAGCAAGCGCCCGCGTTGCTTAGTGGAAATTGAGCCCTTCGCGCGCTTCGGTATGAAAATTAGCTAGGTGGTATAAGTTACTGGCTTGTAGCGCATCACTTGCTAAAAAAATATACCGGGACACAAGTTAAGATGCCAAGGTGAAACCCATACACGCTGAGCGGATTTCTTGCAGAAGCGCTCCGGAGATGGTGGTATTCGCTATCATCTGCCTACCTTTGCCTGCTGCAGTGACAGGCTAATGTGAAACCGAAAGCACTTGAGATCTATATTTCAAACAGGAGACATCGCCGAAGACAATGTCACCGGTTTTACGGTATGCGGGGCAAGATAATGGCACTGTCGTTATCGGTCTAAAGACAGTATGAAAGTTCGTGACAAAATTTAGTTTAACAAAAAAATTTTATTTTGTTGCATAATGCATGCTGAACGTATGTGTAAGGAGTGCAAATAGTGTGATCAAAATTTGTAAAATACAACTGAATACAATAATTAATGGTGTCAAGTGCAACCTGCCTCGTACCATAAAACATTTACAGCATTTAGTTATCATAAGATTGATACATATGCTTTTAGTTTTACATAATTTTAGTAGAAATTAACAAAATCGTGTTTTTTATTGTTGACGTGCAAAAATAAAACTACTCCATGCGTTCGCTATCTAAGTTGCTATAACAGTTGTTTTAATTACTTAATCCTTGCTGCGAATACTTTAGTACATTTAATAATGAGTACCACTAAATGAATTCTAATGAAATTTAAATGTACCACTAAAGGTATTCGCAGCAAGGATTAAGTAATTAAGACAACTGTTATAGCAACTTAGATAGCGAACGCATGGAAGTAGTTTTGTTTTTGCACGTCAACGTTAAAGAACACGATTTTGTTAATTTCCACTAAAATAAACATAAACAATGTAAGATGGCATGAGCAAGAACAAAAAATTATCTTAACGTTTTCTACCTTAGAAACGCCTCAGTTCGTAATTAATTAAAAAAGTCAGACTTTTGGCACAAAACACATATACTTGCCAGGTACTTTGACATCCAATGTGGCTTGATAACTGTCGGAATTCTTACTGTAAGGATACGGCACCGACATTAACTGGAAGAAAAAAGAGAGAGAAATTAATGATAATGTAATAAAAATTAGAATATAAATGAATTATGTACAATTTAATTTTTTTAAAATGATATACAAAAAAAGAGAAAATTCTGTGAAAAAACGTATAACTCTGGTCAGTCATTTACCACGCTAAAACTGTTTAACGCAACTCCTGGGCAAAATTACAATGAAACTTGGTTCTTCTTCTTAAATCAGATTATTAAGAGGAATAATTATCAGCAAGATACCCAAACGCTCATATGGGTTTAGAAAGCTTCATCCTGACTGCAGACATATCTCCATTTCAACAATGCACTACTGAGTCTCAGGGCCTGTGGAGTGAAAAGCTTTTCTAGACTTTTAGTTTAGTATTGCGCTTATGCGATATCTTAATTTCCAGCTATAGACTAACGGATGCGACCATCTCTCATCCATTCAAATAGAAGCCAGAGTGTGTAATGATTAACTTTAGTACTGCTGTTGATCTACATAACATAACTGCTGTGAAATGATGAAAATAAATATATTTATCCCATCACTACCCTCGAAGTTAAGCCTTGGCATTATTCGTCTTTTGACTCTGTCACAGTTGAAGTACCACGGCACCTGCCGCACATAGCGAACGCGGTGTCCCAGCTGCGACTTCCCGGCTCAAGTTTCCCAACTTTTCCCAGTTACAACAAACGCGATCAAGATAAACAGCTGACTAAGTTGTAAACTGAAATGTTTTCGGCAGATATACACGACAGCTGCAAACAGTGACCCGTGTGTGTTGTCGTAGCACGTGACCCAAGAATCCCTAAATCTACTGAGGGAAGCTCTTCGGAAAAACACGAGTCACGCCTCGCTGATCGCGTTTCTATCCGCCAAGTAAATCTCTGGTTTTAATGAGAATCTTCAAACGCAACAATTTTAAATGCAAGCCACGCGCGAAAAAGACGCCATGGTTGCAGTTTCTAGCTTCATACGCAGAAATTGCAGGCAGAATTCCTAAAAAAAGCAGTTATGGCGCTGAAAAAACCTTGAAAGGCTTATGCCAAGTGTGTTGAACTTACGCCACTAAAACAACCATGATTCCCGTCTCCATGACGCCAATCAGGAACTAACTAATATCAGGATTTTGTTTTGGGTCACGGCACATTTGAAGGACGGTTTTTAGTCTGTAATTTAATTTCAAAACGTGAGCGATTAAATAGGAAAAAAATCATTTTTATCCTAAAATGCTAATAGGCACATTGTAGATGTCTTCTTCTCAGATTACAGATTCCTACAAGCTCAATTAACAAGATTTAAATTAACAAGAATCTAATCCATGCCTGCAATATTGTTCTGGGATGAGTGATCTGGGTTGTGGAAAGTTATCTTCAAGTAATAATTTGCGCGGCGCTCTAGCGTCATTATGGCGAGTAGAATCAAATGGTGGCATTATGCACGCTATAACAGCGTGGATATCGGGTTAATTGTGCGTGGAAAAGTTCACCCTCATTACGTGAACTGTAACGTTAGCGTTGCATTACAAGAAGGCCTCCAAACATGGCATTATAAACTTAATATGTAAAAAACGCAATTAAAAGACAAAAAATGAAAAATTTGGGAAAAAACTAAACTTTCTTCGACGTAACCTTCGAATGAAACAAAGTGGATGAGAAGGGGAGGGGGAAAGGTCACGAAGGCGGATACTTAAAAAAAGATCCTTTTTCCATATGCACAATTGGGGCATTTTAATTAAAACCCAAAGTAAAAAACGCGCAGACTAACTGCTAATTGCACATTAAGTGATCATAAACAAGAGTTACTCTGTGAAATACTAGATTGAAGTAGAATTGTAAGAGTAAGAATTTGAAAAAAATTAGCTTAGTACCACAACTATAAAAAAATTAGAGGTTTGCTTTTTATTCCGATTAACACTCTGAATACAGGCTTACTTATACCAGACGATTGTGCCGGGCCAGGAATCTAGCTAATCGTTAAAAATGGTCCATAAAGATAAGGCATTGGACAGATATGTATCTTAAATAAGTATGTACCTTTCCACTCAAAGAAGTAAAAACCCGGAAACAATACGCCAGATGAAATCCTGTAGAACTTGCTTGTATGCAGAATTACCAAAGCGTCGATTTTTCGTATTGTAAAAAAAGCTGATTAAGAGGATTTTAAGAGTAAAGTAGTTCTACGATTGGGTACTAGAAAATCCTTCTTTCGCCACCATTTTCTGAACTCTTCTTCTGTGCACCGAAGCGCCTCAAACCCTTGGAAATTTCGTTTTTCAACATGTTTACTGCTCTTCCCGGGGCAAGATTCACGTCTAACAGCATCTGAGACATCGACAGCGATGTGTACTTATCGATTCCTGCCATCCAGGCCTCAGCTATCAAGTCTGATCGATTGAAAACAGAACTTCTTGATTTGCCTTCAGCGCAAAACTGTGGAACAAGTAACAATTTCTTCTTGCATGTTTCCGGAAAACAAGCCAAGAAGATTGCTAATCGAGAAAGGATGACGCCCGGATACGTTATTAGAATCCAGAAAAGATATCCACTATTGATACCACGGTGTAGAAAACGTAATTAGTTTTAAAATACAATTTTTCGCCATGTAACGCCAAACAATTTCCCACTACAACCCCCAGGGAAACGTTCTGCAGGGCAGCTATTATTTTTTAATTTATATTGTAATTTCTACATGACGCACTAACGTTTTACGGATAATAAAATAAAATGTTTTAGTTAGTCAGTCATAATCGGAAAATGAATTATCTTTTAGCTAGTTAATCATAATCAGACACTACAAAGGACATTCGCGCTTCCTCGATTTCCCCATATTCCCCCTCACCATGTACGACGGCGGCGCGTACCGCCTTGGCATGAGCTCTGCACCAATATTGCACAAGAACCTCGGACAAGTTCTACTAAACGCTATTTTAATAATTTCGGACGAAAAGAAATTTTCGACAGTGCATATAGCAAACAAAAATTATAAACGTTCTTCGGCCGACTGTCGCGCACACGCGCAGTAGAAAATGCTGGCGACTTTCTCCAGCAAATGCGGAGATCTTCCACATCGCTAGCGCTACCCATATCGGGCAATCTGGTAGCATGGCGATTTTATCGATTTGTCTAGTCTCTATATGTATAAAATAATCAACTAATTTGCCAATTTTGCATGTTAACAACTCCGCTGCAGCTCCCCCCACACACAAACAGTCAACACGTTGGTTTCAGTAACCCACAAACGCATGAAAATATAAAAAAAGTAAAGTAAGCGTAAAGAGACTTGTACACATTCCAAACAAGTAAAAGTACACATAAAACAAAAGTACTCCAGAAAAAATTAGGCCTACTCTCAATTAATGCGCACAAAAAAGCTGCAGTAAGAACTCATGTTTGTATTTACTTCTGCTTTAGAGTTTGCATTTATTCTATCTTGAATAATCATTTTAATTGTATAACTTGCCATTACATCCTTTATTTTTTCGTCGTTTTTCTCTTTCAAAAAATTTTAATTGTGCTGTGTATAAGACACAAGAAACCACTTAAACTCGAAGAGCACTGGTATAGCCTGTACACAATACATGGAGTTTACAAAAACCATGGTTTGCAACATACTCAGCTGTTATCATTCGTACAAATTTTAAATGCATGCAGCACTCGAAGGCGTCATTCAAATTCATAGTTTAGTTCCTGCTATGTTTACAGTATACTTGTCACAAATGATCACAAATATAAGAGAAAAAGAAAGAAAAACTTAACAGCCAAAAATAATTGCTTTAAAAAATTGTGCTAGCTGACTCTGCAAATATTTTGATAACTTTTCAACCTCAAAATTGATTTACAAGCTGTTCATACAGACTGAGTTTACTCATAGCTTTTGCTTACTAGGAAAAACGGCGTTTATTATAAAAGTAATTGTGTGCAAAAGTGTTTTTGATGTTCGTGAACCTTCTGGCCTTACAGGTTTTAAAACTTTCCTCATATATTTTTGCGAAAAAAGTTTGTGCGCTAAAGTTATACTAGAAATATACTTACAGTGACATGGTACTGGCATCCAAAATAAATGATGGATTGTTTGTTAATCGATTCGTCGTGAGGAATGAGATATGACGATGAATTCTAAAAGAAAACACATTTGAAGGCTTTTAGCAACTGAAGGAAGATGCACACAAGTACTACCAATGCAGCAATGAAACATTTATCCTAGTTAGTTGACATAAAATGCCACATCAGTCTCGTAAAGAACCACATTCTAAAAACACATTTATAAATGGCTGGTTAGTTATTACGCTGTCGCCTTTTTAAGTGTCTATTATACGGTCTTTTCCTACCACAAATATCAAAAATTGCTTGAAAAATTCTGTCAAGTATGAACTTTTTTCAAACATTTTAGCTCCTTCTTAGCAAAACTGGAGCAGTTTAGATTCTTATGCATACTCTCCATTCTGTTCATTTGTTTATGTAAACAATTCCTTTTGAGTCTTTGTCTTTTAGCTGCCGAAATATGTCAGATTTTATCAATACATTATGAGCAAATTTATTTCGGTTTGTTGAACATTCTGCTACAATAAACAAGAATCTGCTTCAGCTATAATTTTGATTGCGCTAATGCGTGCAAGTAAATGCGCATCAAAATACTTTGTTTAGTTTCATAAAGCAATTCTGCAAAAGTGAAGAAAGACAATGAAATTATCAGTGATACTTCAACAAACAATCAACGCTAATACTATTCAGTTATCATAATACACAGGTTATCATCACCGTCATCGTCATCGTCATCATCATCATCATCATCATCATCATCACCGTCATCGTCATCGTCGTCATCATCATCATCATCATCATCACCGTCATCATCACCATCATCGTCATCGTCATCGTCATCGTCATCGTCATCATCACCGTCATCGTCATCGTCATCGTCATCGTCATCATCATCATCATCATCATTACCTCTATGAACGTTTGGAGGTGCATAAGTTTGGGCGCTTTAATATTCATGAATTGCTGGAGCATTTTTGGGGAATGTAATATTTTCAAACTCTGTGGTTTCTTGATTTCTGTCTTGCAAAGAATTAAAAAACTGATCAAGTTCTACACATGACATTTTTTAAGGTTTTGGTTGCGTATATGCTACGTAAGTTAATACTTATATAGGACATACTCCACAAACCTAATCATGTGGAATAGGTGGTAATAGTGACCGATACTAGTCTGTGGACTAGTTACCATATGCTGTTAAAAGATCTTGAAATGGCTTTGAACAGGGCCTTGGATTGTGATTCCTATGTTCAAATTGTTCCTATAATTGACATTGACTTGTATTCCGATCTCAGGTAAGAGGCATTTTACATTGATAAATTGATGAGTTACTCTTTTGCTGCTAATATTGGCAATGACATGGTATTTTACGTACTTTTGACAGCTCATTGTCATACTTGTGCAACATCATTGGATGAAGGCAGTCATCGTCTGATTGGATTCTGAGATCGTAGTTAATGAGATGCTGAGTGTCTACAAATAGAAAAAATCTTATCAACATGATTGGACATCATTTTATATTGTGGCATAATTTCCTACCTTTTGTAGTCTTTCCGGTTCTAGTAACCAAAAACCCTAGCCTCAACATTTGTTGGCAAAACCTAGAGTATTAGGATTCTTTACGATGCCAACTTTTTGCTGTGCTCCCGCTCCCCATCCACAAAAATCAAACTATGTTGTCTACCACAAACTAATTTTGATATCCTTTCTAAGTCATTGGTACAACAGAACACTTGTTGTGCTGAACGTAAAAATATGGTAATGTGGTCTTTCACCTTGATCTCTAATATTCTGACCTCAAAGATAGAGAATTGACTACCTTGATTATAACTGCAGGGTGTCTCACAAGTCACTTTATACTTTACATTTTCTGTGCTTTCTCAACAAGCAAAGCAAAATATTTGAAAATTGGTACAGATGAACTAAAACCTTGGGCAAATCTTTTAGTTAAATTTGACAAAAAAAAATTGAGAAGAACCACTCCACTAATAGGCTTTGCTGTTTTCGCTACCTTCTTCAGGGACCTTCAAGAAGTTTAGAGATCAATCCAATGGCAAGCCAGGTATCTTGCATTTTGAATGTCTTTCACAGCCCATGAATGGTGAGGAAGGCCCGCACTTTGTGATAAAACAACATTGTTAAAAGCAGGAGAATAGCGTGGTCCGTCTGCTCTGAATCTCTGTTGAACTTCAGTTCGTGATCGAAGGCTAGGGTAGTCATACTAGGCCTATTCCTAACGTTAGTGTCGTCGCTATAGCAACGTGGTTCTGGTCAAAAAATAAATAAAATTGTCCAAGGCTATTTTTGATTCATGTAATTAAGTTTGCCGAAATTGGACAAAGATTTCAAAAGAAAATTAGAAATTAGTGTATAGTGACTTATAGGACACCTTACATTTGTTTTCACCATACATATTTTGACGCGTGATCTTTAATCTGTGAGGTTTTAACATAAGAAATAACAGTTCGTTCTAGCGTAAGCCAAAAACAATTTTTTTCCGTATTTTCGTTTCAGCGATGCATGTGCGAAATACGCCGTAGTCGATCTTACAAATAAGCAAGCCGACAATCAGATGTAGACAACTTTATTTAGTAATTCCAAAAATGTTTTTTGAGAAGTCATTTTGCATAGATTTGAGCGTTTTCCGAGGTTGACCCAAAATTATGAGTCAAATTTGCACCCAGAAAAATGATATGATCACTCTTCTTTTAATGTCAGCAATTGTGTGAGGGTATCTTGGTGATATTTTTGATATCTTTAAGTAGCATTACCCTAAAATGATTTGTAGTTTCTGTTATATGCGGGCTGGATTTCTCTAATAGGGAGAAATAAACCGTGATATCTGTACCCTATTGCTGAAAACTTTGATTTTTGAAGTTCGACTGCATGAAAGATTTAACTTAATTTACTTTTTGGTGGTGTCCATGATACAGTTCCTCTGATCACCTTTCTTCTATTGCGCACTTCGGTCTCGAACGACAGCTGTAAGTTCGATGGCGGATCAGGATAGTCAATTTTATTTTCTATTAAAAAAACATAAAAATACGCATACAGTGTACTTTCTAGCTCATAATGTTATGGTAAGTTATGCGTTTTATATCAGTTACATAATTTTGGGGCGATTACATCGCATTAACACTGTTAGCAGAGGTGATTAAGACCCAGCATTTTGTGACAAAATAAGAAAGGCATGAAAAATCTGGTACTTGCAATTTGAACCTGCTGGCTCAAGTAATTTACTGCAGTAGAAAAGCCGATATTTCGTAAATTATTTACGTAATAGTAGGTTTTTTATTCATTAATTTACTGATTGCTTTTCTATTTGCCGATTCATTCTTTAATGCAGTAATTTAATTTACTAATACATAAACGAGCTGGTTCATTTACATTTTCGTTTCATTCATTCACTCGTTCACTCGTTCATCGTTCAATCGTGAGTTTGTTCGTTCGTTCATTCTTTCACCGATTCGTTCGTTCGTTCGTTCATTTCTTCATTCATTCATTCATTCGATTAAGTGAGTCATTGTTAGGCCGGCGTGTTATTTACAAAACCGTTACTGTCTTTGATTAATTTCACGTACTTACCCATTTTAGCCGTGCTGCTTGGATGCGTCTTTTGCAACAAGACATCTTCTGGACTACACCCTACGCTGTTGCAAGCCACAATGCTGAACCTATAAATTGTTTCTGGTTGGAGATTTTCTATTATCTGACTAGTGGCAAAGCCGTCATCAACTAAAGTTTCAGTGGTTGATCCATTGTAGTTTATGAAGTAATTTGTGATGTCACCATACGGTGGCCTCCAAACTAGCTCCACAGAATTTGACGTTACATGTTCGGCAGTAAATTCAGTTGGCGGTTCAGGCTCTGTAACAAAATTAACGTTGAATTTAGTCATTCTTTTTCGTTGAAATATATTGATTTAATAATACTAATAAAAACAGTTTCGAGAAAACACAATGATATGTTGAAACTGTTCTGCTCAGGCAGTTCCAATTTTTGACATTCTTTTTTTTTCGGCCATATTTAGTTTAAACGTTAATGATTACAGGTATAATCATCATTCAAGACTGTTATCTGTTTCATCATAATATCACCCGTACAGCTAATACATGTATAAGTAAGCTATGGCAAAGTTTACCAGAAAGACAACTTTTAGAAGAAATGCTAATAAGTAAAAAAACGTTTTAATAGACATTTCTTTAAAACACTAACAAATAATATGTATAAACAGCTCACACAAGAAATGTAGAATGTATACTCAAAAACCTAATATTTCGACTTCCATAATGGAAGACATCATCAAGACACGTTGATGACAAGATATTTTTAAAAAAATACACTGCCTAATTTAGAATAATAATAGCAAATAATTATTCAAATTGTGACCTTTTTAATATGCTCTTATGCCGTTTATACAAACTGCTTGTTACTGAAAACTAAACTTTATTTGTTAGCCACACATAGAAGTGAGTGGAATATTCAAAAGAAAAGCGCTGACGCAAATTTACATTCAGAATTTTTTTTTACTGAAATTTTGCATTTTCAGTTACATTACCATATAGAACATTGACCACATGACTGTATTGCAAAACTTCAGACTTTCAGTATTGTCAATAAACAATTGACATTCAAAAGAACTTCTGATTCAATTTCGCCATTGCAGGCTTGACAATGAAATTTTAATTGCATTAAAGAGCTGCTTGTAATCTGGCACCTCGGTTTTCGGATTAAAATATAGTCCACACTAACGACTATTCCTGTCGCATTCATCTCTGTAATGAACTGAAAACGACCCCAGTTTTGTGAAGCTATTCCTTGCACGATGTTTTGTTTCGATTACGGTTAAATTTGTGAATCTCAGACAGAACAAAGCCAACGCGTCCCGCAAAATTACATTTCCCGGACTGGATCGAGCCCTCGGGGATGCATAATAAATACACCTCCTTGAAACGTCCCGGATTTGCTTACATTCTAGAAGATCCTTAGAGCAGAAATAGTAAATATGTTACGGCAGGATAGATTAACTAAGACTTAATGTACTTATTCACATCTTAATGGGCACTGCAGTATAATATTATTAAGAGTCTCAAGGTATGAAATAATAAGCAAGGCTAAAATTTTATTCTATTAAGTCCGTTGGGACAATAAAGGACTAACTTTGAAGAACCTTTATAGCGGTTGTACCTTAATTAAGGCTTGGTTAATAGGTTAACAGGATAGGTACATTTGATTGTACACTTGATCAAATTAGTGCGTCATTGGAGATAATGAAAATTTACGAGTGAAAAAAATACATTCTTATATAAATAGTATAAAATAACAAATAACGTAAAGCTTTTTTAATAAGCTGAATTTAATAGTACTAGTCTTCATTCACATTAACAGCATTGACAACATTTATATTAACAATATTTATATGGAAAAACTTGAGAAGCGCTACGCTGCTCAGTGAAGCTATCAGCTGCAGTAAAGAGAAAGAGAAGAAGAGCGAGAGAGAGAAAGAAAGAAAGAGAGCCGGGCAGGAGGGGAGAGAGAGGGGGAAGGGAGAGAGGGAGAGAGAGAGAGAGAGAGAGAGAGAGAGAGAGAGAGAGAGAGAGAGAGAGAGAGAAAAGAGCAAGACGAAATAGAAGGAAGACAGAATTTCACCACAGATAACAGAAAAATTGTTTTGTAAAAGTTTTTCTTATACTGTCTTTGCAATCAGTAGGCTTTCATCATAATAATATTGGATTCTCTTTCACTTCTAATGTTATTGTTTCGTTTTATTAATACTTGTGAAATTTGCACTTCATAAACATGTGTAGTGATCTCTTTGTTTTTGCTAAAGCAGCGCCTTTGCTGATCCCGTATTAACAAAGCTCACCTTTGATTTGTTGCTTACAGGAAAACCCCACGGTCAGAGAAACCTTACGGAAGAGTTAGCTAGCAGAGAAAGAGAGAACGCGAAAGAACGAAAAAGAGAGGGCGGGCGGTGGAGGATCCAACATTGTACGAACTGCCTCGCAGTAAGGACGTGACCGCCATCATCGTGATCGCGAAAAGTGATAAATTTTTTAGCAAGTCTGCAAGATTGGTGGTCAGATTTGTATTGATTTTCAGCCATTTTATGGGATTTTTCTGTTAACTCTGCCAGAAGTTCGTTGTCTACGCGTAGGTGAGAATGATTATCGATCACTGGCTTACTTCCAAAACAAAATTAACAACTTTATGTTTAAGCGATAAACAACAATGCGAGAACTTTCGAGGCAAAACTCATCAAATGTCAACAAGCTTCTGATTAATATCGATGCTGTAATGTAAACATTTCCAGTTGTGGATAGTTTTATTACTTAATCCAGGATTATTTTCTGACATAGTCTGATGGTTGAGTGCAATTTTATGTTAGAAAATGTTCTGTGCCGTTAATCCCTGTCATCAGTGTATTTTCAAATTTCTAGGTGTCCCTCACAAACAGAATTTTACACTGTAAGCTTAACGTTGTAGTCATTTAACAATAATTTTGAATTAAAATTGTTTGTGCTTTCTACTAATTAGCAAATTTGTGACAGGCGGGAAATTATGTCAGAACGTGATAATTATGTACCATAAATGACTGCAATCATACATCATGGCTTATGTTAGGGTTGCGTTTAGGTTTTCGTTGGGATTCAAAGGCGGTTATTTTGGACTTAGACCTACTTCATAAATTTATATATTTTATTTCTGTCCTCGCCAAATGTGTTACAATTAAAAAACTCTGATATAGTAATCGATACCTATGTACAGATTATGCGTATCATCTCTGAAAATGAATTTTGTTTATATGTCCAGCTGCTACAAAATGGTAAAGCATGTAAATCAGACGAATAACGCAGTTTCTGTGTAACTAAACCCATCTTCACCAATGAACACCTTTCTTGATTTGGTTTTATGCTCATTTTTGTAACGTTACGGTATTCTGTTATCTAGCCTCGTAACCAGTGATATAATAAAGCATGCAAGGGCTAAAAACTGAAATCAATCAAATGGTTTTTAATCAGAGAAATGACCGAAGATGGAAGCGCAAAGCAAACGAAAATTTGCATTTAGAAAAACATATTTTAGTAGAATATTTATTATTTGTTTTCATTATCACCTTATACTATTTAAGATTATCAATCTTATACTTATAACAATAAGTCAAACAAAGGCGTTACGATTCAAATTACTTGCCTCTTTCATCTTCTACATAAAAATTTCCGTTGTTTGTTCCTGCTCTTGATTGTAGACATCCAAACATACACTGTTCAAAAAGGGATCGTTCATTTTCCTGGAAGCAAAAAAAATATTTGTTTAATTGGTTGTGCACGCTTCTTGCTGCCCGAATAGTGATGATGATGACGACGTCGATGATGATACTGATGTTGGTGGTGGTGGTGGTGGTAGTGGTGGTGCTGAAGCTTGTGTTGGTGGTGGTAGTGGTAGTGGTGTTGGTGTTGGTGTGTTGGCGGTGGTGCAGGTGATGGTGGTGGTGGTATTGGTGGTGCTGGTGCTGGTGATGGTGACGATAGTGATGATATTTATATTGCTGCTGGCGGTGATCGTAATGATGATGACGATGAATATGATGACCATGATGCAAGCTACACGAAACATTTATTTTTTTATAGCTATAGTTACTGGTGTTAATATTTAGTACATTTAGAATTTCGAAAACAAACGCTAAGCCAGAAGATATGTCATTAGGATAAATTTAGATACAGGGTCTTCAGGAGCAGGAGCAGAAATGGCAATCTTGTGGCCTGTTTAATTTCAGCGTTCCTCTGTTTGAAGTTAGTTTATAAGATCTACATCTACGATAATAAAATGCAAACCGTAACGACCGCACCGTCAGTAAAGCAATATCACATGTGCTACAAAAAGGCCACCGGCACGGATACATACAATAAAAAAACTTGCGTGTATACCATGTTCACTTTTAAAGTATTTATTGACGAAAAGTAGAAGAAAAGTTTCTAAAATTTGCCGCATTATAATTACAAGGATAGAAATCTTAAAAAGCTGGCATGTTAGAGCGCTGCCACAGCTACCCTTAGCCTGAAATAATTGACACCAGGTAAAAGTTATTTGCCCGTAATAAAATGGCTTAATCCATAAGAGTTTCTTATTGAAATATTATCTATGAGAGCAGCGTTAATGTCTCTGTCCAATGGCGATGACATTAAAGATAACATATGGATACGCACATCATGAATTATTAAATATATGCATGGTATTAACATAATGCATCTTACGCGCTGTAACATTAATGTATATTAAACCATCAATATTATTAATTAGTTCGCGTTGTTTCGTGAACTAGGCTAATTGCACCCTGCACCAATATTATGTAATCTCATTCAGCCATTGAGCTTATAAATCAACAAAAGACTATTTTTGAGTAGTCTCAACTTTCGTAAATATTGAATGGCTTTTATTGTAGCATAGCATAAGACGGCTCACCCAATTAATTATACCTATACTCGACTATTGATTCTAAATTTTATAGTCGCCTAATTAACATTAGTACTATAGTCGATCTTAACAGTTAACTTTTGAGCTAAGCTGCTAAGAGAAGTCATGGATGCATTTATTATCCCCAACACGCCTATAATGCAAGATAAACTCGTTCAACTAATTTCGTTAATTACTTTCATGGTTTGTTCTCTTCGCCATTGCTTCGTTTTTGATTTTCGTCTTACATTTTCAAGTAATTAAGTTCAATCACTCAATCAAAGGTCGACGGGTTTCAGCAAAAATTGACTTCTTATCACTTATAAAAATTTTGCACTTTTTTAATATTGCACAAATAAGCAAATTTATCTAGATATTTAGATTTATATCTAGGTTTATATTGATTATTTGTGTATGCATTACAAATAACTACTTGATTACTCTTCTTCACTCCAAAAACGTGTTTTTTGGGGTTTCCAACATTTTCAGCCAGCAGACGAACGTGTCTTCGGCATAATACTGTTATGGGACACCAGTGCAAAACGCCAATGATGCACGTCAATGAGATAAACACACAATTATTACGGCTAGAAATCTTTTTTGTTAGTTAAAGAGTACAAGTACAAAACAATACTCCGGCACTCGACAGCACAGTCTGCTAGTGGAATTGCCAAAGATGATCCTGTAAGATGAAACTTTGAACTGGGAGAGGGGAATTCCTCCCTTAAAAACAGAAATAGTTGGAGGCATAATAGCAGAACTTACTAGCCGTTTTCCCTGTTGCTTGCATCCAATTAGCAACCAGGTTCGACGCTGTCACGCGAACATCGCGAACTCATAATCAAGCGTATCCGCTCCACAGAATATGGCAAGCAGTGCGACTTAGTAAAAGTCGACTATTGCTATTCACATTACCAAATCATAATCTGAATGATCTTGTATGAGCCAAAATACAGACGCTTGTGCTAGACACATAATCAAAACTATAACTTTACCGAATACTCTTATTAAACCTGGCAAACACGCAGTACAAAGTTTATTAATTAAAATTGATTGCTTGAGTTCATCGTTGACAAGCTTTCTTTAAGCCTAACCAAAAGTGCGTCTAAGCCAGATATGGGAAAGGACACTATCGAAAAATTCTAGCTTGTTGCAGTTTCTGTGCATTAACCGAATAAATCATATCAATCCGATTATAAGTAATTTCTGTAAGCGTAATCTGCCGCAGCATTAACCAAAAAAGTACTCAAAAGATTCGACACAGACAGGAAAAACTTCGCTAGAGAAGTTGCTAACATAGATAACATCAGTATACCTCTCAAGCCAAAAAAACCTTTAAAAATGAAAAAAATCCCGCAATTAAGAAACGAAGAAAAATGGCGTTTCAAACTATCGTTGTGGTAAACTTCAGGTGAAAGCATAAGAAAGAAAAAGGGAAAAGGATCACATGAAATTACAAATATACTAATTTTTGGGTAAGTTATTTTTACTGCTAACATATGGAGTTTTTACCTTTAAAAAAGAAAACAATCACGTAGAAAAAATACAAAGCTCAGCTAATAAAAACATAAAAAAGTACAGCAGTAGTTTGAAATGTAGGAATTTTTCCTCGTTTCTTAGAATTAAAATTGTATCAGGGTTATGTTTTAAAGCCACATCAGCTTGAATTAGTTCAACACAATTTTAGTATATGGTACGAACTTGTAAATTAATTATGAAGCTACTATCAGTATATTTTGTTCATTATGTGGTGACATCTAAGATGGCGCATTATAAACTGTTCCCCATATAAGCGAATCATTTAATGACTGGCGAATAAGAATATCAGCAGTATGTAGCTCCAATGAATAAGTTTACCGAAATGGACATTTTTCAAGATTTAGTATCTCGACGCTGTCTCCAACTGATTAATTACTGACAGTAATTTTTGCGCGAAAGTCGAACGGCCTACTACGCGGTTTAAAATCAATTGTAATGACGCGATGAAGTGGACTGGAACATCTATAGCGTTAATTAATTCTCCCCTGTCAAATGAGGTCATGTAATGGTAGAGAATGGATTAGTTTGATGGAATAGAAGCACGCATATAGAAATTATAAGTATACACGTTCCGTAAGCCCGGATGAAAATAGCACGTTTTCATGCTGGTACAATGTATAGGATTTACGGACATGAGAAAAACGGCCTAGACGTGTGTCAACAATATTAGGGGAAAAGTTGAAAGATGATTGCAATTCGCAATTGTGCATTGCATTACAAATGTATACTTGTCAAAGCGTCATATAGCCCACTGCTGCAACTAAGTGCACTTAACTTGTTTCCCTTAGTTGTAGCTTCTTATTCTGCCGGAATTCCAGTTACTTGAATGAATGTATCACTTTTCTTGTGAATAGATCTGCTATATTATAGCAGGTTATTTGATAGTTACAAACTTTCTAATAATTTTATCTCAGTAATTTTTTCATTGCCTTTAGTTTCCTCAACGATTTTTAGTATCTGATTGACATGACCTTTTTTCTCTTACCCCCTAACAAGTGTATTATTCAATTTTTATGGTCTTTGCAATATAGCCAGGTCATATAAATTTATTTAGCGTTTTTATCTGTAACTTTTCCCTCTTGCAATAAAAACCCAGGCAATTGCTAAGCAAGTCATTCAGTATTTGGGACTAATACGGAGATTTCAATTGCATTTAATTTTTATTATTTTTTTAAAATTGTTGTACAGTAACTAAACCGTTAAATTATGAAAACACTGTTCTAATAATATTGTAAAAAAACTGTGTTCGACGAAGAACGTGAGGTTTTTCTGGCTTTCTGCCATCGCGGTTTCGATTGTAAGACTTTGCGAAGATGACAAATCATGTTTCGAGCTTGAGTGAATTATTAATTGAAGCCTGAAATCAATTATACACAAGTTCAAGTTCAAGTATCATTACTTTGCTACTCAATATAAGACATTATGCCCCGTCACAACAGCATGGAAGGCTTTAAAAATGACCGAGAGATGTGCAGTGATAACATTTATGTGTACTGCTAATACTTTTTTCTTACCTGGACTGTAGCGCTGGAAGCATGCTATAGCCCTGTGTCCACAGCGCATGAGACTACGACGGAATTCACAGTAATAATAGCACTTGGTGGCAAATATCAATATCATTTTTGGGAAAGACTTTTGAAGAAATTAGACTTACAACGGCGTAGGACAACTGAAATCAGAACAGTGTTTATGGTAGATTTGTAGACTACTGCAGATAAGAACAAATAAAATTACTAGTATTTGCATGGTTCTGGCAACCTAGATTTCTTACAGAACGTGCAAATTGTAAGATAGCTTCCAAGACGCTATCATGGAACTCGTTTAATTATAGCTACGACTATAAGCCTATTATTACAGTTCCACGTTAGACTTCAAAGCTTGTTATATTACAACTATTTTATCCTAGCACTTCATGCGTTTTAAGTGTATTTCCTCCGTATGTCTGATTATTTGCAATCTTACCGGTGGCCTCAAAACATCAAAAGGCTTTACTTGCTTACAATAGCAAAAGAGAGAGCATAAATTCGGCTGCATAATACACACTGACAATTCTGATCGTCTCTTCAGGCAAGTCTAATGTTTCGTTTATAAAGTTGTCTAACAGGTGGAAAGTGGAAAATGCTCGGTAAAGCATCAATGTGTGAAGTTGAAAATAAACACTCTTGATCTTATGTGGCCAATAAATCAGTTGAAGATGACAGCAGTCTGCAGCAAAGTTGTGTAAATAAACCAACGCAGATTTACGCTCATGCCTTCCATAGTAACTAGCTCAAATAATGGCTGTTGACTTAAAATCCAATAAACAAACACATAAAATGCACCCAGTAGCACCTAAGCGGCTACATGGAAGAAGCCAACACGGCGTGGTTGCCGCTTTGCTTCTTTTCTAATAAACTATTTAAAGAAACTCATAGATGAGACGTCCAAATGAATAGCTATACTACATTGAAAGCACTCAGCCTAAAAGCAAGTTTGAGATTTGATCGAAGAAAGGAAATGTGTTCCAGCAAATGCTTCGCAGACAACGCGAAACGTACAAAGGCCATTTAATTGCACCTATTTCGCGAAAGACTTTCAGACGCAAAGACAGATAAAATATTTTAACTTAAAACGCCTGTAAAACCCCACACAAATACAAATCCCTTAATTTCTTGAAAGAAGACAACACATCGAAGACACATGCACGAAACGCAACGTACAACATTTACGTTGATAAATTAAAAATTTATAATCTTAATATCTAGATTATTAATAACGATATAAGGAACCCACAATTCATTGAATTTTGAAACCAAGCTTGAAAAATAGGAAACGTAAAAAAGTTCGAACGCAGTCTGAACGAGGGATGTTAACCAGCGATTTCTGCTTCAAGGTGACTACAATGCGTTCAAGGTGACTACCGCCTTTCCGAACGATAACGACAGTCTAAACTGATAATGCCATAACTATCTACCTTACGTTCAATCAAGGCCATTTTTCTTTTTTCCCATCTTTTTGGCACTCTGCAAATACTTATCTCGTTATCAAGAATAATCTTCTTAGGTGTGACACTGAACGCAAGACAAATAGCAGATAAAGCTACCCAAAGGCAATTTCTCATAGGATTACTGGCCAACTTACTGAGCAGACTCACTATTGCTTAA
The DNA here is from genome assembly GCA_030141605.1 of Tubiluchus corallicola. Lineage (NCBI taxonomy): Eukaryota > Metazoa > Priapulida > Priapulimorpha > Priapulimorphida > Tubiluchidae > Tubiluchus > Tubiluchus corallicola. The sequence continues at coordinate 837,839 of JAQGDQ010000047.1, read as the reverse complement.
CTGCAGTCGCTAGCACACACAGTGACGGTACAGCTAGTCTTTGCTCGTAAATAAAAGCCTCGGCAAAATTAATTTTAAAAGAACGGCATTATAAAACAGAAACATATTCCAAAAATGCAAAACTGGACATCAATCATACTTGTCCATTGTCGCTTTACAATACAATACAATTTACTGTTAGATGACCAGCTAACTTAACTTGTAAATGTATTCTTATTATTACTACCGTAATTAAAATATTATGAATCTACTGTTCATGTATTTAAGTTTAGTAACCATCTGCTGATTGTAATCGAGTCAATTGTTATATCTAATCGAATCACTCGGCACTTGCACCGGGGAGATACCTGTATCAGACGCGTCTGTTTTGTGAATCCACTATAAATAAATAAAGTTTAACCTAAACCAATTTTACACGAAAGTTTTTATAAAATTTGTAAATATGCTACGGTAAATATAACAGAAAATAAGATCTAGTTTTTGTCTTCTCAAATTTTGCGTCATTTTTCTACTTTTAAATATAGAAAACACTACCGAGTTAAGCGGTTATATATGTGAGTGTGAAGAACCATACGGAAAATCCCAAACTCATCTGTGGAACTTCGCCTGCAAAAGCAAATTATTCTTCTACAAATACCTATACTACACATATTTATGATCAAAAACACAGTTAACGATCTCACTCCCAGGTGACACCAGAAGACTTTTTCGTTATACGAATCTGTAATCAATAAGGAACGATTTATTATCATGCTATAGTTATAAAAGTCATTATAACGAACTTGGAATATCGAATATACCAAAATTTGACCCATGCATTCTCTGAAGCCACGTACTGTTATCTAATAAAATTCGATATAAGTTGCCCTATTAGAGGTACAGATTTTATAATAATGGTGCGCAATCGAAAGACGTAATCTAGGTTACACAGTCGCAAAACATTCGCAGTGTTCGCCGTTGTCTGAAGGGCGACGCTTTTAAGAATTTTAAGAATTGTAAACTACACATAAAACTATATTTGATCCATTCACGTTTAGTTACGCTTGATCCAAATGAAGCACAGAGATGCTTCGTCCTAGAACCCAAATAACGCGCGCCGGATTCAGCAGCGGTCTTCAATATGGAAAACCTCTGGGTTCAGCTTGCCATAAAAGGTGACTGCACCAACCAACGTAGCACCGTTGTTCCTCCTCTTGCAGATTATAGTAGATCGGGAAGCTCTATGCGTCCCTTCACGTAGCTACTCAAATGTACGAACCCCGCGAATTGTGGCTATGACGTCCATACTGCCGACATCGTCAAACCAAGTGAGTACAGCGTGAGGTACTAAGTGACTGCGGAACTGGTCCTCACGATACGTCTACACATCGCCGTAACTTTTCCCAAGATCCAAGATTCAATCAATTTAAAAGCAGTCCAGGTGCTGCTACAGCAAGTACAGACCACACTTTGTACCATGCACTTGTTTTAATACTTACAGCATACAAGCACTGCATCCTCGCAAGCAATTCACGAAGTAATAAAAGGGCACGTATTAACCTTCAACGTACCTGTTAATGAGGACTTCCGAGAACTCCGGTTTTTTGAAACCCACACAGGCTACAGCTACCGGGAACGATGAAAGAACAGACTACTGTACAGTGGTTCCGGCGGTTCCATGCCATGGCGACGGTTAGGTGCTGTGCCAATGCTGATCTAAGATTGCGGTTTCGAATCCGCTGGGTGCAGCTTAACACTGTTGCCCCGTACTGGTCAGCAGTGTAATGCTGAGCAGATGGTGCTTATACGCTAGTTCACGGGGTACTTGTGAAGAAAACGTAAAAAAACAGTAGTAAACGTGAAATCATAGAATCAAGTTACTCGCCAAATATCTAATCCATTATGCTCCATGCCGGTTATCATTACGGAGCAGGTACTGAGGTTGAAAACGTACCTACCCGTCAGCCCACGGAACCGACGAGGCCATTCCGTAGCGATAATTTTATACCTGGTATTCAACGCCACTATGCAATGGCTTCGTGGCGTTGGAGAGACCACCACAATGTAGAGGGTGAGTCGAAAATAAATGGCATTTCGCCTAATCAGTTACGTTTGTTTTATGTGAGAGCAAATATGTTTTATTTAGATCTTTTTTGTTTAGATCTTATTGTTCTGCTTTTTATTGCAGTAATCTCTAGCCGTTGTGCAAAGACGACAATCTAGTAAAACTTCGCGCATCGTACAATATTGCCCTCTAAAAGTTTCTTTAATTATGAATACGGTACGCATGACAATCGTATTTATCACTTTAAGGTCCTACTCCATACATGTTAGCCTAAGAAATAGAATTTTAAATAGCAGCAATGTGATTTTATGTAGCACAGCTGATACAAATATTCGATATGTCATTGTACTTCCGATATTGGAACTCATTACTAACCTCTTTATTTATTATTTCAAACTAACCTATGCTCCTCTTGTACAGTTTTTTATTTTGTGCATATAGTTTTATCATCTGCATCACACATTTGCTTTTATATAGTACTTAATATATTGACTTAAATCTAAAATAAAAACAAAAACATGTTGTGTGAAGCATAGTAGTACGGATAACTAAAGTTTTTCTAATCACAAGAAATACGACAGTGGTTTTGTGGTAGATTTGGGCGAACATATAACTACAGTGTCTGGTGGAAGTAACGATAACTAATTGATGATTATGTGAATTGGAAACTTCTTTGGATGGAAAAAGAATGGAATGCGATACGTTCACACTTGAGAAATGCTGGTGACTTTTAGCGATTTTATTGTAAAACTTGCATTGAAAATACCAACTAAAACAAACACCTCATGTAATTTTTTCAAAGCACAAGTTGGAATGATAACTATAGTTCGTTCGACATTCTCACGATTTTCGCTCGAGAAAAAAGCTCGAGATTCGCAAAAATGTGAACTTCACACGAATGATTTGCCAGAAAACGCAATCGGAATTTTTTGGCGACTTAGAGAAAATTTTTGATTGTCGCAAAAAATTCGTGGCCTCGTAAAGGTGAAGTAACCGTTGATGACGCCACCTCGGTATACAGAAGTGAAAGTTCGACTGTAATCCTGGAGGCCTCAGCCTGAGCTGTGTAAGCTCTTGTAAAACAACATCGTACAGCATTTTGAAATTACAAAAACATGCCTGTACATCCGACAAATTCTAAACTTAAAACAGGCGCGTGTCACCGAACAGCGAAGGCCGTCCGAACCATGCGGTAAACCATAATTAAACCCTTGTTATTTTTCAAGCTCGATAGATTGACAATTTAAATTCAGCCTATGTAAAAGAGCTCGCTGGAAAAGCAAGTGCGTGCACCGAAAATGTTACATTCAAAATGGGAATGAAGGCATCCCATAGCTGGAGCTCTGGATCAATAAAACAGTTTTGCTCTGCACGTCTTTATCGAAGCCACAAACTGTTCGCCTAGTCATTTGCCAACCCCGTGATGTATTATAGATAAATTAATCAAAAAAGTTTTTACTGGCAAGAGCAAACTCGAAGAGACGCATTTATTATCAGCGTTATTGAGTTCGTGCAATTGTCTGCATTATCAGGACAAACAGAGGAGTCTCGTGGGATGCAGATTATATTAGATATATTAGATTTCGTCTTGTGCATAGTGCTAATTATTACTATGCAGAAGAATGCTCATGGCACTCATATTACAAAACAATGACTTTTACGTAGTGACGTCATTAAATATTTCATATACGGTAAGCTTCCCTAATAGGTCTGAAAACTAAACTAATATTTCGAACATTTGTACATGATTCATTTAATTCTAGCATTATTTATTTATATTTTATATAAATTCATTTATTTTTATCAAAAATGAAACATAGTACGGATAACTAAAGTTTTTCTAATCACAAGAAATACGACAGTGGTTTTGTGGCAGATTTGGGCGAACATGTAACTACAAGCCATTGACTTGGTAGATGTCTGGTGGTTGTAACGATAGCTAATTGATGATTATGTGAATTGGTAACTTCCTTAGATGGTAAAAGAATGGGGAGCGAAACGTTCACACCTGAGAAATGCTGATGAGCTTTAATAATTTTATTATATAACGTGCATTGAAAATAGCAACCAAAACGAACACCTCATGTAATTTTTCTCAAAGCACAGGTTGGAATGATAACTATAATCCTCATATCAAATTAAAACGATGCTCTGAGCGTTGATACGTTTTGATTATCCACCTAGTCGAAAGCATCTGTAAAACTGCCTAAAGGATTTTCTGATTTCAAAGCCTGTCTTAACCACGATTTATCAAAGCGCCAGAAAATAACAAGGCGGTTTACAATGCATCCAAGTCCGCCGTCAGTCTTCTTTAAATGATAACGAGGCCATATTTGTGATCCGGTTTCGTGTGATCATGCCGATTTTTGATCATGTTGGATTTTAGCCACATTCAAACTAGACGTTAACAGCTGAGACTTCAAAAGTAGAATTACTTGTAAGAAAGAAAATTTCGATGTGATTTGAAATGGACATTACATTTCAAAGCCGAATAAAAATTAGACGTACTAGTATCCAAGTCTTTAGTGAACACGTGCAAGATCTCGTTATATTAGTTGTTCTTATTTTGAAGTTGGATTAATGTTGAGGCGGACATTGTTGATGCTGCCTCGATATTCTAACGCTTTACTATTAACAAACGAAGACAGTGATATGCTTAATAATGTAATTTACTGATAATTCATTAAAATTAATCTGCTGATGAACAGTCAATTTGTAACTGAATGTAACGAAATAAGTTACAGTGTGTTGGCCCTGTAACTATGACGTGCTGGCAAAGAGCTCGGGAACAATGTTACAATGTGATGACAACATAAATCCAATTGCAATAATTCAAAATGATGCTTTGCGCATCTGATTGATCCTTTGAGCTTCTCTGTTTTCGAAACAATGACGTCAGAAGAAGAATTTTGTTTTGTGTCCACGAAACAGGCGATGCAAGAAGGAACATACTCAAGCTCTGCAAACTTTCACAGCTCTCTGGCGAGCACGTGAATTAAATTGTGTAAGCTCTGGCGTCGCCGCATTAAAGATAAACTTAAGACTGAAAAAGCTTTATGGAAAGATGCAGAAACTGTTAATAACAGTAAATGTGCTTTGCTCTTTCTAGAAACTGTGTTGCATTCAGGGGACCAATGAATCCTAATAAATTGTTTGCACTTCGACACCCTTGAAAAACAAAGAAAGCTCGAGGTTACAGTGTTAACGACGCGAGCCAAATAAAATAGATCTTTCGTGGATTTCTCTTCATTGTTATCTTTGACTACATGGCGATGTATTTTGGGCAACAAGTTATTTGTATACGAAAACAGTGACGGCGCTGGGATGCTTGTTGCAATAGTAACAAGATAGTCCAGTAGGTTAGCGATTAGTTCGCGCCATCCAAAACACTTTACGCCCATTTGCACTCTCTGAATAATTTGTGAGCTTCTGCGAAGCCCATGCAGGATTACCACTATTCTGGTCTGCATGTAGTGTTTGCAGGGCATTTTGCCTCAGTTGCAACCATTAGTTCTGCAGTTGGTAAAGAATTATATTATCGTTGAGATTTCATCATTACATATCAAGACTAATTAAACAGCAAAATAATTAAAAAAGCACCAGAATCACTCACAATACTTCACTGAGAGTGGTTTAATGCATTAATACTGTCTGACAAACACATACATAATTTGTAACTAGTTGTAAATAAATAAGTTTAGAAAAGTAAAAACAAGTTGAAGGAATTTGGTTTCTTTTCAGAGTACACTTTTTTATTTTGCATCAAATTGCAGATGTAGCAATCTTAGCTATCATCATAAACTTAATCACTCTTACTTTCGTGCTTTGGCACCCCTGTGCGATTTTATGCACTGGATTGGAGCTTAAATAAAAACTGCTCAAAACCAAAGCTAGCAATTCTGTCATTGAAAATAAAAATAACTTCGTAGGTTACTTACATGATAATAGTCAAGTAAGGAATATCTGTTGCGATTTGTAATTGTGAGACTTATTTATTTCTCTGATTTATTAAAGTATGTTTCTGATATGCTGATTCTTATAACCAGTCTTTATTCAAACTGTGGTTCTTTTTTATACCTCCAAGTTATCACTAATCTACATTTAGTATATCTCCCATTCTATTAAGCTATATCTATTTATTGCTTCTGACATAATTCGTACTTCCTATTTGTTCCCAATCTAGTGCGGTAATGATATCTGTCTGTTAGTTATACCGCTTCCGTGACGGTTTAATCTTCCAGTTTCTTGTATAGTCTTAAGCCTAATCGCCTTACATGAGCTCTAAAACAGAATGCAATTAAATCTATCTAAAGGTCACAGTCTCGCACATTTGTCCCAATAATCCCAATCAAATATTCAATTCATCCATATTTACACAAGTGTGACGGGCACCAAAAAGGCATCATAGAAAAACAGAGACATATCTTCGAACAACAGCTGTATAAAGTTGCCATTAGTCGTTTTTCAGAGAAGTTCTGGTGCTCATGTAGAGTTAAGTTGGTACGCTAATCTTCGGCTTGCCAAGTGGGTTTATTTTCGACATGAGGAATTCTTGTGGAAGCAGCTTACTAGCAAAAAAGCTGGGAGAAAAAGTGAGTATGCACAGTGCCCTGGAAAGCGCACATGAGAAAGATAAAGATATTACATTGTTGTTTTTGTTGATGTTGCAGGTGCAAAAATAAAACTTCAAAGATTGCCATGAAAACGATTTATTTATTTATGATTTTATGCTTTAATATACACTTAGTACAATGAATACTTAGAATTGAAACTGACAGAACGATCAATCTGTCATCCGAGTCAGTCAATCAATTAATTATTGCCGCCCTGGTTAAATTAGTTAGCTAAGCAACAAGGAAAATAATCAGTCAGTATCCAGCCAACTAAAGAGTCAGTATCCAACCAGCTAGTTTAGTATTTGCATTACGATATTAAATCTTTTTATAGCAAACATTGTTAAGAAATTATAATATTCTAACCTGTTGGTATCTTGACGGCATTTTTGCATATTCCTTTCAAACGGTAACTTGTTTACTATTTGATGAGTTGTACTGCTAATTGTAGTATGTATAATCTACACGTATGAACTTAGAGGTGAAATAAATGATTAAACTAATACACATATCGCAGTCGCCTCCCTAGCTTTTGCCTCACAAATGCTGGCTGATAGCCGCTACCGTAAAAAATAATTATAAACGTACGAGAAAAACACGAAAAACGAGTAATGTGTCACTTATTCTAGAAAATGTATCACTGTTATACGTACCCGACTTCAAGAACGAATAGTAGTTAATAAATTCGATTCGTTCAAGGATATGTGCGCGTTATCAAGGTTTGATGTGAAAAATTAAACATTGTTACCTGGCGACCAGAATGCTGGGCTGCAATAAAATGAGATATACAGACGAGGGAAAAGCATCACATTGACAATTAAAAAATTGAAAATTGAAATAGAAAGCTGCTTTTAGTTTGCAAAAGGTATCCTGATAAGTATGCGAGAGGCACTCCATAAAAAGTTGTACAGTAAGAACGAAACAGACTTTGCTTTACAGCATTTGAGTAATTAAATAACGTTCTCATTAAATAATTTGTTTTTGTATAAGGTAACCTTAGCTAATTGCTAACGTCAAAAATATCCGAATAATCACTAGACAATATTTGTCCTGAAATTTTCCTCGTTTACTGACAGAAATTTTGTACCCAAACATGTATACTTCCAAAGGTGTGATATTAGAAAAGTTAGATGGCATAAAATGAATGCATTTGGTTTTCTCACGATTAAAAATAATGTCATAATATACTTCACACTCTGTCACACACTCGTATTTAATACAATGATCAATAAGTTTTTTAAGGCATTAACTGTGGCAGCCACAATTAGATCATCAGCATGAAGTAAGTTATTTATTGAGATTTTGTCAAAGCAACAGGTTTCTGTAACAAATTTAGGTAATTGTTCAGACAACTCAGAACAGAAACAGAAAAAAGCAAAGTGACAAAACACGACTAATATAATGATGAAATAAGTTCGGTTGTTTAAAGCATACTGTACTTGTGTACACGAAGCGTCGCTCTGACGCGATTACTTTACATATTCATGTAAGTAACTGAAGGTTACATACAATAATGTATTAGGAAACTGTTTAAGTTACTATTTGATTACAGTGCTCGATAAATGTGTGAAGATCGAAATATTCATTATTTTGATGTTACATTTACGAAAATGTTGTTATTCGCTTAAAACACAGTTGATTAATTCTGACAATAATATTATCTACTGTTCAACCAAAATTCTAGTTTGTAAACTTCTACTAATAATCTTCGTAAATTTTAAATTTTCCTATAAATATGTTTTATGAACATCATTCTCATGAGTACACATTTTGTTAAAACTAACTTATGTGTCCAAATGTCCATGTGGACATGTATTGCATGACTTATACGGCAGCATAACTTAATTATGATCTTAGTCATTTTCTAATGCAGTAGATCTCAAATACAACTTTTTGTTTCAGCTTGTCATCTTTGGATTCTTTATTTTATTTCATTCCTTACATTGCTTTTCGAAAGTGTAGGCAAAAAAGCAAAGCACCTTACTATATTTGGCAGTTGTTGCTTCACTACAAGGCCTAATTCTGTCCCGCTTTTATTAAGCCCGTGCTTTCATCGAATTTCTCTGTACTCGCATCGTTTGCCTAATACTTCATTTTGGCAAACTTTATGACCACTAAAACAGCAAAAGGGTCGTTGTTCAGTACTAGAATTGAACCATTACCATCAAAACGATGTTGGCGAACATCCATCAGAGCATGTATCAGTTTTCCCACCTCTAGGGCTATTACCCCTACCTATAGCTTCACGTTATACCACCGCAAGGGCGTATAGCCTTTGCCCCTTTCTCTTTTGGGACATCAATGTCAAGCTGCCCACCCGCATTTGCCGGGAATTCGGAATCGCACCGAACAATAACGTCCTAATACTGCAACAGCACGCTGATTCGAAATCACTTCACCATCTGGCTGTAGTTGATTGCGTTACTGCATTAAGAACATAATGGCTTCTTCCAGCCACTTAATGGCTTACTAGATAAATTCAGTTGAAACTTCTCGAGAATAATGTGGCGCCAAACATCAGCAGCGACGTCTGTGGGTACAAACAACGAACAATAACAGCAGTATCAGTGTGCTTCTAGGCGTCAGGTAATTAGCTTGCTAATTACATTAGTGACTAAAACAGCAGTTAAATGCAGACGAAGCTGTTACGCGTCACGAGAAGCTATGTAGATCAGCTAACGAGCGAGTAACCAGTCACATTTGATTAGGTTTGAAGCAAAGGCTACTGTGCTGCAACGGTATTATCGCTTCTAAATTTGCATTCTTTATGTACTGGAAATAACTAAATTTAGTTGGATTAAGTTCTCCTACTGGCGACAGTTATTTAGACGTTTTGCTGTTCATCGAAAATAAGTGCTGAAATTTTGACTGTTCTTAAGTTTGCATAACTGCGATTTCAAAATACATTAGATGGATTAGATAGGCAGCTATTGACAGTAGTGTTAAGCAAAAGCAGAACACCGTAATTAAATAAAAATGTCACTTCTCAATTTGTCGGTTCAGTGGCTATGATAATTCACTTCCAGTCGCTTTATAATTCATGCTAGCTTTCAACTGCAGCAAGCCAGAACGAGCGTTAGACAAAGTTTGAGGAGAAGAATTAATGTACTTGGATTAGGTCTTATTTGTTTATTCTTGTAAAGTTAATCATTTCCATAAAGTTAGTCTAGAATGTGCATTACAGGGTTACTTGCTTATGTAGTTTTTTCTGCCCAACTGCCAGTGTGTCGTTTAGAACACCCTCGCTGCCCGCTCAAAGGCTCATTTCAGTCAAAGTGCAGGTTTCACTGTCCCTTTCATTCTCTCTCTCTCTCTCTCTCTCTCTCTCTCTCTCTCTCTCTCTCTCTCTCTCTCTCTCTCTCTCTCTCTCTCTCTCTCTCTCTCTCTCTCTCTCTCCCTCTCTCCCTCTCTCTCTCTCTCTCTCTATCTTTCTCTCTCTCTTTCTCTCTCTCCCTCTCTCCCTCTCTTTCCCTCTTTAATGAAGGTTGCGAGCGGATCAAAATCCAAGCATTTAAGACATAAATTGGAAATAATTTGCAGATTACCACCCTTAGATATGATTGCAGGGTGTATTGCTGTAAAATTCCTCATGAAAACCCCGAACCGTTGCAATAGTGATTTAATGAGAGCGAATGTCTTACGAGCAGATGGTGGTGGTCTGGGGCGGGGACGCAGACACTTCCTGAAGTCTCATATAACCCAACTGAAGCATTATTTAAAAATCACCTGTAAAGTAAATACGAAAACAGTGGCTTTAAACGACGTACCAAAATTCATGCAGCTTTACTCAAAAAAACACATGCGTTCATACCTATCATCTATATGGTCAAGGAGAATCGAAACTTAGGGTAATAGAAGGAAATGTTTTAAGACTTGAAAAAACAACATCGAGCCTCTTAATTTACCACTCAACAAAAAAGAACGGAACATCGAATCCGCATCCATAAGTCTTTCAGCTGGACAGGGAAATTTCGAGTAATTTTTATACGGTTTAGGACTAACGAATAATAGTACATGTGAATGCGGCACCGAAATTCAAACAGCTGAACACCTAATATACAGATGCAACAAAGTAGACGTTAACCGAATAAAACACCTAGCAGAAACCCTGCAGGGGGAAAACATAACCAGTGTATTTAAAAAAATAGACAACAATAAAGCTCTAGTTGATTTTGCGAGAGACGGTTTTATCTTATCAATTTGTAAAATGATGTAAAAAGATTAAATGCCTAATACAATATAAATTTTAGCTCACGCACAGATATGTATATATATTTATTTACATATATGTTTAACCCATGCAAAATTTACCCTGGTTTTAAGGTAAATTTTAGCAAAAGCCCTTGTTCTTATATATTTGTAAGTAAAGCGTACATAGAGAAAAGTTTGTCACTTTTAATACTTTCCTAATAGTGTAATCTAGATAATCCCAGTGAATGAATTCTGTTACTATGGTCCTTAATTGTTATAAATAATTGCTAAAATGTTAAAACCAAGTTTGTGGTACTTGTATTAAGGACATAATTATAAATGTGCAAATAAAGATTTATCGTCATTATCATCTCTTCCTTTCTCTATTTCCCTCTGACTTCCTCCTCTCTCTTCTCTCTGCGTGCCTCCCTCCTCCCTCTCTTTCTTTCTTTTTCTCTCCAAACCTCACTCCCCTCTGCCTTCCTCTTCCTTCTCCCACCTCTCTCTCTCTCTCTCTCTCTCTCTCTCTCTCTCTCTCTCTCTCTCTCTCTCTCTCTCCGTCCTCTCTTTTCTCTCTCGCTCTCTCAGTCTTGCCTGCCTACCTTCATCCTTTTCTCTTTCACCTCTGCCTCTCTCTTTCGTCTCTCTTTCTCTCACTCACTGTTTTTCTCACTCCTTTTTTCTCCTCTCTCGTTTTGGTTATTACCTGTTCAGCTTTGCTCTGTGAAGCTGATTATTAAATTATTAAAAGCATCTGCGTGTAATTAAAACGCAATGTTGCGCCATTGTCGACATCATCTGCTCAAAAAATTGTCCTATTGAAACAATACTTACCAATATGTAGAAAATTTGAATCCATGTAAAAAAGTCACAGGTCACAAAGTCACAGGAAAAAAGTCATAGAAAAAGTCGTAGCAAAAACTCTTAGGAAAAAAAGCACGGGATATAAGAAGTATCAATAACCCTAGTCTTTACTGTAAGCCTAACCCCAAGCATCGGCAAAATTAATTGCAACTTTTTTCCCGTGATTTTTTCTTAGCCAAAATTGTGACTTCTTCCGTCACTTTTTTCCCGGTAATGTATTACTACTGGTTACCGAAAAATCGGTCGTATCTTACGTGGAAATAAATTTTTCGAAGAACTAATGCCTAGTGGCCACGCTCCAAGGTATGATACCAAGATGATATAAAAAAAACTCGGCTGAAACGAAGATAAGCAAGGTGTTAATAGATTATAGATATGCGTTTACAGTGTCATGGAATTCAACTTTTGATGAAAATTTTGTACTCCTTGTTTACCTCACAATGAGTAAATGACAAAGCTTTCTATTATACGAACGAGAACGAAGATGAAATCGAAAGCAAGAAAAACAGTGCGAAACGAACGGCTCTATGGAGTTACTCGCAAGCGAGAAAATCGCGGGAAACTGTCATAGAATCTGTTTTTCATAGAAATTTGAATGTGCAGTGGTTGGGTAGATCCATTTATATATTAGGATGAAAGAATCCCAGGCTGTAGAAACCCAACAATGTAGCAATGTATAGGGCAGGTCCATTTAATGGGCGTGATCCATATTTCAGGAAAGTTAAAATCGGGTTATTTGCCCATCTTCACGCAAAATCTCAGCGCCATACGATGAAATTTTGAAAACTAATTGTGAGAACACAACACCAACACCATCATCTTTAGAGATCCCGCACTTCGTAACATATCGAAAAAGACGATGCTTATACAGAATAGTTTTTCTTTTTCATAAATTCAATCTGATCGTCGATGACGTTGCATCTATACTTGCAACACACAGTACAGTAAGAGTTATACACTTTATTTGCTGGCTAAAATAGTGCCATACAAATAATTTCCAATATAATCTATAAAATATTGCAGTCCAGCCCGTCTTGACAGCAGTCAAATTTTGATTGTCAGGCGAAATAACAGATTGAATTGATGTTCAGTGGCTGATCCAGAAGGCAATGAGGAAACTCAGTGAAATGTATAATTCTGTGCCATAATACATTTAACATATGACAGAATTCAATACTGCGGCATATGATTGTTGCGAAATGAGATAGATTATAACGTTGAAGTAAATTAAAGTATGTAAAGACTTAGTTCTATATCGCCGCCTTTAAACTAGCTATACAAAACGAACTAGTCATGCACGCAGCAAAACTGAGGTCCTAACTCGAAAACTGTAGCAGGAGATCCAGCCTAACTACAAAGGAAAACCCGCCCTCTCCATGACATTTGACCCGGAATTGACGTGTTATGTACCACATAAATCCCTCAGCTAGGGAGTATGCCCTCTGAGTTTCATGTCCCTAACCCAGTGCGTTTGCAATCTATTTATATTAAAGAAATAAAAAGGCACAAATAAAAGATAAATACGCCGGAGGTACTTAATAAGACCACGTAGTTTAGCGAAGGAGCCAAAATTATGATATGCGCAGAAATAATCATACGCACACGCGCTTTTTAATTTTAAATTACACCTGCAGTTTAGTAATTTTATCTGCACCTTTACTTTATAGTATCCAGCTGCAGAAAATGGCACTTAATGGCCCGACAGGCCTACACTATTATATGTTATAGGTTATATGTAAACATTCTATGCAAATTAAGTTTTTCTATTAATATTGGCGTTTATTCTCGTAAACAAGAAATAAACATACAAACTGCTTGTAGTACTTTGTATACTTTGCATTCAAGGCCGTCTACACCACCTGTCGCCTATACCTGTAAGTGACATTTAAGGTAATTACGAAACGGGACATAGAGCTTTGATCGATAAAGAAATGAATTTTGCCGAAAATTGGTACATAAATTTTAACACACGGAAATAGAGTGCAGTTATTCATGAAGGCAACGCAGATGTCTTCAAAGCAGTGATATAAATATTCGCAATGTGTGTTGTATTTTAATTTCCGTTATAGTTCCGAGCACGCTATGACTATTTTTCATTTAATATTTATTTATTGAACCATTAAGCAAAGCAAATTACAAGAAACAAAGAAAAACTAGACTTAAAAGAAGCATTCTACATCGAAACAAAGAAACTACATGTAAGTGGTATAATGGAGTAAACACGAAAAAACACATATAACACAGCAACATACATACATATCGTAAACTTAATATTATTACAGTTAGTCAGTCATTCAGGCTTGCATTAAATTGTCTCAGTCGGACTTATGTTCAGATATTTTGTGGACCAATTTAGCATTAATTTTAATAACTTCTACATCTTATGACGCATTTAAAAACACAAACTTCTCATTGGGAGACATATAATGAAAGTTAGGACAAAAATCAGAAACAATACAAAAGCATTCACCTCCTATATGAGCGCACAGTGGGCATTCAGTAATTACCAGCAATTCGTTCTCTGCTTTGTTGAAGCAACAATTTTTACATACTTGTTGTTCTACGGGTATTTATTTCGGCTTATAATATCTACCGATTTCAATTGCTAATTTATGAACACTAATGTGAAATCTTGTTAAGTTAGTTTTGACGTGTTTTGGAATACATTTACGCTTGCATCGTTCAAAATGGTTCTATGGAGTTAAAGTTTTTTAACCTAAAAATTATTTGACTTCAAATAAATTTTTAGTTTGTAAACAAATATTGCGCTTGTAAGTTTTTTGCTCGTAGCTCCTTTGTTCTGGTGATACCATGCAATAGTTACGATCAGCCTTAATTCGCAATCGTGAAGTGGAGACTATGATTAAATTTTGAAGCGCTTATTTTTAGTGTATGTCACCACAACTTTGAGAAAGGAAATGCAGCAGTTCCCGTCTTATTTGTACAACTTACCACATAGTACCATCTATCGGAATTACTCAGCAAATTTACATATATAGAACTTGGCATATATAACGGATATAGAAATTTGTTGGACAGGCTACAGCTCATCAGAACTTTTTAAGAGAGATTTCTCGAGCACCACAAAATGGTATTTCCGCAGCATGTATCGCTCTCTGCTTTTTACCATTTGGAGAATTCCATCACAGTGATGGGAGTCTGGGGAGTCTAGACTGTGATATAAAATCAATTCTCAATATTCTCAAGGGATTTAACTCTTTCACGACGTCGAAAATCCGTTGTCAAGATTCTCATAAAGATACAAAATTTAGAGGTTTTCAGTCTGCGCGTCATGGCCATAGAACCTTGCAAAGCTGCAGATTGGCTTTACACATCACATTTGTAGTCTGTTGTTTGTTTGTTTGTTTGTTTGTTTTGTATGTTTGTTTGCCTGCCTGATTGCCTGTCTGTCTGTTCGTCCGTTTCTGTTTCTTTTCCTCTTTGTTTGTTTCTTTCATTCCTTCTTCCTTTCTTTGTTTCTTAATTTGTTTTGCTTGTTTGTATGTTTGTTTGTATGTTTGTTTGCTTGTTTGTTCGGTTAGTTGGTTGGTTGATTGGTTGGTTGGTTGGTAGTTTGTTGGTTTGCTGAGTGGTTGGTTGGCTGACTGGCTACTAATTGGTTGGTTAACTGATTAATTTTTTATTGGTTAGTTGGTTGACTTTTGATTGGTTGGTTTGATGGCTGGTTAGCGAGTTAACTGGTTGATTGTTTATCTGCCTTTTTGTTTGTTTGTTAAATAGCTGAATAGTTGATTGAAACTGAATAGTTGGTTGAGTAGTTTAAATCTGGAAACTGCGCGTAATCAGAATATCAACGCAAAATTTTGCCGCTTGTAGCCCTTCGAATTACATTCTAACTAATTCCCACGGCAAAACACAATTCAGTTATATTTACTGCTATCGTAGAACACTTGTAATTACTCCTCATACCTCTTTATGTCCATCACTAATTATATTTGTTTTTACAAGATAACTGGCTCCATATAAAGCCATAACTTCCATGTCTTATGCAGTTTATGTTAACCCAGTCTAAAAGCTAATTCAGTATCCTGAAATGATCATTATTTCATTTGCATATTATATGCTACGTATTTCCTAGTCTAGGTTATATTTGCGACGACCTTTCTTCTATTAAAACATTCCTCACAACTTCGGGTCTTCGAAGCCCCAATAATGGGCCCTACTTTGATACTGCTACAGGTACCTTTGTGGCATGCAATAAAACTGAAGCAGCGCATAATTTTGTCAATAAGTAACAATTAATAATAAGAAATTTTATTTAAAGAATAATATTCAGCTATTTAAGAAACATTATAAGCCCAAGACGTTATGCAAACTACAAAATGATAAAAGCGCTTTCATTAAGTTCTATTTGGATTTCATAATGGCTACTAATAATTACTATCAACAGCAGAAAATGTAATTTTTTCATATTTACATTCTATCTATATTTTGTTGCTTTTACAGCCAAACGAGAAACGGTAGTATGGGCGTTATTCAGGTATTCATCACCACTGTTTATCGTTGTCAGCTACTAATCAGATTTACCACATGAACGACGTCACCACTGGATAATTACTTGCTACGCTGAAGGCTCTGGGAAAGCGAAAGTCTCTAAGCTTTCATCGATATGAAGGACAACTAATTTGTTACAAATTTTGCCTTTATTAATCCGATAGATTTTCAAAATGTTTATACTTTTTCTAATTCTTTTGCTATGGCTTTATCTTAATGTGTACTGAGCCTGGGTTTATTTTCATTTGATAACTTCAGCAATACGTTATCTGCCCACACGTCATTGTTGTCTAGTGTTGTCTGTAAAAAATATTCCCTAACCCAAGACAGCATGTAGAATGGACGAAAACCGACTCAACAAAATAAATTTGGAGGATTTTTCCATAGTTTACTAGAATGCCAGCGTAATGGAATGACTTAATGCCGTGAAGAAGCGAGTAAGAAAAGTACACACTTCCTGAGTTCCGTACAAATTAAATCCAATTAGTAGAAGACTTACAAAGGCTAAATTAAATTGAGGCGATTTGGTTTCAATGCGCCTATAAGTTTTTCTTACGATTGAAAGGATGAATATCCCCCAAATGAAATGCAGGAAATAAAGTAAGCCACTTAAATGTAAACTTCCATAAAATCGAATAAATAAATTGGACATGTCCCACAACAATAAAACTACACCCTCGCTTTCA
This sequence comes from Tubiluchus corallicola, assembly GCA_030141605.1. Classification (NCBI taxonomy): domain Eukaryota; kingdom Metazoa; phylum Priapulida; class Priapulimorpha; order Priapulimorphida; family Tubiluchidae; genus Tubiluchus; species Tubiluchus corallicola. The sequence continues at coordinate 820,926 of JAQGDQ010000047.1, read as the reverse complement.
CCGAAACGAAATTTGCTCCATTTTAACGCTCTGCGTCCTGAAAAATGGGAAAGGAAATCTATTATAATCAAGTTTCAACAAATTCTCTTTTGCACTTTCACATTTGTGTTAGCGTAAACGGTTTCTTATACAAGGCAAATTAAATTGCCTTCATCCATAAACCAAGAAAATTTTGTTAGGCACTGAGTCTATCACAAACCATAAATAAATGGAATGGCATGTCTAGCTTAGGTCTTGTGCATTGGTATGCTGTTTCTGTAACACATTTGGATGTTGTTAAAGGATAAGAAAATAGAACCTTTACATACAGCTAAAAATCGTCTTTAAATTTTGTAACACCTACATGTTGTCTCATTGCGCACTGAGCTTGTTAGCAACAATGCTGTAACAATACGATGACTGCCAGCCATTTTAACGGTAGGTCGTTTGAAACAAGTTTGGATTCGTAAAAATAATTACTTCACTAACTAAGCAAAAGTATAAATTTACTTAACCTTGTCAGTAGGACTAATAATTGATGAACGAATGGCGTTTTTTGGTGTGCACCGGTGTGGTTTTAACGCTTCATAAAATCACGTAAAACTCTCTTTTTTGCTTAACCAGAGTGGCAGTACTGACTGTAATGACCACAAATGAGTTTTGTTTTAAAAAATACTTTTTAGTTCTTAAGAAGGATTCAAAATAGGACAGACGACTGATGAGACTTTCTGAGTCAATATTCAATATTTACGTTACTTATTAGCCGAAACGAGCATCGAGCATCGTTCCTGTAAGTATAATATTAATTAATATAATAATATTATAATAAACGCGCCTGTACGCACGTTTCCATCTTGTTAATAAATTATCAACTTCTGCCTTGCGCACCTCACTTTAAACACTGTTTTCACTTTTAGTGCACGTTTCATAAATTCATAGCTTGTTGAATTAAAAAACAGTATAGTGATGCAAGTGCCTACTTGTGCGCAAACTACATGTGAGATATTGCTTTTTTAAGTCGTGAAAAACTCCATTGTTGACGCTTTTGAAATCGGCCGCTGTGGTTTTGTGCGTTTCCGACATTTTCTTAATTTTCGTTTTCAGACAAACGCGAAATGATTAAATTTAGCAAAACCTATTTTTTAATAAAGTATGCACCTAGAACATCTTGTTGATTAGAGTTTTTACATCTTCATTTCAGATTCGAGGTCAATACAACATAAAAAATTAAAATCAAATGCAGTACAGATAAATGGACGAAACGTACAAACCTTAGTACCGTAAGCACAGATTTTCTCGCTGTAATTTAAAAAGTGCGATTGCGTGTTGTCGTAATTTGGACGTAATTTATGTGTACCTGACCTACAATTACCTATAAATTAGAGTGGGGGAGGTGCAGAAAGATGTAGACACCCTGTAACCGTTATATTTGTCATTATTTACAAAATATATAATGAGCACAATGAATCATATTCATTTTCATTTGTTTCTGTTTATTCTCCTTTATAACTTGATGATGTATATATACACGGCGCAAGAAAATGACAATCCCGCTTTGCGTAAAAGTTATCACATGTACATACAGACATATTTTTAATACTTTATTCACTATAATATTTCTTATCTAATCGTTTTTCATTTTTTCGATTTCCTATTGGCAGAAATAAAAAACCAACGAAAGTCTTTTAAGAAATGATTCATGAAGCTATCCTATTAGCAACTATTAGGAATAGTACCCCTTTCATAGCCTTGACAGCTGCGCATAACGGCATTATAAAAAATATGTATTCTTTGCCCAAAATTAAAAACTCTTCCTTTTGCCGCTGTCGGTTTTCAACTATTTTTTTCAGTTTCTTCTACTCAAGTCATAAGACCTTACTGACAGGTCATCTCTAGACATCTTGACTATAACAAGCGCGTGACAAACGTCCCATTTTAACTCTTGTTCAACATAAACTCTGATTTCTGACACAGCCTCTTGCAGTATTAAAATCGTCTTTAATTTAGCACGCAGAGAGTGACAGTCTCAGCCAAAGCAAACAGTAATTACGATAAGTGTTGCTGAAGCCAATCTATAGAGTAAATGGTCTAACAGATTTGTATGCGCAATTCTAATTCTGCATAAAGACCAAGTTTGCATGCCGCGACACCAAAGAAGAATAAGAAAAGTTGGTCGTCGATATGTTAGCATATTTTATGAACAGTCAAATACCTCAATAATGCAACTATCAGTACACGTCTAAGCTTAGGTAAAAGATAATAATATTATCGTAGTTTGTAAAAAAGCAAATCTGGTATCAAAAGTTAAACAGATACATATATAATCTAACACGACTTTAGGTCTCGTAATTTAATTGACATCTTGAAAAAACAAGTGAATGAATTTAATCACACGAATGATAGTGAAAAATTATTTCAAATATGGTCGAACAGCTTTTGTTTAGAAGAATATCCCAAAATCTGCTACAATTTTGAAGGAACAAAGAATGTATATTTAAAGGTGACGCAATAAGAAATTTGCTGGTGGTCAATATGAGTTCTTAGTGACCAAAGTTAAACAACGCCGAGACTGGCCAATAGATGGATAGGCGACCGCCGGAAACCTTTCCTTGGCTGCATATCTTTTTGAAGGATTTGTAAGCGTCAGAACGACGCCAAGACACCGTTAAAGGATTAGTGTTTCATCTCAAGGTATTATCGGGTTATCTGTTCTATGAGGTTCCGGTAGAATTATCCGCCACAAATTTCTTCTAGATAGATAATAATAATTAACTAGACAAGAAAACAAAAAAATGCAAGAAATTGTACGCCTACCACGAATTGACACTTTTAAATCATAAAAGTAGTGCACAAGAAAAATGTTTCTAGCTGTCAAAAATTAAATGGAATGGAAGAAATGTGCCATTTTCTGAAATTCTGATGTTGTTTTCAGCAAGAACTATTTCTGATTACTTTCTTGCTCGTATTATAGGACTGAACGTGTTCAAGAACATAGTATTGTTCAGCTGAAGTCGCGGACGCGTCAATCGAATTTGTGATTTGATTAAAGCCATCTGGTGCGTGGGATGACTGCAAGGGTTGGCCAATGAAATGTCAGAATCTTTACGCCTACGCAACGACCAAGTTCTCGTCATTTTTCAAAAGTGACTTTCCGAGTGCAATAGTAGTTCTCACAATTTTATTAAAAAAATTAGAACGCACAGTCGCTAAAATATTGTAAAAGTACAAGCAGCGGATATCGACGATACGCTCCGCTACATAATACTAAACTATGCCACATTGCACTGCACTACACTACACTACAATACACCACACGTAAATAGACATTCTACGCACTATAAGATCTCTTAGAAAATTATGAAAACATATTTTATACGGCGAATTCCTTCTAGATATGAACGAAAATCACAGTGCGTCTAAAAGAATAAAATTAATCCACCATGTGAATTTAATATCTCCAATTTACCTAAAAGGTAAATTTACAATTTCAAATTGTTCCAATTTGCAACCTACAGCTTTTCATGCGGAAGTGCAAAATAGAAAAAAAAATTTGTACTATTGTTAGAAATTCCATTTTAAATTCAAAAAGAATCCCCACGATATAATTGATGGGATGGAGACAAAATGTCTACCTAGTGAACCCTGACATACGGTTATTACATTAATTTCATTCTCGCAACATCAAGCTCAATCTTTCCTTGTTATTGGATACAATATGCCTTCGCGTTTGCTGTAAAGTGTTTCTGAAATAATTGCTTCGTTCAGCAAAGGCTGAAAGGCATCGTCTAGCACGAGAGTTATTTATATATTGGTGGTCACTCGATAAATCATTAATTCGACTCAACCATGCAGTCTAGTTATAATTGTGTCAATTACAAAAATCATCATACAGGCGAGGAAATGTCGAATTATTTTACGCAATAAGTCTAAAGCAAGAGAAATGGTTAATTTGGTAGTGAGGTGCTGACTGACTGTTCAACTATACAACATGTACAAACAACTACAATATGTTTTAATCAACAAAACCGCAATAGTTTGTACGCCGTGGTCATCCAACTAATGTCAAACCGAAGTGACCAAAAAACTAAATAACTGGAACAATTGTAACTGTAACAACTCAGCTCCTTAATTTATATATATATTGCAATTTCATAAATAGGTGACACCTTTTCGTTATTTTATTTATCGTATATAAATAAATTCTATTTTCAATTCTAATTCTAATTAGTCAACATTCCTGACTCTGCGGAACATTAAATGCAACGTATGATTAAAATCATACGTATATGACACATACCATAACTAAAATCGTATTTCCGAATTGCAATTGGAAAGTTTATTGAAATTTGAACGACGATTTTGATTGGCACCTCAAAACTACTACAAAGTATCTGTACTCTTACAGCATGTTTCTTTTTCGAATTATAAAATATTAAACATTTTAAATGCACAAAAACATGTAAAAACTATTACAGATTTAAGGTAAATTTAGCCTAATAAGGCAAGCATTACAATATAGAAGCATAAAGGCCGGTGGCTCAGATGTAAGTCTAGCTGGTCAAATAAAACATCTGAAGAGTTTAATGATCGAAACGCTACAACGAGACAGCCGCGTTTTTTTCAAGCAGTTCTTATATTGATTTTACAATACGTTATCTCAAATTTACAAATATGTGGTCGTTCAATTAGTTCTTATTTTTTATCAGCATTTGTGACTTCAGTTCCCATTTTTAACATGCTTTAAATGGCAAAAGACTTTCAATGTCTTCAAAATTACCGGCTCCCCAGGAAAATGATTGCAGCAGTAAGACACCCATGCAAACAGCGGTAATAGAATTATAAGTTTTACAGGTATAAGCCGAATAATTAGATCTCAAGTAATCTTTACCCATCTCTGCGTAAATATGTAACATTTAAGCCTACATTATTCCAATGTTGCTGTTCCGTAATATCACAGCACGCACTGGCGAAATATTTTAACTTAGGAGTTAAGAAATCAATTAAAATGCTAGCAACTCACCAAGGACTGGCATTCTTTTGAGCAATACAAATCGTCTGGCGTCATTGCCAGTCCACGACACCTTGTTAACGACAATAAAAAAACAAGAAAGTAAAATAAATTTTCCATTGCCCACGTGAACATTTTCACAGCTGATGATACCAAGAGTAAACTCACAACTCTTTTCTACTGAAGCACTTTGCGCTCAATAACTCGCAAAGATAAATACATTGAAGCCAACGAGTGGTAACCACGATAAGACAGCTTCGCAGAAAGACTGGGAAGCAGTCAACTTTGTACATCATCACTTTCTTATTCACCGTTTATCTCTTGTATTTTTGAATTCAACTTGCATGCACTTTTCAAGAACCCTGGGTTGTGTACATAAGCTTGCTCGAGAGGCTTCGCATTCATTTCGGGTTGGCTGCGAGCTACACAACAATATGTGAAAGATAACGCGCGCATGCGCATTGAATACTATCTTCCAGTCGGCGTGTGGAAAAGTTGAAGTTGTAAATTATTAGAAATAGACGTCATTTGAGAACTCACCGTAAACTGTTTGGAAAACGGCGCAAAACAGGTGCAAACTGTAACAGTTTTAAATACGTTATGTCTTAAGCGACTGCAAAAACGTAGGCTACGTTTACTATAACGTGTAAATCAAAAGCCATATAATATTTTAGTGAATAATAACTATGCCAATATCCAGAATGAAAAATTTAATAATTAGGAAGAATTGGAGTAAGAGTTTAGTGTCGATCGTGTCAATTAACAGAGCCAATCAATCCTGGTAAACAGCTGAATCACACAGCTGATTCGCACGGGATAGGTAACCACTAGGAAAATCGTTTCTCGCCGGTCACTCCTACTGTATATCCCCCTTCCCCTATCTCAGCTTTATTTACTATCTCATTGAGAATAGCTCTCCCTGTATGTGAATCGGAAAGTGTCCAAGGGACCGCTGTCCTAAAAGTTGATCTTAGCGGATGCCGGCAACACCACAACCATCTGCATTAAATGCGTGCTTACACGTTAAACTTCCTGCCAACTTACTTTCCTACATACCTGTGCCAAAGAATTCTATGTTCATTACTAAATATACATCCAAACTATTTGTGTGTGTATCCAAAAACCTTCATGTTCGAATTACTCGTGTCCTAAAATTACAAATACGATGGTAAGTAAACAAGCTGGCTACGTGTCCAACAAGTTTTTACAGCGTACCTACGTCAACCTCGGACCTCGCCTTGCATTTACAATTTTGGTTTGCATTTCTAACTTGAAACATAAACTTTGAAACGCAGTGCTGGAAAATGCCAGCAAAGATTGTTTAAAAATCAAAGTTCAATTGTAAAACCATATAAACATTACACTAAGTTCTTTTGAGCGTTTTATCCCTTTACATATCTGTGTGTGTGTGTGTGCGTGCGTGTGTGTGTGTGCGTTTGTTAGTTTGTAAATAAAAAATGAATATGAAAATGGATAATGTGAATAATATTCACATTAAATATTAGTCAGGTAAATATGTTCATAAGTGCATCTAAAATTGTAAATGAGTTTTCCCTGGATTCAAGAAATACAGCCCATACAGCCACAGAACCAAGTTGGTATTGCACACTTGCACTCAAAGGATTAAGGGATTTGTATTTCTGCACTATGGATTCACTTAATTACAGTGCAAGCCAAGTTAGTATAAGTGAAGCAGCTGCATAACCAAGTTTCTGAATATCAATAACTGAATTGTTTTAAAATTGAATTGAATTAAAATTTATTTTTCTCCATCAGATTACAAAATATACAATAACCACATCCAGTATATAAAGATAAATAGGGCCTAATATCTACTAATGCAAGTGATGGGGAGAGGGGTAGCGCGCCGATCAAAAGGTCACGTAGTCAGCTATCCTTTTAATATAAATGAAATAATAAATGATCACAGGCAGCACTAATGAGTTACAGACAAATGGCAGTATGAAGTGTATGATTGTGCCTATCTGTACATTCTGATTATGCATGATAACAGATAACTCACAAGGAAATTAGACTACCTTGAAAAAAGTATAGAACACTGTTATTCCTAATTCATGGAATACCTAAAGCAACTTTATATAAGTTATCGTTGTACATTTGCTCAGCCTAGAAATTTGTCATTTTTGCAGAGGTTTTGAATTTGATAAGGCTTTGACAAAGATAGTAATCATAATATAGATTTATAATATAAAGTGGTATGACGATAAACTTCTTGTCTGGAGAGCGTTCCTGTATTTTGGCATACCCACCACTGGCACCACTCCCGAACGCTTGTTTTCCATGATTTGCGTCTAAAAATGCTGATGTTTGTCGTTACATAATTATATTTTATTTAACTGTAGCCCACGATAATAATCAATAAGTCTGTTATAATTTTTAACCCAAACAAAAACGAATTCATTTAAAAAATGTAGTCAATGCTGGTTAGTAAATGCTAGTGGTATTTTACTAGTAAAGCCTTTTTAAGTTTAGAAGCCATACAATCGGGAGCCTTTAATATAAAAATGTAACTTACTCCAAAATTTTGCTCCTTGGTACCTAACTGAGTTTAGCCCATATGATGTTGTATATCTTGGGATAAAGTAATGCTTGCTGGTAGCAAATCTTCCGCTGCAATTATGGATATCTCTAACTAAGGTAAACTAATTAGAAAATATTTCAGTTAGACTAGTTCTGTAATATTTATACATACATTTTTACAACATTTATGGATTAGTGAAACTGATCTTTGTACGTTAATGCTTTCTAGTAAACATGCAATTGCTTTTGTAGAAGTCCACATTGTCCTAAACCGACATTCCGCCTAAAAGTTACTGTGCTGTGGTCATGTAACAACGACGCTAAGAAATTGTAAGCATAGAAACATGATGATGCAAAACCGTTATCGAAAAGAAAACCTTTCGGGATCGGTTGTGAAAATTATAAAAAACACCACAAAATAGAAGATAATTCTTGCAAGAATGCACAGAAAATTTTGAATTCAGTGGAAAAAACGTGTAAATCTAGTGTAAATTTAGGAAAGAATTCTGTTGCAATAACTTAAATTCATGAATCCCTTCTTTTTCATTATATTTAGACGATCACTTAATTGTAAAAAATGCGAACTTTGATTCAAAAGCGTTACTGCCAGAGCATTCACTTAATTCCATCAATACCATCCAGATTCAGTAACAAAACTTCTTAAAAACAGAAACAAACAGTATTTGTATGAGACATCCCAAGTCGGATTTACCATGTGCTTAGGTATGCTTAAGCACTGGGTCCCATTGCCCAGGGGGCCATCTTCCTGCCAAAAAAAATTTACGATGAATTTTTCAAATGTTTTTCAAACTTGTTTTAAAAAAATAATAATTAATATTTTAACTATTTCCTGACTACCTGTGTAGGCCTACCGGGCCTTCATCCTTCAGGGCCCAAGTAAGGGGCCTCATAACCTAACTAGCATAAGACCTTATATGTCCTAAATCCGACACTGGGCATCCCGTATCGCTATTAAAGTTTACTAGTTTGTGTCTACATAAAGTCTACCATTACATGTCTCTCTTGCATGGCTTCACAACGAGAATACCATGGTCAGCCGATACGAGCCCGGCCGCAGTAAATGTCATTAGGAAAACTATGTAAAGCGCTCACCCGCAACAAGTTCTTTGCAATGGATCGATATACGATCGCCATTCCACTCTGCTCGAGTCACTCTTAACTCACAATCAAGCTAACGAGCTTTCCATAAAAGGATATCCCACACACACAATGATTTAAGCGCAAAAGTGAAAGAGGGAAATATGCTGCATGGTTTTACAAATGGATATCTGCGGTTTACTTGTTCGTTTGTTTGTTTGTTTGTTTGTTTGTTTGTTTGTTTGTTTGTTTGTTTGTTTGCTTATTTGTTTGAACGTATACATGGTTGCTTGTTTTTAGTTTTTTTTGTTTGTTTGTTTGTTTGCTTATTTGTTTGAACGTATACATGGTTGCTTTATTTTAGTTTATTTTGTTTGTTTGTTTGTTTGTTTGTTTGTTTGTTTGTTTGTTTGTTTGTTTGTTTGTTTGTTTGTTTGTTTGTTTGTTTGTTTGTTTGTTTGTTTGTTTGTAGGCTAGTTGATTGGTTGGTTGGCTGACTGGCTGGATTGTTGGTCGGGTGATTGTTGGTTAGTGGCTGGTTTGGTTGGTTGGTTTGTTGTTTGCTCGGTTGCTTGGTTGGTTGTTGATTGGTTGGGTGGTTGGTTGGTTGGTTGGTGGTTATTTAGTTGGTGGTTGGTTCGTTGGTTGACTGGTTGGTTGGTTGGTTAATCTCTCCTTCGTTCGTTTGCTTAATTAAACTGCTTTAGTTGTTTGTTTACTAATACTTACTAATACAAATACATTTTCATAAGATCAAAGTATTAGTACTGAAAATACTAGGTTATGTGCATAACTAGTTAGGGCACATATATGATACAAGTACCTGATCAACGTGTGCAAATAATAAGACCTAGCTAGTCGATTCATGGCTGCTTCGCAAGAATTAGAACTGCATTACTGCTGAAACGGAAATAGGATGGACACAGATGAATTTTCCGTGTGCGAAATTTGCATAGTCGTCCTATTCTAGACGTTCAAGTTACCAATCAATAAAGTAATAATTATTAAACTTGCATATGGCGAGAACGACTCAGATACAGGCAGGCGTTAGCTCAAATTAATTTTGTAAAGTAATAAATAGAGGAACCGAAAAGCCGTTGATTTAAACCGAGACTCCACCGGTTCTCCTAAAAAACAAACAAGCTGCTTTATAAAATGCAACTACAAAAGCTGCAAATTTTTTGGTAAAAATAGCTCGAATGCATCACAGCATTCCAGGCAATGGCCTAGAAATGTAGATCGCTAAAAGGTTTAAGTTACATCAAGCCCCCTCCTCTTTTTATTTCTTTCTTTCTCTCTCTCTCTCTCTCTCGCGCGCGCTTTCTGTCTCCCTCTTTCTCTCTTTTTTCCATAGATCTCCTTTATAATACTTAGCATACTTAGTACCTGTTTGTGCTATCTCCATTATAATACCAAGTATACAAAGTATCTATTTGTGCTACAATTGCAGCGAATGACTATAGGTAGTGCAAGTGTTACGACACTTACTGCAGCAACTACAACCCCATCCGTGTGTTGAAGTTCATAAAGTGCTAGCTTTGAACGCAGTTTCAAATTGTTTATAGGATTAGCTCAGACAGTCGCACAACTTGAGTTTAGATCCTCATCGTAACAAACATCTACAAGATATTTACAATGAAAATGAATTTTATTACACAAGATATGCTGACAACAAATTTACTGAGTTTACACTAGATATAATTAATAACAACGCTATTAACGACAAATCTCCTGTGGCTTCTTTGGGTATTACGTGACCAGGATCATTGGTCAAGACTCAAGCTTACGCTTTGTAAGACTAACAACCGAAAACAGAGGATCAATTGTATATCAGTTACAACACCACAGCGCTGCTATAATCGGATTAGTGTCAAATATCACGGTTGTTTATTTGTATTACTCGTAAAATAATGTGAATACTGTTTCATCCGACAGAGAAAGTGTGGTCACGAACATACGCACGCACTCACGCAGGCACGCACGCGCCCACGGTGGCGCACCTAACTTTCCACCAACTCACGGACAATTCGTCTAGTTATTAGTTAACCAGACATCGCATTCATCAAGAAATATAGGGCTTGCTGGATGAACTTTGAAACAACATATTAGAAAAGTCAATCCGACATCTGACGTTAGACATTAAGGCTCATAGCAAAAAACGCTGGAAAGGCGACAATAATTTTTAAGCATAAATCAATTTTTTAGGCCCTATATGAATGACGATGAATTATTTTAAGGAAACTATTATCTGTAAAACGATACACTAGCGCCATCTAGGTTGCAGCTGTGACCTAATCGCGTGCAAATGCTTCTAAAGCAGCATCCCTATTTTAGAATAAGGGTCGAAAATCAGTGGAATTACTTAAAGAAAGTAATGTATTACATAACAATACTTTTAATCTTTGGCAGCGTGTTTTAGAGTAGTCAGTTGCGCAGTATGCCGTATGCAGTTTTGTTTTGCTCACCAATGTTATTTTTATTTCATTTATCTCTTCGCTCTTTAGGAAAAACAAACGTCCTAACCAATTCTTAAATGTCGTGTAAACTTTGTACAAAACTGGTAACAGCTTATTAAATTCGTTTAGTTAAAATTTGTGTCACAGATTTAGCAGTTATATCTACGTCTGTGGTTTTGTAGCAGATTTAGTTTAGTTTATTTAGTGATTTCTAGGCTAGTTTTATGTTCTTACGCTCTAATAACAATAATAATAAAATTAATAACAACAACAATGATGATGATGATGATGTTGATGATCACGTAAGCCGTCGAACACCACCACCGCAATAACAACAACAACGTTAAGAAAAATCACTGATGACCATTTTTTCTATAGAAATCAGGGGAGCAAAATTTCTCTAATGTAGTGAATTTTCGTAAAGATTTTTTTTCCAATGTCGAAAAGTTAAGCAAACAATAACTACAGATAAACATATAAGCAGCAAACTCGAAAACGGCTATAGGCCTACCAAAAACAACGAAAACATCGATTTCTTTATTCAAAACATGAAATTGGTCAAAAGGAACTCTCTCTTTCAAACATTGTCGATTTCGGATGGCAATTATATTGGAGCTTGTTTGTGGGTATCTCGAGTTACAAGCCTGAATTTGAAAAGATGTGTAATAGGACCTTCAGATGTAAAGTTTAAGAAAAAAATCAATAGATGAATAAACTGCAATTAACTATTTAACCCATTTTTGATCAATATAATTATTCGCATATGCGGTTTCTGTCAAATTATTTATGCAAAAGAGGTTACAATTATTTATAAGCTTGAAAATATTTGCGTTTGGTTACCTATGAAACTTTACATTAAATATTAAATCAGTTATGCACCTGACGCAGTCTACAAAAAACAAAAGGTAGGCATAGTGATGAAAGGCTCACCCAGCTCATATAATCTGACCGCAATACTACTTTTGTGTTTCAAAATTCGTGTGGCTACATTATAATTTCAGATACTACGTTATTGTCACTTACATGTGAAATGTGTGCGTTTGAAACCGAAATTATTTTGTAGCATTGTTGGTGAATTAAGTGAAGAAAACGAAGTGAAAACAATTAACGAGTGTGCGTCGCTGTCCAACTGGGTGAAAGCTAACTTTGAATTAGATACTAATTGCATTACCGGATTGGTTATCATGACGGAAAATTTTGACTAAAAATATAACTTACATGCCATTTTTTCAGTTTCATTTTGAAGTGTTTATCATAAGATGAATTTCAATTTGCTTTTTGTGGTTGACATAATATGAATTAGATATAGAAAAATTAATTTAAAAATGCGCGTTTTTGGTTTCTTGGCAGTAATTTTAGGGAGATTAAATACAGTGGTGGTCACTGTATATACTCACCATCCGAAGAAGAGAAATGCTGAGCCGGGATAGTAAATGGATGGGAACGCCAGTAAAATCATTTCTGCGGTACTATCTCCGGTCATTTTTCTCTGAGAGAGAAAGGACTAAACTCAAATGTGGCTAAGAAACTTACTAGACCAGTTTAGTATCTCAATTTAAGATGATTCTCCGTACTGATAATTTAGATTCCAGTGTCGCCACAGGCATCAACATCTGGGTGTTGCCATTTCGGTTATGATTTGCAGTGTCCTGGAATGCATAAAAAATAGTCGACCTACAGGAATGTTAGTTTTGATGCTACATTAAAGTCAGCATTCAAGTAACAAGTTTTAAATTAATAATACTTTATTTAATAACAAGTAGTTTTTTCGAAATCTCTATCCTGTGTGACCACTCAAATGGAAGCTGGCACGATTTGTATTGTACACTGACCTCTTCATGCTGCACTGTAACAGTTAACTAATGTAACACTTCGAGACGCGTGTAGTGTGTAGTAGCTATACATAGATAAATAAAGTCGCCCTGAACCAGTTTTTATGGCGGTTACCCGTCCATGGTTACCCGTTCATTTACTTACCAGGCACGGTGACATTTAACTACAATACGCATGCAAGTGCGGCCACACATAACCCTTTAGTTAACAAAATTAGATATTTTGTATATTAAATGCAATGAATCTATATAAGCTGTTTTTAGGTCCAGGATGGAGGCAACAAAAACGAAAATAGCCATAAAACTGGTAAGATTATTAAACTTATTATTATTGATAAGATATTCCGGGGCATTAAAGTAGGAAAATTACTCATGAGCTTCAGAATAATTATTATTGATAATTTCCTACAATCTCCGATGTCTTTATTTATGTATTTTTTGCAGATTGAGTGCGGACTGATTTGGATTCTCATATTTACACACCATATGGAAGGTGCGAAACATTTGTAATTTATTGAGCCAAAGTTACCAGTATGATACCACATTAAAACTGTTACTGAAACTAGTCCGCAATTTAAAGCATTGGGTTACTCTCTTATTGAATATTTCTGCTCATCAGCCAGGATATGTCATTTAGAACACCTTCTGCCATTTTCAACGAATCAATTTTTTTTCCTAAAAATTTAGAATACGGTGTAAACAATATTAAAAACTGATAAAAATTTATTACATGATAAGCTACTTCGCAAACGTATCAAGACTTCTCGACGCCCTAGGCTGGTAGTTTTGTCTCGTCCATCTCTATTGTGAATTTATGGTTGCTTTTGCAACGAGCAGATTAAACAATACTTGTGTTTATTAGAAGCATTATTAACCTAGTTTCGCTGTGGTCATTATTAATTACAAGTATTTGCATAACGCTTATATTTAAGCAGACTTGTGTGTAATACTTTGCCTCTGTTCGCTATGTGGTACTATTATAAAAGCTTCGCTCAGCAACTGCCTGTGGTGTGTTATAAAATGCGCCCCTTTACGTGAATATGTAAGTATACACGTTTTCCGAGGATAATAAGATTTTTTCTAAAATGTGACGCCCTCAAATTTACACATACCGTTATGTAGCATCATTAGTTTTTTTTCTAGCACCAGGCACGTGGTAATTCAGCTACGATGATCTCTCACTGGGCAATTTTGCTGTCGTTTGAAAACTTTTGTTAATTGTTAATGTCGGGTTGTAATTAATAATTAACAGTTATTGAAGTAAATAGAAGAATTTCGCGCCCTTTCAGCCTTGCACACGGGGGCGATTGCCTCTCACCCCCCCCCCCCCCCAATAAGCTAGGTCTCTGGGAGTTTGCAGTCTAATTTCAAAATACTACATTAAGATTTGATTCGCTCGAACAAATAAACAACAGCGTGAAGACAATATGTAATTTTAATTATTACAGCATGTGAAGAGACAGAAACAGATTGTTCGATCTATTGGTGTTGGTACTATCCATGTGGAGAGTGTGACATAACATGTAGCAAATGTGGATGTGATGGTGATCAAGGTGGAGGAGCAGAAGGCAAGTTTATTATTGTTTTCCATTACAACTTACAAAGTACAGTTTCGTCGGCGCCGGCTCTTAGGGCACGATACAGGCAATGCAAGTTTTAAATGTAGTGATAAAACGAACTAAATACCCTAAATTTAATAAACTAAACAACACCAATAATCTGCTTTTTCTTTACAAGAGATAAGAGTTGGTCCACACTGTGTAGTTTGTTAAAAAAAACTGCAAAAACGGATGGATTTCTCCATTTAATTTCAAAATGCTGCATGCTAATTATGATGCATGTGAGCCGATTGTACAGTTTTGCGTTATTAGCTAACTTCCCAAATTCCGCACAGGAAAAACAACAAATATGAATTGTAGCGAGGAGTGGACAAAGGTATCTGGCATCTGTTTCCACTTCGTAAACACCCCTGTAATGGATTTTCTGCATGCCATGCTGTACTGCAATAACATGGGAGGACACCTAGCTTCTTTTGAAAATTCGGTAGAACACGACGCCGTGATGACAACAATTAAGAACTCTTCCTCATATGCAGAACAATGGTATGTACACATAAACGTATTTTGTTTTGGACTAGATCAGTTACGCTAACTAGCTTTATAGTCAAAGAACCCCTGATGAAATAACCTCCTCATCGAGAACAATTCCGGAACATGATTTTCGAGTACTGCTTATCGTAGATACTTGTGTGGCATTCCACAAACGATTATTCGATTGTAATGGGAGTAGGGGTTCAAAGGGAACACCACAAAATAGGTACCCCAAAAAGACATATAACCTCCCAATCAGAAACATGACAAATTCTTTGAGATGGGAGCAGGGCTTTTAGGAGGTACACGCCAAAATGGATACCCCAAAAAGACACATAACCTCCTAAAATCTTCATCATTCTCATCGTCATCTTCCAGTTGCATCCTGACCATGAACACGAATACTGCATATCGTAGATCACATATACAGAAAAGCACATATGGGCATGAGCGTATATGGGCATGGTATTCGACAATTGGCTATTCGTTTCTGAACGGAGTGGGGCTTTGACAACTTAATGGCTGTGCGATGTCAGACATATTGTTTCATCCAGAGATGCTTCAAAGGAAATCATATTCTCCCGACCTTTGCTAGATTCTAGATAAAACCTTAAATATTCACAACGATGTTGTTACGGTCACTGGCAAGTATTGTTACTGCTGCTAATAATGATGATGATGACGCTCTTTCTACCACAATCTAGCAGTCATCTCCAGGAAATAAATACATAAAGACTGCTAAGCAGCAGAAAAAGTTGGATTTTTCTAATAACATATATAACAGGCCATACTGGGTTGTTTATCAAACGGATATTGTTTTTGTTATAAATAATTTGAGACTTTATTTAGAATGCTCAATGTTGGAACATATATCCATTTACTATGATAAAATCCCACAGCCTTTTCAAATAAAATAATTAATTGTCCAATGATTGACGTATATAGGCGTGTGATACAATTATATAGCAAGGCGTCTGTCTTGGGCTGTACCTCCTGAAAGCTCTGCTCCCATTACAAACGGATAGTCATATATGCAAGACTCATAGCTGCGATATGCAGTGCTCGAAAAGTATGTTCCTAATGAGGAACTTATAGGCCTTTTGGGAGTACCTATTTTGGGGTGTAGCCACTGAAAACCCTGAAATCGTTGCAAACGAATAGTCATTTGTGGAAGTCCAGATTTGTATCTACGATACGCAGTGATCGAAAATCATGTTCCCGATGAGGATGCTATTTCGTCACGTGCTCTTGGACTATAAACTCATCTAAATTGTACTAACAACCGAAATACCAAATGTACTATCCCGACGTCCGAGTGCCCTTTTGCGTTTTGCAGTTGGATGTCTGAAATACATTCGTCACTCTGTACAGAAAAACGTTCAAACTTTGTTATTAAAATGAATAGGTCGGCGGCTTTTTGCATTACGTGTACATGTAATATATTCATTCTTGGATATGCCCACGTAGCTAGGCTGAACTGTTCACGAAGTACAAACTCTTCCTATTGCTTCAAACATATTATGTTGCTTCTCAAATCTCCTAACGATTTCAAATGGGACAAGTGCATATGCAGGTTGTGAAAAATTTGCTCCAATTGTACCCAGATTAAGAACTAGGATATTGTGCTTGCGAGACAAATGCTATTAGCGCAGTATGCGCCATAATGGAACTGTATGTTTTGACAACTTCCAGTTGAAACAGTAATAAGAAACTGACAATTATTGTATATAGTTTACCTCTTTTTACGGCATTTGGAAGCATTTAACTTTTTTAACTTTTATTTTTTACTCAACCTAGAATCCCACATCACGATTTTGAAACATTTACATATTTTAATGACAAGAAGACCCATACATACGCCGTAAAACGTACTGGCCACTCAAACCATTAACACAAATAGTAGGGGTAACCATCGAACGAAAATACTGCATTGAGCGTAAGTTAGGTTGACTCTGCAGCTTCTGCAGCTCTAGCTCTGGTTTGGTAATCATGGTAGTCAGTTCCTCGCATTATATAAGCAGGAAATAAAAAATAATTGATTAATCTAATAATTAAACTACACGTAGTAAGTAAATTAAAATAAGCTTTGTAACAGCAAGTAAATATCCAAGCTTCAGCAGATTAAATTAACGGAAAAGAGCCGATCTTTGGTTTTAATTGCATGTAAACGAGACGGTGTCATTCAGGGTTTAACAGAATGTAAAGCGATTAAATTTTATTTAACTAAGGGTAAGTGTTCGTCTCATGTACTAGCTAGAACAACAAACCTTTCACAATCAGGATGAAATTTCGGCACTGTTGAGTCAATAATAGTGAAATCAGTGTTACTGAGAGGTGTTTGAAAAGACTCAATAAGTTGTTCGGTATTCAATAAATTTGAGAGCTTTGTTTTTTCTAAGCCCAGTTGAAGAGAAGTAAAAAACTATCTTATGATATTTGATTTGTTAATATTCCAATATAGGTCAATATTCAATATATGTTAATAATATTGAGTTGTTAAGAAATTGTCTATTAATGTGCAACTAGTGGTGGCTATTGCTTGTGGGACGTGTAATTTTAGGTAAAAAAATTGTAAACGCCGAACCGAGAAAATATCGAGTTTCACATTTATCATTGATTTTTTTTAATAAATTTATGTTGGTGCGGCCACAAACATAGACACAACACCCGGACTGAAGTGAACCAAGAATATTTGGTAACTGGTCGCTAAATCAGTGCAAAAAGAAACTACATTAATAGGCAGACGATTTTTTGCCGGAGCGGAAGTCATAAATTTGAAGGAATTGATCTTCCCGCAGGTTATTATCATGAGCAGGCACTGAAAGAACTTTGTATGAGACATTGTCACGTAAATAAATGATAAAACGACCATGAGAACAGTTGCCTGTGAAACTCATTATACGATTGACTACAAAAATCCATAAAATCAAAATCACTGTAATTTGGAGAATCTTTAACTTTAAGTTGAATAGAGTTGTCATCATCACGAGCATCACTGGGTGTACAAGGTAAAACATCGATCAATCAAGAATTATCAATCGAAAAAATAGAAGGCCCCAGGCTCAAGCTCTGACTATACAAAATTTATAATTGCATTCTCTGTCAATCTTATTTTCTTGTAGATGTACCTTTCAAAAACATTTTAATAGGCTGATTGGTTTGTTTGATTCAAACCGCGATAACAAATATCACAATTGGGTCAACGCAGAAGAGGTAAATGTGAACAAATGGGGAAGTGTGCCTCAGAATAGAGACAGCCAATGTGCAATATTGCAAATATCATCTGGTCAGTGGCAGGAAGCTGTATGCTCACAACAGTTCAGCTTCATCTGCAAGAAGGTGCCAAGTAAGTATGAGATTAAATTGTCAAAAAAAGGTCATAAAATTAACCATACTACACAAATTGAAGTTAATGACATGTGTATTGGGCCGTTCTATCTCGTTGGTCCAATCTTGCGTACATTATATCTCCAGTGTATAGGAGTCACTGGAGTGATCTACTAAACCCATATATATATAGTATAGATATATAGTACTCAAGAACAGCTTTGAGTCACGATAATCTGAGATAGGGAAAACTAGTGGTAAGAATTAGATCACTAGTGACATGACACGTTAGTATGAACCTAGCCTATCCCTTTACAAAATTGACACGAAGTACACTGTTCCGTTCAGTTACGATCAAGGATGATCCATAAAACACAGCTGCGCACTTATTTTTTATTAGAATTTTTAGTGGACGGACTTTTTAAGTTCTCCAATCACAATTGGGGACTACAAAAGTACTGGCCACCCTTACCATGGATCTGTAGCCATGGCAGGATCGAACAAAAAAATTAATGATAACAGTATTGCTTGAGTAGTACACCAACATTATAAGTTGCATTGCTGCACTTTATAGGTGAATGTGACACTTACGAAACAGATATGGCACCTTCGTGTAGTGAGGACATCATGTCTAAGTTTACCTCCGAGTCTACATTCACAACACAGAATGGCGTGTACATTATTGATCCGGATGGTTCACAAGAATCAGCAATGTTTCCTGCTGTTGTGAGTTGTCCATTTGCTGGTAAGTGTCCTTTTTGTGGTGTCTTTTCGTTCTTAGATGCTAGTACGTTATCAGCAGTTACAAGGTTTTGGGGAGAGGGATTCTAGGAACAGGCTATTTTGACACACACATTTTGAATAAGTTATTTGGATACAGAACATTTTTGCACATAGGTTATTTGGACACAGACAGTTTGGACATATGGGTCATTTGGATACAAGGTAAAACTTTGTACACACGTTTTATTCGGACACACAGGATATGGAAAAAATAGATGTTTTGAACATGGAGGTTATTTAAACACAAGACAGTTTGGACACAAGCAGTTTGGGTACATAGATTATTTGGAGACAGGCAGTTTGGGCACGTAGGTCATTTGGACTCAATGTATTTTGGGCACATTGGACACTAACATGGACACATAGGACATTTAGGCACTAGGTATTTTGGACACATAAACTATTTAGACACTATAGGTGTTTTGGACCCACAGGACACATAACCTCTTTGGTCACTAATTCAAAGTCAGCTTACGTAATTTTAGGCACGCAAGTCCCTTACATACAGGTTAGTGTGATATGTAGGTAATTTGAACATACATAACTCATCTTGAAAATCCAAACATACTTAACTTGGACACACAGTTAATGTGAAATATAGGGTGAAATAATGAGCCAGGGACCCTAGTTCAAATTCAAGCTCATCTGAAGCTCCGCTGTTTTTCATACGTTTTTGTTTCAGCCATGTTTGGTTCTAAAATGTAATTACATCATTAAGTCATCTGGAAATTAGGATTATTTACTATTTAAACCAAATATATTGCGTAAGATGATCTGGACATGTAAACTTTTTAGGCAAGGTACCATTTGGATCTGACCGGAACATTTAGCAATATTTGTTGTCTAGCTATATCCTGTTATTCTGAACGGGTGAATTTAAACTACTTTTTTCAAAATTCAGGAAGTTTTTGATAACTCAAATAAAACGCAGATCAGTATCTCTCTTCAAAATATATTCTCTGTTTTGAATAAGATTCTTTTCTAGCTACCTCGAAACCAACTCCCATAAAAGTAACTGCAATCTGCAGGTCAAAATGAAATTACACGTAAATAAGGTTATTAGGGCGGTTTCAGAGAATGTGTTTATCTACACGCGGTGACGGTAGTTATGGCGATTGTGACAGATACAGCAGGATTTCTTGTAGCACCTTCCCCCACTTAATTAATCCGCTCTCAAAGTGTGATAATAATGTTTTACAGATAAAGATGTTTAGGTATTAATTGAGATAAAACAACGAACTTTTTAGTTCGTATAGTTTGTCGTGCGATGAGAATTTTGCCTGACAAACCCAAATTCTCGCAGGTATGAATAAATATTCTCGCCACAGTTACCTTCACCACATGCTGAATCTTGCATTATCTGCAAGCATAGTTTCCCTGAAAACAATGTGCGTGGTTACTCTTTTGAGAACTGATCAATCTGCGATCACTAATCGATTATAATACATTAACCGCTCATTTCGATATCTCTGGAATGGAATGAATGTTCTCACTTCAAAATACCAGTACATACGAAAGCAGAAAAGTACATGTAATGGTCCTAGTGTGGTTGACTTGGTGACCATTGGTCTTTTCGCAACCCCGTCTCCATTTGTATGTTATTTCTGTTTTGTTATCTGATTTTTTGAGTGAAGGCGATTAGTAAATACATTCTATTCTATTTTATTCTATTATTAAATTGTCTTGAATTTTTTAAATATATTTGGGGAGCAAAGCTTTTGTATTTTATTGCCCATATTATTAAGGATGGTCAGCCATGTTGGCAGATTCGGTTCTGTCACATAACATACGCAATAAAATGTGAATTTGACACAAAACTGTGAGAGGATTCTCAGATGCTCAACAGCGAAAAATAAACTACACATGTCTAAATACCTACTCTTTGAAATACCCAATTCTTGTGCAAAATGAGGTATGTGTCCAAATAACCTATGTATTCAAATCACACTGTGTCCAAGTAGCCTGTGTCCAAAATACCTTGTGTCCCAATGAGCTATGTGTTCCAGTCATAATGTGTCCAAATTCATTATGTACCAAGTAGTCCTTGTTTCCAAATAGCCTATGTGTAGAAATTATAGTGCCTATGTGTTCAAATTACCTGTGTCTGACTAGCCTGTGTCCAAAATACCTTTGTATCCAATGACTTACGTACCCACCTGTCTTGTGTCCAAAGCGCTTATGTTTCCAGAGGATTCTGTGTTCACATTATCTGTGTTTGACTGCTTGATTATAATTTTATTTTTAAACAAAAAGTCCATATAAAATACAATATATAAAGTAAGTGAAATGAAAACTGCCTTAACTAAAATCTAATTGCAAAAATAAGGATTAAATTAACTGCAGCACACATACATACCAGTTTATAATTACATTTACACAATAATAATTAATTAGTGAATATTTACAATAAAGCACAATCAATAAAAACATTAATTAAAATTCATAAATTCAAATGATAAAATCGTTAGGTTTACAGTAATCGTTAGGTTTACAGTATAGAATTTACCTCCATTTTGCATTATGTGTTAAAATAACCTATGGGGCCAAAAATTTTGTGGCGAAACATCCTATGTCCAAATGTTTGTATCAAAATGTCTGCACACCGTTTTAACACTTTGTTCAAAATTATTCAAACTCAGCGTAAACGGCATTTTTTCTTATTTCAAATAGAAATTCCAACTTGTGAACAATTTACAAATGTGTGACAAGTAAGGCGTATGTGTAGGATCTGAGGCAGCTAAAGGGACGTAAAATGTGTAAATTTTCATTCGAAAACACAAATTTCCAACCGTTCCACTTAAACAGAATTTTTGAACATTTGAATAGAAGTTCTGAATGTTTTTGAGGATGGGGACGTGTAGGAATATGCGAACAGAGCTACTGGAAGAAGAACTGTGCGTAAGTTAGTATAATGAAAATGTTCAAATTTAAGTTCTAAACTTCAGAGCTTTGTTCAAGCACTTATAAGGATTTTATTCGATTTGAAAGAAATTTAACAATTTTCCATACAAACTTCGTTACAGCGAATTCCACAAAGAAAAGAAGTACCACATACTTATCTGAAAAAAAACAGATAGGCAAGATAATTAGCTGATGACGGATCCTAGTTAATTAGGGTATTATTGAGTTTAGAACTCTCAGTTTCTGAACTCATCTCGAATGCTTCAATTTTTTCTCAGAAACTTGTACAAAGCGGTTGTTGTCTGGATGGCCAGGCATACCAGATACATCATTTGCTGGCTCGTCTATGTACGCATCTGAATACGGATATGAGTATTATGCACATAATGCTAGACTTCATTTCGACAACAAGGGATACTGGAAACCCCAAGCAGATGATCAAGCAATGTGGCTGGAAGTAACCCTCCCGACAGTGCATTTCATAACTGGCATTGTTACTCAAGGTGCTGTTGCAACATCGCCTTCTTACACAAAAACGTTCTACGTAACATATAAAGACAACGTGCTTAAAGATTGGACAACGGTAATGGAGGGTGACAGCCGAAAAGTAAGCTTAATATAAACTACTGTAAAGCTAGACAGTCCATAGCCTGGTGGCTGTGGTCTCTAAATGGCTTGGTGGCCATTCTACTAGTATATACCTTGTTTGAGGAAGAAATATTTACCCCATTTGGGAGGAGAATCGTCTGAAACATAACAGCACTTTGTTAGTATAGTTTGTTATTAGCAATGTAAGATAGCCTTAAAGTAAAATAATCTTATAGTACAACTAAGTGCTTACAGGTACTATAACTAACAAAACAAACACTTCACCGTAACTGCTATGAAATTCATGTATTTAACATCGAAGTATGTTTTAGAATTGGAATAATATATGTACAAGTATATAACATTTTATTATATCTATTTTGGCAGCAATTTGATGCAGTCATAAGTGAGGAGGACCACGTAACACCGAAAGTGAATATCATACTCCCAGCCATCAAGGCCTCAATCATTCGATTAAATGTACTGACATATAACAATAATCCAGAAAGTAGCTTTGGGGTAGCTACCACAGCTGGCTTTCGGATAGAGCTACTAGGATGCTCTACACTTGAACACGAAGCAATTCCAAGTAAGATTTATGTCAACTTTGCATAAAATTATTCCTCTTAGCTAGTAAATTATGACAAATGGCAATATGACGCAAGCGACATTGTAAAATTAAAACCACATTAATTCACAAAAGAGCTTCTCGCATGACTTCGGACGTAGGCTGCCACAACATTACCCTAATTGAAATTTATAAAATTAAAAAGTGAGGCAATTTAATAATTCTGCGATTCGAGTGTTTTCGTCCTTGCTCAATGTCTATGTTAATGTAACATTAACACCTAAAAATGATCAGTAGGAATCAAATATTAAAATCACCAATCACACAGACACAGCGCGAATATCTGCTGAAAACCAAGAACAATCAACCGTTTTAACTGTTTCCAACAACGTTGTACATTGCAGCTGAACTTGGATGCTATTTGGATTCGACTGACAGTGCAAGCTTTGTTCTGCAAGATGCTAGTGACGACACTGTACAGCAGTGTCAAAAAGCCTGTTATGGACACAAATTTATTGCAAAAGACCCGAATGATTTGAATGCCTGTTATTGTGTCAATGGCTATTTTGGGCAATATGGAAGAGTGGCTGAAGAGAAGTGCTGTCCAAATCCTTTTGGTCATGATTCAATAACAGGTCGTTTCATATTTCTGCAGACAGGTGACTGTAGTAATTTTTAGCTGTTTATTGGCAATAAAATCATAAAAATGTGTATTACTTTATTTAATTTTCAAGATTTTTAGACAACCGTGCAATTTCAGACTGCAAAGTAATATTAATGTGCTGTAATCAATACACACTTCTTTAGGTTCATACACAAATGTATATGAAGATTACAAGGGATGTATAACTGAACATTAAAATTATTAAAATGTGCTAAATTCAATGAATGCAGTTTTCTTATTTTCTTATCATTTCTTCATTGGTCAACTTTATATTTTTGATAAAAAAACGTAGATTAATAGATACATAAGTCAAAAGTTAATTATAAAGTTTTCAAAATAAAAACATGAACAACTAAAACATCTTAAAACAGTATGCAGCAAAACCTAAACTGACAAAGCACATTTTAAAGTGATACTAGCTGCTTTCTAAACTTGCTGGCCATGTTAGCCAATCAGAACGAAAAATACAAGCAAAAATTTGAATGAGTAGTTGGACATTTTGTCATTAACAATAATCATAAGTAAGGCTATCATGATCTTTTAATCTAGCAGACTAGTACATTTAATGGTCACTATATGCTCAATTTAATTTTTACACTTACATCTGCAAATCAACCAAGCAGCAGAACTACGTATTATTTATAACAAAATTTTAAGGTTAAAAATAAAGGAGTTCTCAAGTAAATACACTATGGTATTTTGAAACATATAATTTTCACAGCACATATGAAATTCATATTAGCAAATACTTGCATAATTATTTTTTAAACATTTCTTTAGGTGAAGTAGTAAATGGAGTCACACCATGTGGAACAGCTGTACCTGAAAGATGTCCAGCTACTAACATGACAGTAACAACATCACCCACAAAAACTACTACTGCTGAATTATTAGTGAGCACCTTATATACAAATGACCTGATTTCTACCACGTTCCTTGAAAATTCAACTGAAGCTGCAACTACTGCTAATGCAGCAGTAACAACTATGTTTAACAATATTAGTGTAAATTCAATGCCAACTGCCACAGAGACTGCAGACACAGCAAATGATACAGAAAGTATTTCTACTGAAACAACAGTCACTAACACCAAGTTATCATCGATTGAAACAGAAACCACAGTTATGCCAACTTTTACAGAAACAACCTCTTTTGAAATGATCACTACTGACTCAACAACAAGTGTTGCAGAAACTGCAACTACTGACCACAAGACCACAACTGAGATAATGTTCATTCCGACTCTCTCAACACCAACTGGTGCAATGACTATAGCTGCTACTGATGATGTAGAAGAAACCACTGAGACAACAAACACCATAAATGATTCAAATTCAACTGCTATTACGAGTAATGCAGAGTTAACTTCTCTTGAGATGACCAACACAACAACAGCAATAACTATGCACATGGAAAACGATACGACAGCTACTGGTGCTGCTGAGACTACAATGATTGAATTCCAAGCAACAACAACTGATGGTGCATACACCCAGACACAAACAACAAATGGTAACATAGCTACAACCACTGCTGCTAATGACATGACAAAAAACACTATTGAAATTACTCCTACTAATACAACGGTTGCCGATACTACAATTGGCTCTACAGAGATACAGACTTCTAACTATGATAATAGGACAACAGCTGTCAGTAACGTAACAATAAATGTTACCCTCACAATTGTTGAAACCTCTTCTACACCATATGAAACAGTTGCTGCTGGCACATCATCCTTTAATACCAACAAAGCAACAGCAAATGTGACAGATACTACTTATGCAACTATTATTTCTGCAACTGATATGTCAATGGCATCTGTTGAAGCAACAAATAATATGGCAACTACCATTAGTGGTACAACAGGACAACTTACAATTGACAATACAACTACTGTTACTGACATAGAGACACTCTATAATGAGGATGCTACAATAACAGCCTCTATGACAAAAACAACACTCAAAACCAATACAACAGCCACTGCTAACGAGACAGTAACAATATCATCTACTAATGACACAACAACTACTCTTTTACCTCGTGATACAAAAACTACTATTGCAGAAACTGAAACTAATGGGACCGAACTAGTGACAGCCATAACAGAAACGGTTACAACTCAAATTACTACCACTAAAACAGTAGCAGCAACCACTGAAAAAGGTGATGACACCGATAAGCTCATCTCTGATAAAGCAACTACAACAGTCACAACAGTACGTACAACCAAAGTGGCAGATGCAACAACACAGGAAAAAAAGAGCGCAACAATGAAGCAGATGGAACGGAATTCAAGTCCAGGTACAGTAAATAATCAAGAACCAGGAATTACCAGAAATTTTGCTAGAACAATCATCTTACATGTAATTCACTAGTGCATGCAGTCACACTAAAAAAAACAAATTTTATCTCTTCAAAATTAATAGTTTAGTTTACTCACACTCACTGAGTGTCATTTACAACCACTCCTAGACAACAAACACACGAATGTAAAATCAGTTATGCTTAATTATAGTGCAAAATCTGCAGGCACGTCTGATAGGCACAAATGTAATTTTTTGCCATAAAGCGAAATGCCATTTGTGTAAAATACTTAGTAGAGGCTTCTCGACTTTTTGAGATTTTCTTTGGCCACACTAGATGTTTTCCTGGTTGATTGTTCTAGGTAAAAGCTAATGGTAAAGCCAAGTATTGTAAAATACATTTTTAATAGCATCGACAAAGTAAATTTAGTATATTTTATATTTGCATCTTGTCCAAGTTGCCTCAACATCAAATTTAGCAGTTTAACAATGTGAGTATTACAGGTTTATAAAATTAGTACCAGCAGCAATTAATGGCAAAAGAAACCCAATGACCCTCAACTGCAAGGTGAGTATGATCACAGTATAATAGTGCAATCACAACTGGGGAAACAGGTAATTTAGGGTTTTTTTATTTAGCACACCTGTAGAGATAATTGGAGATGATAATATGGCTGAGTGGTGCTTGCTTATGATAGTTAGTAATGTCATGCTTAGATAGTAAATCAATGGGCGACTGTCGAAAGAGAATGATTCTGCGCAATTTCTTCTGCCATACTGCCAGTGCCTATTTCTTTCCTACCTAGGGAGGTATATTTGAGCCTAAGTAAAACAGCTTTGAAAATTTGGTGGAGAACTATTCTTGGCAATGAGTAAAGTTTTGCTTCCATACAAACATTCAATGTTAGTAGCCTGCCTAGGCACTGCTGATGAGTAATAAGCTAACAGTGGTGAGTTTCAATGTGAGTTGTGAAACCAGTGAATAGATCAAATAAATGAAACAGCATAACACATACACTACTGCTCAAAATCATGAAAACGTAATTTAACTTATAGCCTCCAAACATTTATTGCAGTAAAATTTGCTTATAATCAACTTTACATCTTTCACAATACCTACCGGATTTTCATTAAAATTGTCTTCCAAGTTAATTTTTTCAAAATCTTCATTAGATAATAGTAATCTCAAGTGCTGATACGAACGCCAAAGATCAAACAAAAAATATTCAAAATTTGATGTAATTTTGTAATCTTCTGAAATTTTTATGCTGATTTCTGTCGCCAAATGTCTAATGTTGTCAACAGTGCTCTGTTCCTTATCACCATTAACAGAATGTACCGCTGTACTCGGCATAACACACGTATCCACATTTCTATTGGCTATAACATTGTTTTGTTGTTCGTTGTTATTAGAGTTGCTAATAGCAGACCATGAAACAGCATCAGGGTTTTTATTTTCACATGGCTCAGTAGGAGAATTCACCATTTGTTGTAGTTCACGATAATTATCACAGTTGTAACAACAGTCATTTACAGACACAAAGTCTTTCAAAGCCAAACATCTATGGTGTGCAATAGTGGAAAGCAATTTGAAGAAATCAACGTAGTTCATACCAGAAAGTGCTTTCAATATCACCTAGAAATTTGAAAATAAGTATATGATGCTGTTTGACAAACTGCTACATTTTTATTCACAAATTTAATAAAAATATTGGTTATTTGTGTGTTTGCAAACCAAAACCACCCATAACTTGGTATAGTTAAAACTATGCTTCAAAGCAGAATGCACCAAAAATTTGGTCAAATGTCAATTTTTCGTTTTTTATAAAAAGAAACACTAAATATATTGGACATTTATATGTTAGCATCAAATCATCAAGAATGTTCAAAAAATACTAAAAATTTAATTTTACAACACCGTACTTACTTCTCTGGCCAAAAACTAGTACTGTAGTTGTAAAAAACTTGTATTTTTAAACTCTGTTAGCAGCTTGTGAAAGCAGTTAATTTGCTTTGGGTTTTCTCTGTTGCAAAGCCCAGCTATTCGTCTGGAAGAGCCATCTACTGGATTTATGCATAACTTCAATGTATTCTTGCAAAGTCCATAGCAACCAGCCTTTTGTACAGTTACTATGTGTTTTGCAGAAATGCGACAAAGCAATGGCTAACTTTAACACCACTTTTCTCCAAGTTATGTTTTTTAGTGCGCAGTGCGCACTTCAAGTTCAACATGGATTATCTTGGCTTAGAAATAACTCAAAATGATAAGCTTGGTCATATCGAGATAACCACACAGCAAGCAGCGCATCGGGTTCCAGCTGTGCCGCCAGATGTCGCATCAGTCATTTCAATACGGCATATAGACTGAGCATAATGGATGACGTCAGAACAATGGCTTTGCGTCAGCAGTTTTCCAAGCAAAAATTGCCAAAAATAGAACATCTAATTAACTCCTCGCTACTCCTTTTGGTGGACGTGTACTAAAATATAGCCCACATCATCGTGCAGCCCTGTTTTTGCTCTTTATAAAGAGCTATATATCTCCTTCCTAGAGTCGCACTAAGTGCCGCTAGAACGTTTCTTCTATAGGTTGTTTGACCAAAATTTCGTAAAAAATCAGGAGTTTAAATCTGAAAATTCAACCGACTTTGGACACATTTTCCGGACAAAATTCTGAATAAAATCAGCTGAAATTTTGACAACGTACTGGTGGCGATGCCTGTCAACCAAATCTGAAACTTTGCCAAAATATGATGCTGCTTGTTAAACCACCCTCAAAACTTACTGCAAACGGGCTATACCTGTGCTCAAATTCTATTTGCTCGTATTCAAATTGCATCAAAATCACATTTAAACGTAACTTTCACAACATCGGCGGGTTAGACTCAATTTGAGAAGTGAGAGAACGCGACCTTCTACACAAATTTTAATGACGCTCCAGCAGGCCGTGTGGCTGGTTTACTGGCAAGTGGAACACCAATGCAGCCATATGCGCCATGTTATCTCGATATGATCAAAATGATCCTCATGAAATAGAGATGCAGGTTATGTCAATAACCAGAAAAGCTTAATTGCCGACTTACGGATGTTTCTGCTATGCAAACACACATTTCAACTATCACACTTTTATGCCATGCAATCACCTGTTCATTCTAGCTTATGTGCACACTGAAATATGTAAATACTGGTAAATGTTGTTCATCTCGGGTTCGGTGGTATTTTTGTGCAGTTTGAATATACAGTTAAAACAGGTCAGCTACTTTCTTTCTTTTCCCCTCTTCTGACACCCAGCTGTTCTTATACAGTACAGAGAGGTTAGTTAGTCATATTTTTCGATGTGTCATAGTTTTCGATGTTTGTAATTGGATTAAGTACCCATTTCATTAAAACTTTATTAACACTAGTCTTGTAAACTTACAATCATCTTCATTTAGTTTGGATTTTGTGGCTTAATTCGCTTATTTTGGGCAGTTCCTAATGACGCTTTTTATTAGCTCGCAAACATCTCCAAGCAGCTTGCTAATTTTTATCTTTTCTAGAGAATCTGAATCTTCCCAGTTGCTAAAACACCTTGCCAGTGCTGAAAACTATTGTGACAAGAAGCACAGTTATAGAACAACACACGACACTGTACATTGGTCACTTTTCATTGTGCTCACAGTTAACAAGCTCAATCACTTTTTATTTTAAAATGTTAAGTGCAGCCTGCTACTACACTATTACATAATATATAAAATAATGCCAAATTATATTGACTTTTATTGTTTTTAGTGCTCAAAACTAGTTTAACAGTTTCATATGTTTCACCAATTATGCCCTTTCCTACTTATATTTAGTTTTAGGCTTGCCATCGATTTCCCTGTTGCTGTAAAACAATCTTTCTTATCTAGCTACTGATGTTGTTTTGAAGACACGGATAAGTTCCTCGAATAATTATAAATATAAACACCTCATCAATAAGCTGCTGTGAGGCTTCATTTCACAACAATTTCTGTGAGATGTATGGCTTCAGACATTACAATACCTATTAGTAACATTTTGGATTAATTTCACATTGTTTAAATACTTATTTTCAGAAAAAATACTTTGCACTTGCAATTAACAGATACAGTAATAAAATTTAACTGCAAAATGAATGTTAATGATCAGAATTTGGTTCTAAGTGTTTAAGTTGTGCTATAGGCTGATCAATTGCAATTTATACAATTTAGCCAGGTACAGTATATTACATTCTAATGAATGAAAATAATGAAAAGTATTATAATGAAATTATATAATGATTTTCTACTAACATATTTATTAGCTAATATGCTTAAAATGAGCCCATCCCACAGTGCACACATTAAGTGGTTACTACTGTACTCACAACCATTTTGGGGCTTAGTATGCATTTTTGAATAATTTTCATCTACAGGGGCTTACAGTTTTGATTCAGTAGCCACTTATTGTATATTTTAAAAACTATGAAATAAATACAGTTGATAAAAATAGTTTACAGTAAATTTGAAACTGCAAAAATATGAACTTAAACCTGACACTGATCATCCCAGTTATCCATGTCCTTGCAATCCTGTATTTCCTTCTTTACATCAGCAAGTGTTGACTGGAGAAACAACCATGTGATATCAATATTAAAGCCATTTAACCAGTTGTGATTTAAAGAAACAGTATCCTCCTGTAATTTGAACAATCATGTAAGACATCAGTAAGACAAACAGCTTTAGTAAAAAAAACAAAACAGCAGCAAAAATCATTTTTCCAACTGTTATTTTAACAAAACATTGCTCAAGAGCTTTCCAAAAACAAGACTTATTTTAATAACTTTTATTTTTACTGAATTTTAATAGTTAATAATTTTTACTGACATGTACTTGAATCTAAAAGACCGAAAAGATCTAGATATGTCTGCAAAAATTTCTGCAATGAACAGAATTATACAATAATAGCATTTGGGTTCTTTCCTAATACTGTGTTGAACCTTTTATGCCAATCATAATTTTTTCAATAATTTCTGTCAATGTAATCAATCTTACTCACTTACTTGTTTATTAGTGTCATATAATTCGAAAAAATGTACTACACAGCAAAGTTTTAGAAATAGCAAGCCTGTTTTTGTGACTTAAAAACTGAATAAAAGCCGATCGTGAAAAATACAAACAGAGTATTTTGACAGGAAATGCACAACTTTTCGTACTTTTATAGCATAAAACAAAACTTCACTAACCAGATTCCAGACCTGATGGTGCCACCCACTAGGAACAAAGATTATTGTACCAGGCTCTTGAATTACTTCTATAAGCTTTGCTTTATCTGGTATATTAGGATACCTAGGTGAATACATAGTAAAACACAATTTTTGTCAAAAAGAAAATTGGTTTGACTAAATTATGATTGTATACTCTAAACTGAGTACTTAAATATAAACAAACTAACAACTGTAGCTTTAGTAATTGTAATTATATCAATAGTCAATACTAACATTTTTTTGTCAAGAAGGTCTGAAGACTGTAAATCATAAGCTATGTTGCCAAGGGAATCTCTTAAATATTCTTCGTGTCCAGGTGGTGTAAATATCCACTTTTTTCGACCGCAAACATTAGCAGACCAACTGTAGGATCGGAAAACATCTGCATGGTATGGAGTCCTATATTCAGAAATTTAACATTAAGATATTTTTTGCATAACAGCAGCTGCTTTACTTAATGACAAATTTGTTTTTTTATCCATCTTCACTCTCTTCATTATTTCTCACATAAGCAAAAAACTACCATTAAAAATTGACTGCAGAATGAATGCATTTATGCTTACTCAGCTTTACAAAACACAAAATGCAAAATGTTACCATGCTACTCATTTATAGGCTTGGATATCTACAAAGCTACTGCTTTGCAGTGTAAAAAAGCTGTATACCCAGTTCAAGTCACATATCTGTCAATTCACAGAAATTTTGGTACTACAATGCAAAATTCAGACAAATTTAGTGTAAAAGTAAGCACTGATTCATGTTATTAACAAGTAAACAAAAAAGTGTTATTAAAAATTTATATTT
The DNA here is from genome assembly GCA_030141605.1 of Tubiluchus corallicola. Taxonomy (NCBI): domain Eukaryota; kingdom Metazoa; phylum Priapulida; class Priapulimorpha; order Priapulimorphida; family Tubiluchidae; genus Tubiluchus; species Tubiluchus corallicola. The sequence continues at coordinate 788,733 of JAQGDQ010000047.1, read as the reverse complement.
AATTTTCAGAATGAAACCATTTTTACAATGAACAAGCAAAAATTGAGGTCTGAAAATGCCCAATATAATATCTTGAAAAATCTTGAAAACTGAATCTTACTCGATCAAAGATTTATATGATCTAAATAAAAACGTGAATTGGTAAAACAAACCACACAATTAATATGACCGACTTGCATGAATTTGAGCCAGTGATCATTGGGTCAAAGCTCCATGTCCTAAAAGCCAAACCACTCAGTTCTTTGTAATCAAGATACTAAATTTGTAACTTCAATATCCTTGGTACAAATCCAGGCTTAATTCTGATTTTTTACACATTTTCCTTTTAGGCAATATTTGATTTCAAAAATAGAATGATTGGAAATAATCAACCATTCATTCACACATAATCTTGTAAATTATACACAGTTTACTACATTAAATTTTAGTTAAATATTTAATAGTAAGCAATGCTAACATACAATAACATAAACAAACCATGATCCTTGTGGTCCCATGTAAACAAACTGATAATCATCCAATTCAGTGATTGAAGCCCAGTACTCATTTAACCAATCAGATGTAAAATATGTTGGTGTTTCATATGCTGTGTAACCAGGTACATCTCTGCAGTAAATAGGTCATAAAGTCTAAGTTGAATATTTCGAACATCTAGGTACTTATGTAGTACTTAGCTGAACAAATTTGACTTCACATAAATGTACCACTTGGGAAAATGATAATTTTGTCATGACCCACAGTTTACGAGCGCATTTATTTTTAAAAGATTGGAAATTTGAAAGCACACCACTTCGCAAAATTTTCTAATAATAAAACCTATAATTTAGAAGAACATTGTTAAAAAGAAAGAAATGTTGCTCTATATATATAATTAACATTTGAGAAATACAATTTTCAATTGTAAGAACACGATTAGATGGTTAAAAGGCTAAGACAACCGTACATGCAAATGTCTTACTTGACAAAATGCCAGTCTTTCAAATAAAGGCACTGACTATCGCTACAACTGCTACTTCTATACTGTGTCCAATATTTAAGAAACTCCCTCATTGTCTTCTGAACTTTAGTCTGAGCGTAATACTTTTGCTCATTGCAGTTTGCGACAGGAACATTACAATAACCTAAAACAAAAAAAATTATCTTGAATACAGAATACTCTGCAAGCCAAAGCTTTAAGCTATTGCAAAAAATACTTTAGCGAAGGTTAACATGTGGTTATGGATTTTATCACCTACAACTTGACAATATTAAATTATCTGTGAACTTTACCATAATTTCTTTCTAGAAAATCGAAATCTGGTGTCCCATCCCCAGTAACCCAGTCTCTCGTGCAGGGCCAATTTTCAGTAACAAAGTTGCCAAGAATGCAAGGCACATTTGGTATCAAGTAGACTTTATAGAAATCGCCCACTGACAAAGCTTTTTCCACTGTGACTGTATCAATGTGACTGTATGATCTATTATGGCAATAATCACTGATCTTTGTGAGTGTCACCATGTCCAGCACACAGTCCAGATCAAATTTCTAAAAATAAAATCATTTTTCACAGTGTTACAATAGCTCAAAAGTTTAAGCTGTCACAAATAATCATAGCATTTAGCAACAGCTACCTAAGAATTTATATATATTTATATTCACAATTCTGAATTGAAACCCAGAGTTAGCTATTCATCAGTAAACTATATTTTATTTTGACAATTTACATTTTGTACTGCAGTGTTTCTCGCATTAACTTATATGTTGAGGTAGCTGACTTGACGGTCTGCACTATTCTTTTTCATGCATAATAAATCCTTATCCTTAGTTCAAGGATCATCCTTGCACAAAGAACATGGCACCTCTTACTTAGTTGTAACTGTTATTACTATCATAATCAATATCATCATCATTGTGAACTTGATTGAAGTCCACAAGTGTGTAGCTATATTAATGTATTTACACAATAATTGGTTTAACTGGTCCTACTTTTTTCACAAAACTTGTTTGGTGCATTGATACCCATTTGAGCAGGAACTTTCTTTTGGACCAGTTTGGAGAGGTGTGGTTTTTTCTTTACTTTGGCTAAAACGGTTGTGTTTTCTCGTTCTGACCTAAACTTGTGTAATTAAATATTTGGAACTTTATTTTGGAGTTAGATGTTTTTGTGATTTGGTTTTAAATTTAATCAACTGAAATCCCGTGACAAAATGAAATTCATGGCAATCATCATCGTCATCATCATGGTCATTACCGTTTTTCATCTAAGTTTGCCTTTGCTGTAATATAACTGTGTTTTTAAAGGGACTGATTATATTTGTACATTGGCAAACAGTATGCCTACAGTACATTCGTAGAAAGATCTTTGCATCATGTAGCAGATAAGTTTATTAATTAATTAAATCGCAAGAGCATTCAGTAGATATTTTACCAGGGTTTTTGTCATACCATTTGAAGCTAACCTTGAAATTAGGCCAACTGTTATACTGAAACGTAAAGTTACAGCGTATTTTTCCTGAAAGTTGTTTTAACTATTGCTATAAATTTGATATCTATAAATTGCTTCATGTAAAGATTTTACTGCGCATGCTCAGAGCAATTTTGTAGCATTTAGCCATTGACAACATAGATGCTGGATGACCAGATAACTTCAATAGCGGAGTTTCTGTTTGTAGACCAAATCTGGACACCAAAGCAGCTCCAGGAATATACTCATGGGAACGACTACCCTTCATCTACAATACAACTACAATAACAGGTATTAGTTTCAGCTATATTTACTGTCTTAGTGGGATATCTCAGTTCGCAAACAGAGTTAAAATTGTTCACTTTGCCGGACCAACCAAACCTTGGCATTATCAGTATCATGAGAACACGAACATAAGCCAGCCGCCACGTGGTTCTATTTTGCCTTTAAATGAAGCTTAATGTACAAAGATGGTGGAAATATTTTACAAAAATGGTGGAGCCCATGTTATCGGCTCAGGATCGAGCTACGGAAATGAATCCATGTGCAAAGGAGTATGTGCCATCTCAATACCCTGAACCGTATCAGGCTGGGGATGATCTGTACAATATGGATTGACAGCAGCATTTATACAAAGTCTATACAGATATTTGAAGCTATTGTGGAAAGAACTCATTGTGGAAGGAATCTCACAGGGAAGTCTTTTGGGAGACCATACTGCTTCCTAATCTATGTTGATGACCTTCCCAAATGTCTTAATGGAAAGTCAGTATTATATTTAGGCGATGTCAAAATCTACAAGGGAAGACATACATACCGAGACTGCATCAACCTACAAAGCAGTGCATTGCAGGTAGAAAGATGATGTGAGTTGTACCTATTGCTCCTAAAACTGGCTAAACTGTTCTGTGCTTCGCATCAGACCCAAGTATGATTTCAGATACAAGCTTTGTGGGTTCGAAATTAATCAACCAACTGAAGTAAAAAAGATTTGGTCACATGGATTTCGAAGGACTTAAAATGGGATACGCATATAACTAGGGTCGAAAAATCAGTAAACAGAGGGATAAGCTTGATCAAATGGGCTGTTCTGTCATGGTCATTGGTTCGGCCTAAGCTAGTATGCAGCAGTTATCTGGCCACCTCAGTATATCACCCAAATTAATCAGCTTCAGCGGATTCAGGGTCACTGCCTTAGATTTATGACTGATGGGCAAGCTGAAGACATTACCAAACTGTAACAGAGACGCAAAACTATAGATCTTATTCGTTGTTTCAAAATCTGGAATGAGTTGACCACATCTTGAGTAAAGATGACTTCTCGGTACCACTCATCGTCTCTATGGACATTTGATTAAGCTATTCCAGGGTTTCTATCGTATTAACTTAAGAGGCCACCATTTCACCGAAAGAGTTATTCCTTGCTGGAATGTCTTGCCAGACGATGTAATTAGCGCCCCAAATATTAGTATTTTGAAAAGAAATTGAAGGCTCAGCATCAAGGCCATGTGGCCAGCTGAGTTATTAAGTCTGAAAGGTAAACTATTAGTAAGTTATCAAAATAATTATCATTATGTTCGATACAGTGCACAAACTTCGTAGCATAGTACAATACTCAGTAAGGTATAGTTCAATTCATTTATTTTCCACAGTTCAGCATTACATGATATTCTAGATTTTTTGTCACATTGCATTAGCAAAAAACACAAAGATCTACTTTGCTGCTAACTATTATTAACAAATGAACAAAATATATAACTTTAATACAGTATCCTTTCTAGCAGTAATACCAATCTATTAATGAGTAATAGCTCCAGAGAACATTAAGTAAATTCAAAAGTGCAATAAGAATGGCGCGCTCAATGCCAACGATAGACTATAGTCAACCATCCAACTCTTGGGCTTCAATCATGGATTTAGATCTAGATCCATGATTCAAATACAAACAAAAACAAACACGTAGGCAGACATAAGTATACCACAATACAGCGCGCGATAAATTTTAACCAATCGGAGCTTCCGGCTTGTTTATTAACGACAGGTTCCACGTGGTTCGCTGTTTGATAACTTACTGTATTTAGGAAATAAGCAGCTGTTAAGTTGTTTCTTTTCATTTTTATTTGAATATACCTGAATTGTTTAATTAAACTTGTCAAAGACTTTGACGTTATACTGTGTATCATTATGGCAGCAATCGAAAGTCTTCAAGAAAGAATCAAACAACTTGAACAAGAACTCTGTGATGAACGACAAAATAATCTTCCAAAAAGACATAAAATAATGGAAATGACTTCAGACGTAGTTGACAGTAATCCGTATAGGTAAGCTGTTTCAATAAGTCCTTGTATTGCCAAAAAATGCCGGTAAATCTGGAGACTCAATTACTGTCTTAATCATTAGTTAATGCATTTTCTCAACGATAATAAATTATAACTTGCACTAGTGACCTGTCAGATTTTACAGCATTCACAGTGCGTTGCCAGTTCTACAAAATACCGATTTTAGAGACAGCCCCAACCGAATTTGTATTTAAATATTTAGGAACAGCCTTCTCTGTGCATTTCTTTCGCTTAGATAACTTACATAACGTCATTCATTTGCTATGGCAAACTATGGAGCCAATTAGTCATTGCATAGTCATTGCATATTTTGCGAACTGAAATTAGTACCTTGTCTTGTTAGCAAATGGTTCATGACAGCCTGAATTCAACATTAGCTCTCGCCATATCTTTTAACAGATGTTTTTGGCTATTTACCTCTTTGAGAATGACCAGACACATGTGCCAGCTCAGTGTCACAGCTCAGAAGGCTGTTCTGGATAATGAGCCAACTAAGTTCTCGTGGTGCCACAAATGCCAACATTAACCCAGTGAGACTGAATGAGTGCTTAATAGATTCTGTTTGCATGTGCTGCCGAACCATACCGCTGCCGCCTGCTTGTATACTTCCCAAGTGTGCAGCCACCTTAAAAAAATCAATGCTACTGCATTCAATTGTGAATTCATTAATAAAAAGAAAAATTTATTATCAGTAGTTAGCAAAAATCTTGTGGTTTTTTTTGCATAATTGCATAAATAAAACATTAAATTTTCCTGCCCAAATTGTAAACAAAATGTGTTTACTGTACATATTGACAAAGCTATGACAAAATAAATGGCATTTACAATCCTTGCTAACCTCAGCTCACCTACAGAGCTCAGACTACACTCACTGCAGGCTAGAGTATGCATGTACATATCTTAGAGGTAGGTATGCAATATACTCAATATAATTTTAAAGGCTATAGAGAAGCCAGAGCATAAATGGAAGATCATTATCTGGTTTCATACATGTAGCATGTTGCTAAACCCTGATTTTGCTATAATTCAAAATTTCAAAAAGTAACCATGGGGGCAAGAAATTGCAGTAACCGATTTCTCCAATTTTCAGTCTTAGTGCTAACATTCGCACTGTAAAATGTAGAGTCTGTGGACTGCTAACTCATTTACTGCGAGCAACTTGCTTGTTACTATTCACAATGATAGCCCAGTAATTAATTTGATTGTCTACCCTTATGCTAAAGACAATACCAACTACCTTTTAGCTTTGATGTAAATCTTGTCAGTTTCAAAAGAGCACCAAAACCACAAATAATTATATGTGTTTCCCCACTTGCATTAGAGTAGCATTATTCACCGAAGCTTCAAGGCCTTAGCTGTGGCTGTGTGTTGTTTATGGCTAGCAGAGTAAGATGGTCATGGATAATAATGAAAATTATGCCCACCATGCCCACATTGAATGTACTGTATTGATTCAGCTTCCTGCCACCACCGGTTCCAATCGTCAGGTGTGGAGCCGCCGCTGAGGATTTTTCCAGCACTATGCTGTCAAAAAATGTGTTTCATGTCATATCACTATGGCAAAAATATAAAACAGTTATATTATCATAGCTCTGAAACGTGTTAGAGCACAACATGCTTATGGCTTGCATATTTTATTTAGCAAGTTTTTAGTTAAAACCAATCACCATTGCTACATAAAGTTTTCACTGAGAGATGCATTAAGTTATGGATACTGTACTTCAATGGATCATACAATCATAATTGTAAATAATCTTGACCGATAACACTTTTTTATGAAATACTTATATAAAGTATATTCGAAATGAAATGATATTAATGATGATATTAAAGCATAATTTTTAAGTTTAACATATTTTTAACATGTCTGATTTACAGTTTTAGTCGGAATCAAATGATGAAACAGTGAACTAAATGATGTAGTTTAACTCACAGACGTACACTAATAATGTAATTGGTAGTATTCTTGAAAAAATAACCATCACTGATCAAGCAAAATTTGTCTTAAAATAAAAAATTGTTGTGTTTAAAGACATTCCCATTGCTTCCTACGAGGACATTCTCACATTACTCAAACGATTTTGGTTAAACTAGTCACTAGTGAAACACTATTGCAAAGCTCTATTATTTTTACTACTTATAGTAAAAAAGCTGTTTTGTTTTATTTTAGCCGGTTGATGGCACTAAAAAGAATGGGTATTGTTGAAAACTATGAGGTAAGTTTACTTCGAAAAGTAATTTCATCCAGTATATACATAATATTACTTAAAATAATGTACACCCTGCACAGACTCTTTAATATGACAAATTTGATTTCAAAACATTTTAATAATTCTTATTTTTTTGGTATATAGGTCTCCGGTACCTTTCCTTATTGTAGTCATACGTTACTATTTCAAATCAATTAGGATTATAATTGCTTTGTTTGTAAATTGTTTTTTAAAATCACTTCCAGAAAATAAGAGACTACACTGTAGCTGTGGTGGGAATAGGTGGTGTCGGAAGTGTGGCAGCAGAAATGCTTACCAGATGTGGTATCGGAAAGGTAAAGATGATGTTGATGTTAATTTTGTATGTGTTTCAGTAAGATAATATTGTACTACTGTGGCTAAAAAAACCACACCGTCAGTTCAATCACATATTTCATTATTTGACCTAACTAACCTATTAGTTCAGATTCATCAACTGTTGAAATGCAATGGAAAACATTATGGTTAATTTTGTTGCAAGCATGTGGTATAAAGCTAGCAGAATAGTTGCTTTACGTTAATGTTTGACTAATAGATGTCAGCGCATGATTCACGTACATAATATATGATTAACAGTACTGATTACAGTCTTGTTGTCGCCTTTTTATTAACATTTTTATTACATTAGCAAGTTAGTGTACATTTAAACAGATTGTTTCATCTTGCATTTCACAATTTAATATAATTTATGTAGTTTGCTAATATGTTTCTGTTTTTGCAGCTTTTTGCTAATATGTTGCTGTTTTTGCAGCTTTTACTCTTTGACTATGACAAAGTGGAACTAGCAAATATGAACAGATTGTTCTTTCAGCCACACCAAGCAGGACTGAGCAAAGTACAAGCTGCTGAAAAAACACTAAGGTTTCAAAGTTATTTAATTTTTATGTGTCATAAAGGGGTTTCAACATACCATTGCCACCAAATGGGTAAAGGTCTAAATTGTCAGAATGTGCGGAATTGAAATCTGCGGCAGATTTAAGGATAGTAGATCTGGTGTGCAATGTGTAGAAAAAAATGAATATATAATACTTGTGTGCTGCTTTATATTTTGTAGATTCTGGAATCATTGGTTTGGGATCTGCCACAATTGCCAAATCATTGTATATTTCACCTGTTCTCTTTGTGTGTAAGCCTAGGCCTTACTGTTTTAACTTTACTTTACCTTTTACTTTTATGATTGACCTATGCATAACTAGAATAGTTAAAAAAATGCCGATAAATGTGGGTGTCAGGATTTAATCCTATGCCTGTACATCAAATTTAGATTACTTTTAATTAATTTTGTAGGACGTCGAGTAACCCACTAGCCGAAGTAGAACACTTCCGGTAAAACGCATTTGCTAAATTTGCGGAAAAGCAGTGTCGTACATGGGCAGCCCAGATAGGATACTAGCAATTTCTGTCGTGAATCGAGATTTATGACATAATAAAACATAAAACTAAATTTGTTTTAGAAAAAAGTAATTTATAATAACGATGGATAGTTCTTAATAATTTACAAATGTATATTTTGCAACAATATCATCATTATTATTAGTTCCATTAATATCACCATAACATTAAACTAAGTATATAATGCTTTAAAGAGAGAAACTATGTAGGGCACATAACTCGCTAACCCGTTTACCTGGCAGAATACAATTATTTGTCCAAGAAGGAGTGAAAAGCATCACCTGTCATTGAAGCAAGACAAAATAAAAAATGATATACCTTAAGCAAACGTTTATATTAATATTGGCAAATATTAATTCTTCTAGCTCAGAATAATATTCTTTTATTTTATCAGATGTATAATAAATTATTCAACGTGTATTGACGTTTTAATTACTATAATAACATAAACAAGGACAGTGGATGGTGCCAGTATGCACTCAATTCGCGACCTGTCTGTAGTGTCCTACTTAGGCTAGCCCATGTATGAGGCATCCTACTTGGGCTGGCCCTTGTACACCAATTGTCCTACTTCGGCTAGTGGGTTACTTGGCGCCCAACAATTTGTCTGATGAAATCAGAAACATTGTGGAATAAGTTGGTCAAATTATCAGTACGTAATTTACAAAAGTAATTCTAGAAATTTAGGTGCGTAGTTGTGGCACTTGTAAAGATATATACAGACAAAGTGACTAGAGGTAGGTCTTCAATCTCTACAACACCTGGGCTTACTGTTTTAGGGAAAATGTCTAAAAGGATCAGTATGGTTTTTCTTTCTATGCTTTGGCTTCCTGACTGTATTCTCAGGAATTTATATTTTTCAGGGATATCAATCCAGATGTCTCATTTGAAACTCACAATTACAATATCATTACAGTGGACGGATTTACACATTTCATGAGCAGACTAAGGTGTGAGTCATAGTTCTACTTGAATCATCAAATTTCATATGCCTCTCACTGACAAAAGCTTTTTTTGACATTTTCAAGATTAGTTTGGTATCTAAAGCTATTTTTGCATATAATGGGAAACACCTCTTTTGAACAGCCTACAAACTTGCATCATATCTGCTCATGGGGCATGAGGAATGTCCGAGAAACTACATGTGTTTGTCGACTGAACAGCACGTGTTTGTCGACTGAAATTAAACACCATCGAGCCTCGTCTCTGCGAGGATTCAATACTCCGGGTAGTTTTATTTTTGTAATTGCGAACTGGTTATTTTTCTCATTTAAGGAGAATGTATTCATATCCGAGTATTGCAAAACCACCTTTACTGCTTCACTGGCTTATCTTAGAGGATTATCATAATTTAGGTTTTTGTCTTGTTACAACCATCTATCTCTGAATTTTGAATTTCAGTGCAGCAAATTGAATAAGAAAAAGTGTATCTGATTAAGCAAATAGCATTCTGTACTACCTAATGCCCCTTGCCATTGAGAGTCATTTTTCACTGCAGCAAAGTGTAGAATGTTTGAAGTAGTTCTTTTCTGTAAATGTGGATGAGGACCATGAACTAAACATAAGGTTGTATATTATTTTGAAACTTGCCTTTTAAATTTGTATTTTGATTTACAGATTAAACTTTTTTTCGATAAGCTACTGCACGTGCAGTTTTTGTAGGTGCAAATCTGATTTTTATGAAAATGGAGCAAAAATGTTATGTAGTGCTCTACAGCTAACATTTCAAACACTGTTCTTTATGAGATACTTGTGAGAAAATTAACAATTTCTTTTTTCTTCCCATGCCATATTATTGTTGATTCAGATAAAAAAAGCCTTGTAGAAATGTAATTCATTTAGTGTGTTTTATTTTTTTGCTATATTTTTGTGTAGTCATGGTCATTTGAAAGGAGATTGTCCTGTAGATCTGGTTCTTGGTTGTGTGGACAACTTCGAAGCTCGAATGGGTATAAATAAGGTAAAAACAAGCATTTTTTAGGTTTTTTTTAAAGTTTTTTCACACCTGTTATTTATGTGCAATTTCAGAAAAACTTATGGACAATTTTACCTTAAGGTCAACCAGTGTCTTTTTTTAATAAGATTTTGTACTGATAAAATTCGTGTCTATTATGTAATGTGACATAAAATTAGTTACGCTTAGTATCACCATCGCTACCGTTGTTAAATTTCTCAGCTTTTAGTAATACAAATCTATATTGTTTATCATTTCTTTGTTATATTATGCATAAACAAAAATATCGGTAAAGTTGTATCGTTGAACAATTTTAAAAGTCTCACTTAGGAAGAAAACTTGTCAGATTTTTTTTATTCTTGCTTTCCATTTTTCACTGAATATTTTTTATAAAAAAACTTTTTTATTCAGTGCTTGTGATTGTGTTTTTATCAATACCACACAACAACCTTGAGATTTTAAACAAGGTTGGTGTTTGGGGACATCGGCTTTCATTTGTGACTGGTTACTGTGACAGAATCACTTTCCAAAAACAGGCTTCCCATTTTTCCTAATTGGGCAGAGCCACAAAGCGTAACTTTACCTGGAAAGTGTGATTTAAATGGGCTGACATGACAGGATCGGTACTATACACTGTAGAATTACTGTAAATCAGTAGTCAATGTAAGCTGCCTTGACAGCAAAATGACGAAAAACGTTTGAGCAATGTGAAATTTCTTTGAGGTCCACTCTGTTACTACCATCTACTGGACCTACTTTAACGGTTGTCAGTTGTTTTAAAGAAGTTATCTGTTTGTTCTTTATGTATTGATGACTAATTTGTAAGTGATAATTCATTGAAATTCATTTACTTGGTTAATTCCCAATCCAACCATCATTTCGTCTCACAGTTGACATAATTCGCAAAAGTTTGTCATTATTCAGCATTGAACATAACTTGTGAACAAATATGTTTGGACCATCGAAAATAGCGTACAATTATAATGTAATTTAGGTAAGTATTAAGACAGCACAGTACTAAAACTTTTAACAACCAAGCCTGACTTTGACTTGACCAAACAGGTTCCAGGACAATATTCCGACTTGGAAATGTACAAGTTATGTGGCTGAAATTTCGCATTTGTTTTTTACATTAAAATGAAACTTGGTGAAAGACTTAGCTGGCTAAAGTGATGCAGTAAGAGTAGCACCACTGAAAGGTTTGAAAGATAAATCCCAAATGGCATGCATTAGCAAGTGCCAAACATTACTACATGGGACGTTCATGTTTGCTTGACATCTATGTAATGTGGCACTGCATATCACCTGACTTTGTGCCCCCTCGTTATGTAACATGGTGCAATGTACAACTTTACCATGTATTGCGACACTGTGTACTGTGAGATGGTAATGGCATGGTAGTGCACAATGAGGCGGCAATGTGATACAAGGTGAGGCAGTACACAGGTATGTTAAGCAAGCAAGAATGCCCATGTAATGTTATTTTTGCTTTAAATTTTTATATGTTAATTAAACAGAGTACAAAATGAACATTAGTATATTCAAATCTGACAGTAAAGAAGTTTTAAAAATTATGGTAAGTCACTACTAAAAGCATCAATTGCAGCCCTGCATACTTGCACATGTAGGCCATTTCTGTGAACCAGCTTTCTAATATGGCTTGCACAGACTAGATAAGTCTTAGTCTTAATGGAATTGCTTGCATTTTAGCTGACCTGCTGCACTACTAGGCAAGAAATAATAATAATTTGATGAAAACTCTTTTAAGTTTAATTTAATGTGAACTTTTTCTAGGCATGCAATGAGTTGGGACAGACATGGTTTGAATCAGGTGTTAGTGAAAATGCTGTTTCGGGGCACATACAACACCTTATTCCTGGAGAGACCGCATGCTTTGCAGTAAGTTCATGTCAGCATACGAGACTACATTTTTCTCAATAATATACTGGTGCTGGTTACTGTCCATTGAGAAACAATAGTAGGTAACAGCTATTGTGGTAAATATTAAATAATAATTTTGTTTTTCTATCATTTCAGTGTGCTCCACCACTCGTTGTTGCCTCAGAAATAGATGAAAAAACACTGAAAAAAGAAGGTGTCTGTGCAGCCAGTCTGCCAACAACAATGGGTATTATCTCTGCACTTTTGATACAGAATACTTTGAAGTGAGTACACAAAGTGGTCTAGCATTTCTCAATTTGCTGATTAAATTAGTCTGAATTTCATAAAACAACATTAGAAATGAGGATATTCAAAATATGAAGCCCAATTTCACTTTTTACGATTTTACGTATTATCAATGTGCTTTTGACAGCATTAAAAAACTGTAAGACTGTTATGAGCTCTGTTACATAATTCATGTACTTACATATTTTTAATAGGCGAAAATTCATGGTAAAATTGTTATTTATAGGTATTTGTTGAAGTTTGGTACGGTATCTCATTACGTAGGCTATAATGCCATGGTGGACTATTTTCCTTCCATGAGTATGAAACCAAATCCTCAGTGTGATGACAGACACTGTGTGTTACGGCAGAAAGAGTATCAGGTATGTATTTTATATCCTTATTAGTTCTTGTACTCGAACAGCCAGGTACAACTTTTTGCTATTTCATTTCGCAACGTCACATGACGGATGAGATCATTCACACTGGTGCTATACGTAAATGAATTTTAGTAAACATAGCAGAGCTTACTTGGTTTATAGGTAAACATTATTAAAACACAGAAGATCTACTCTTGCTGCCTTTTCATTGAAGAACTTTTCATGGCTTAACTAATGTCTCACAGACCTTGCTTGCTCATTAGGTAGTTATTATATCTGGGTAATTAAAAAAGATGAACACATAGATTGCATGGCAAAGCAATATACATTACATAAAAAAGTTATGCCAAGGTCTTTCAATTTTCTTCGTGCATACATTTCTTTAGCATACTAAAACTTTTTGTATGACATAACGTAAAAAAGAGGATTAATTACCCTATAGCATTACACAATACTGTAAATAGAAATGTGATGTAAATTATACTAGTATAATTTTGTCTCATCTTCGACGACTCCTCTTCTGCCTCATCTCTTTTCATCGCCTCTCCCTTTTTCTCCCTTCTATTTTTCTTTCCTTGCGTCTCCTTTTTTGCCCTGTCTCACCTGTCTAATTTACACCTAAGCTAATCTAGACCTAATTTAATCAATCTAGTTTTTTATTGTTCAAATGCTAATCTGTAATCAAATGTATAATGTAGTCATTTTATGCACATTTCTTGCTACCAGTGAAGGTCTGAGTGTGAAAGATATTGATTTTGATTATTTGAGTACCTTTTTTTAATGTACAGTATAAATAGACAGATTTCAATAGCAGTTCATCAAACTATATACTTAAATATCTATCCAAATTCCAATCTGCATAAACTTGCACACCTAAGATTATTTATTTTTTAGCAAAAAATAGCTGCTTTGCCTAAATCAGATGTCGACATGGAACCCCAGAAAGAAGATGAAATTGTTCATGAAGATAATGACTGGGGTATGATTAGTTACAGTCTTAGTCGTAATTACTGTAAACTCTGTAACTGGTGTATCATCAAATACCAAAGAAATTGTCCAAGTTCCGCAAACCGTATACAGAATCTAGGGTGTATGCATTCATTTCCCTCTGACACTGTTTATGGTCATGTTTGACACTAGGTACAATTTTGAAACACTGCAGGCCCCGTTTACGTGAGCACCTCTCGTGACTCAAGAAACTGGATGGCTCATTAGTTAGACATTAAGGATTTAGCAGTTAACTGCAGATTAAGGAGTTAACTGCAATAATATTATACAGTATAGAATAAATTTTTAGCTTGTCACTTAAATGCAGTATTTAACTTGCAACTTCATATGGATTGCCTCATCTAACTTTTATGAAGTGTCTCAGATAAATAATACTCCGTTGCACAACACTGAATTACACTGAGCCTACAAATGTCAGATCCTGTTATTAATCAACATGACATTAAAAATAATCAGATGGCTTTGCCTGACTAGATTCTTTAACACCATTTATACTACGGTTCCTGCTAGCTGTTATCAAAAGAGACTTTTGCATTATCTTGGCTTCCTTGCCTAGTTAGTCACAGATAACTTGAACGCAGTTTTATTTGAATCCTCATTTTACCTCCCTTGTTTTGAATGTCTACTAGTTCTATTACATCATTTATTCATTCATTTGGACAACATGTTACAACTGTTGTCACTGTCATTGTAATTTCTTTGAATTTCACATAGGTATTTCTCTGGTTGATGAAGCTTGCCTAGAAGAGCCTTCACCATCAGAACAGTCAAACATTCCAAATTTAGTGGAAGGAGTGAAGCTTGCATATACCAAACCAGAGATCTCAAACCAGGTAATGTTAAAAATGTTGTTCTACACTAATATTAACTTTATTAATATGAAAATTCCTCTGTATTTCACAAAAGAGATGGAGAATAGTATTTCAATGCAAGTACTGTGTTCCAACTCAGTGTGGACAAACATATAGGGAAAGTGACAGTGCATACAAATTTATAAATATTTTATCATTGTTTACTAGAAGCAGTAGTTGTGAGTTACCTTTTACATTCTTTTTCTGATTTCTCAAATTGGTTTTCCTGAATTGTTGTATTATGGTTTTTTTGGTATGTTACTTCTGTAACCACAATCTTAAGAAATTATTATTGTGTGATGTAATTTAGACTGCCTCTGTCATTGAGGTGTCATACAGGTACTTGAATCTTTTCTGTGCTGGACAATACAACCAATAATTACAAAACAAGGGCAAAATTTTGATCTCAAATTATTTCCTTTTGATTGATAGTATTTTACTGAAGATCGAAAATGAATAAAATAAATCAAAGTTAGTTGATAATGCCCTTTCTTATTTCAAAAACAGATTTCTTATTGCCAGGAGCATTCACCCTAACGGGCCCCATGAGAACTTGTGCAGCTAACCTAAGTCACTCTCTAATTAGCAGCAAGTTTTCATACAGTCAGACCTAGTTACAATGCCTCCCCTTTGCAATACCAACCTTATTTAAAGCCCATATTTTTGGCAAAACAAAATATCAGTATTTGCCTAGACATGTATGTATTAATGCACCTCTTTATGATCCTAAACTCTAACTTTTTGTGGTCCCAACGTAGGTGGTTTAAAGAGGTTTGACCGACTACAGTGAATACTCCTGACAATAGAAGATCTGTTTTTGAGACTAAAAAAGAGCATTCAACTTTTTTCATGTTATTAAAGATGACAAATCTCAGAGCAGTCTCTTCTATGAAAACAAATGATTACAGTTGTGGATTTCTGGTATTTTATAGAAAAATAAACAAACGTTATAAATTATGCAACTTCTTCCTCTCATACATTTTGTGTTTCCAGGAAAACGTGAATACTGTGGAAGAAACAAACCAGAGTTTAGAAGAACTCATGGCACAAATGAAAGCAATCTGAAGAAAAATAATTTAGAGTATCTAAAAATCAGAAGAACATAAAAAATGATGTTCTCTATACCAGCCAATAACAGCACATAGACCCAGTTTGTGGAGCTAGTCAGTGCTCAATGCTGCTGACTGAGCACGAACTAGACTCGTAGCATAACATATATTATCAAATTTCTTTGCGGTTATATAAATGAAACTTAATGCCAACCAGCTTTTGGCAATGGGGTGAGTTGCTAATGGCAGCTGAACATCTGTAGGCTTACACCGTAAACTTTAAATCATTTTTACAGCTCAAAAAATTATCAGTTAAGATTGCTGATCAGTGTAAACTATTAATTTCCGGCTTTTTTTATCTACATTAAAAATTGTGTCAACTACTGTGAATTGCAGAATTCGTGTAGTAAAACGTTGTTTGTCTGATTTATGTTATTTTATTATGATATATAAAGGTGTGCTGACTTGTATTTATTTTACTTGAGGAACATTAGAATTACCTATTATCTCTGAATAAGCAACCAAGCATTTTATTCTCATGTCGTTTAGATTTTTCATATCTGGTGTCATAATAATGATTTCTTACTTAATATTTTAACGAGTTCAGGCCATGGCAAAAGTTTCCATCATCTTTAATATAGGGCCAAAATATAGGTTTCCATCTTTAATGTAAAAAACCAGCAACCCATCACATCTCAAATTACCTAATCATTTTCACGCCATCAGGCATCAATTACTATTCATGATTATAGTATGCTATTCGCTACTGAACCACCAGGCAATCCACCACCTTCTAATTATCAATAATGCTTGCACTTTCCACATAGTATTCTTGATGTTGCGATTAGTTTGTCATGGATACAAGCTGCCAGTTTATACGGCGTTAACCAAGTGAGTACAGCAAACAGCACAATGCGATTAAATTAATTATATAAATTTTAGTTTATATTTTAAACCCTAGTAATATCAACACAACAATAACTACTATAGCATTTACACAAAACATTAAGATCTGGTACAACGACACAGGCTCATGTGAACACACCACATGTTGTCAAGTTAATTAGAAGAATAACTAGATCAAACAGGCAAAGAGTTTGCATAACTGGCAAATAGCTACACTTCATAACAGCTTTGTTTATATCTAGAAGATGATGTACAGAATGAAATGTACGCAAACCAAACAACCCTGGTAACAATACAAATACGGCAAAGAAAATATTTGCCCTCTGCAGGTTTAAACCTTTGTGTTGACTGAATTATAATGGCTTTTACATTGTACTGAAAATACAAAGATAGTACGTGTAGATAATACACATTGCTGTTATAAAATTGTAATCCAAATAATTCTTTAAGTAATTAATGTAGTTAACTATTGTCGACTAAAAAGTCAAGTAGCAATGAGACGTCTTTAAAAGACAAGAAACAAGTTAGCAGATAGTAATGTTTCACACTGATAATAATACATTAATTTAAAACCTAGGGTTAGTATTACAAGGTAACAATTTATTGACGAAGTGTCAAACGTCATCATATATATGTAGGCGCTGTTACTACGTAAATTACTAGTAAAGATTAACCCACACATTGTATAACATACTCCTCGCAAATAACAAATCAGTATTAACGTTGTCATATTGACAGAAATTATTTGAAACTTTCTGTCACTGGTGTTGTCATTAATTGTCAAATTTTGAGCTTTGAGATATCCATAAAACTTAACTGTCATTCTAATGTCATTTAATGATGTTCAAATACAGTCAACCTTGGGAATAAGGTACTCGCTTATAAGGGACCACCAACACCGGTCCCGATTTTTGTAACGTTTTTCCTTATAAAAATCTTCGTATATAAGGTACTCGGATATAAGAGACTTTTGGTTATAAGGGACGATATCTTCAGGTCCTGCATAATAGAAACCCAGGTAAATTACCTCACATATAAGGAGGATTTTTAACCTTAATTTTTCGCAAACTCAGCCTTCGAACAGCTCACTTTCCGCGGACACATATATCTCGCAACACTGAAGGAGCTTCCTACATACCGTTTGCACTATGTAGCAATAATCCATAAAAATGTGGATAAAAGTACAGAAAATACCAGAAAAAACGAACAGTTAGACACACACTCTGTCTGACTCAACTTTGGCTATAAGGAACATCGGATATAAGGGATGATTTTTCCCGTCCGGGGGTGTCCCTTATATCCGAGTTTGACTGTAAGATGTAATGCCAAGATCTATATCAATGATAAACACTGGTTTGTTGAGTAAAAACTCATGTTAAACTGATTTTTAAATTTAAATAGCAGGAATATTGCACTAGACAGTAAGGCTATATTTTCAGGTCACTGCATTTCAAGTTTTTAAGTACAAACTTAAGAATAATTTTGCTAAATTTTAATTAGTATAAAGTACCTCTGAGATAGTCATCCATTGAAACTGTGCTAGACAAGTATAAATTAAATTAGATTAAAAATGCACTGTATTCAGGAGTTTCTAAAAGGAAATAAGTATAATGTGCAATCGAACAAAAGTTTTTTATATGTATTTTTCGTTCTAGAATGAATAACATTAATGAATAAAACTTGTTAAACCTACCTGTATTATGCAAAAAACATAGACATTAAAACAACTCAGCCAAATAAATAGTTTAGGTATAACTTCAAAGTTTTGCTATAGAGTAGTTTCTAGATTCTGTTTTAAAGCTTTGTAGTGCCTCTGCAATGTTGACGTCGGTGTTAAATCCTTGGACGAATTCACAGAAGATTGCTGAAAAATAAAAAATGAATGGTTATGTAAGATTAAAACTATTGAAATAGGTTTACTTACACACACAAAATAATCCACTTTCCAAAGAGAAGCTGAAATTTGAAATATTAGAAAAAAAAACAGATATAATCTAATCCAGTAGATTTTTTTACATGCAGTATATTATATGGTAATGGCTTTGTAATATCTTTGCATGAAACATTTTTTAAAACTCAATGCCTCTTGTAAAAATCCTTGTTTTTGAGGCTAATACACCTATTAGAATGCAGACAAGTATGCAAATTCGTTTATACACAAAGTAAGTAATGCGAAATGGTACAGTTTTTATGTTAAAAAATTCAAGAAAATAGAAACTCATTTAAGCAGAATCTTAATTTACAACTAATATTTAATTTCTGAAATTTTACTTGGCTGTTAGATTTTTTGAACTTGGATTTGAACTGTACTTTGGATTACATGCCCTGACCACTAGAGCTTCAAAGACATGATCATGGTCCATTATAATTCATAATTGCAAGGGCCTGTGTAGTCTAGTGGTTATAGCATTTGGCTTGTAACTTGAAGATGCAAAGTTCAAAGCCAGATTCACGCTCAATTTTTTTCCACTTTAGTAACAGGTATAATGCCAACCAAGGAACAAACTCAATAAACTTTTGCTTACATTTTTATAGTTTTTAAATAAATTATTAATCTAATGCTAACTAAACTTTTGAAAAAAAATTTGCGAGATTTTTACAGCAATTTTTTAATTAACAGAATGACAATAAAAGCACTTATTACATACACTCACTTTTGATTTACTAGGCAAACATGTGACATCATTCAGAGGCATAAACACTCCATGGTTTTTTGGACATTGAAAATATTGCTTTCCATTCATGCATCCATCATGATCCCCAACTACAGAGACACAAAATAAATATACATAATGTTTAGTAGCACCGCTGATACACTGTCATAGAATAATAAAACTTTTAAAACAGAAATTATGCTGAAGAGCAAATTAGGCCAAGATTCGTAAAATTTGCTGAAACATAAGTAAAGGTAGTGACAATATTTTTTTCTAGACTAATGAATGTAAACGTTTAAGAAAATGACTTATAATACCCAGTTAGTTTTGCAGCGATTAAGTAAAGTTTGCTTGGTACAATTTACATCAACACATACAAATTATACAAGATACAGTACTTGACCTACTTTTAGTGAGGCTTAATTTTAATTTATTTATCTGTGTGAAGTAAGATAAATTTAGGTACAAAAGTACTGTGTATTTGAATTGGGTATTAATTGGTTATAGAGCACAAAGAGTCATTTTCACTACAAGAAGAAGAAATGGTGCAGCAAATGTTCTTTCTGAATTTAAGACCTTGTGCGATTCAATATTTTAAAGACCTTAACACAAGGGACGGATTTCTCGGCCTATTTCTCCACAGTAAATTATGCAACTTGCATTTGCTAGGAAAGCCTTCTAATGCAGTACAAAGCCACACATATGCCTGCACATTGTGTAAATATGCCCAGCATCACGCTTAACTGTGCAAGTGAAAATATATTTGAGATAGTACAGTGCATAGCCGGTGGACGGACACTCCATACATTTTTGTAAAACAGGAAAGCAAAATGCAAAATACAAGTGTGCCAAAAAAGAGATAATGTGACACAGTAAGAAAATATGTAAGCAGTAGAAGAAGAGTTGTCGCATGCCTAAAAGCATAAGATAGATGGATACACCATCTACATTTATAACCTCGGCACACAAGGACAGGTGATAATCCATCACTCAACTGCCTTTCTTCTCCCAAAACATGCTCAGCCACACACTTAAGACTGAGTAAATCTAAGAAGGTGGCCAGAAAGTCCTATTCGAGTGCAACATGGGTTGAAAACTCATGACACGAGTTCGAACCCAGAACCCTTGGATCGACGTCAAGCAACATACTACTTAGCCATTATACGTTGAATTGCACACTTTTGCTCTTTAATGCAAACATTAATACAAGTGATGTTAACCATGTAAATGAAGTGCTTATTGCAAAATCAGAAAAATTCTCACACAAGATTAAACGGAGCAACAGCATCAATTTAACAAAGCCATCACTAATTAACGCGTCAGTAATACAATCACAAAATTGGTAATAAAGGTCATTGTTAACTTAGTAACAGCTTTGTGAAACTGGCCCCTACTCCCTTTTTTTCAAATACAAGTTGGGACCATATATTATACGTGTTTTTATGAAAAATGTCGAATTGCACACTTTTACCTTCTGAGCTTACTTGCACGTGGTATCTATTCGAAATTTTGCTAATTTGTTAGAAAGATGTACAATATTTTGTGTTTAACTGCTAAAAAAAGTTTGTCTTTAGATATTGCACCTTGTACAATGATGAATGTGTTGTCATTGAAACGTCAAGTAAAGTTGGATTCCCTCATTATCAATCTGCATGTGATTTTGTTTTATTGTTATGAATATGTCAGTTACAAATAAAATAATTTTAATATGCCGTGATTAAGTGCAAATAGCATAAGCTAACAAGGTAGGTTAGCCAAATTTAAATATTTATATTCAAAGTAAATTTGGAAAATTTTGGTAAATTATTTTTACAACTTATTTGCTGTTGAAAAATTTTCTACAGTTAGGATTATAGCAGTTTCAATTTGGCTGACCTACCCTTTGAACATGTGCTACTGAAGTAATGATTGAAGTAAGTGAAACTGCAACAGCTGTCTTTCTTACAAGTTTCATAATAGTACCTGCAGAATCTAATTCAATTCCCACGAATACTGTGTTTTTAGGTCCGAATCCATCTAGATGACCTATGTAACGAACATACCCATTCAAGTTATCTTTGACAGTAACATAGTGACCAATGGCAATCTGCGCCCACCCTCTGCAACAACAACCATACATACTAGAAAAAACTTCACATAAATAAATTAGCACAAAAAAGTTCGAGATCACCTCAATCTAATGAGTATGTTTACAACAGTCAAACCTCATTATAATGCACACCTTTTATAATGCTAACCTCCTACTAATTTTTGGTAAAACAAAATGTCTCTACATGCATAGACGTGTATGTGTTAATGCAACTCAATATAATGTCAGAAATGCTTATCGCCAACTTTCTTGCAGGCCCAAAGTAGGCGGTATAAAGAGGTTTGACTGTAAATAAAAATTTACTTAGGAAAATCGCAACGATTGGAAATTACTATATAGGAAACCAATTTCAGTTAGTGTCTACTATTATAATACGGCGTGTTTTTTGCATGCAATATTGTATTATGATATTATCTAAGAAGTAATGCATTTCATAATGCCATCAATGAGTTAAAAACTTGAAAAGCGTAAACCAGTCCAATAGCAGGTACCTTGTGGTTACTGCAACTGGTAATAATTTATGATTCTGCCGGTTTGATTTACAACTCTTAGCACAGGATAAGCATTTGCAATTTGTCAATGGACTAGGAATAACAACTTGAATAGTTGGAAATGGTGCGACAGCACTGAAAAAAATAAACGATGTTGTAACATTTAATTTGATGTAGCAAAACGGAATATGGTTCCATATCATTATTATCAAAACCGAAAAACAAGCTGTCATGTAACAGAATTTTAATGTAGTTGTTGATCACATCTTACCACTGCTTCAATATTTATCCAAGCAGCTTGAAAAACATAAGGACAAAAGCTTAAACAACAGTGAGTACGCAAGAAGATCATACAAGAAAATAATTGTTTTTTAATAAAAATTATTACATTAATTTGCTTCAAACAGTCTAACAATAAAAGGTTAAAGACCATTTTTCAGACGAAGCAGAACACAAAAGATGAAAATTTTCACACGGGTAAATTAGATGTAACTTTTAACTTTCAACAACAACAATATGAGCTGCACGTTTGACACGAAGTACTTGAATGGGATTAGTTAGACAGATTACTTCTGCCCGCTACCATCGTTATCCATCCATTTCACTTTTGCACTAACCAGAGCTAAGCTTAAGATCATATTAATCTTTGGTGCAGTGTAATGCAAACAGTCAAAAAACCTGAATTCTATGCATGTAATCCAATTCAATTCTCATAAAGGTTTTTAAGCTGTCAGACATCATTGTCTTAAAAATTTATGGCAAAACAAAAATTGAAATGTTTATATTCTGTTTGGGAAAGTGGGAAAAGCTTTTGGAGAAAGCGTTATAAGTAATATTGCTTTTCAGAAAATAGAAACGAATTAAAATTCGCAGTAAAGATTTTTGAGAGCAATGAAATCTTTTTCTTCAAATGAAATAAATATTCTTATTAAGTAACAAATAAATTAAATTTACAAACTATGATTAGTGTCTCACCCCACTCAGTAACACTGAGGCTTAAAGTGATGTTTTTAAATGGTAAAAAGAAATTAACCAATTTTAATGAATTACTAATTTACATCCTATTGTAAAGTATTCAGTTTCATTACAACAAGTCTTGTGAACCACAAAATAATGCGGTTGTTATAATCTCCTCCAAGATAGAAACACTGACACGTAGCAAGTGAGAGAATGGAATTAGTTCCATCCAAAAGTTAGTCGCTAGCAAAAGAAGTTGAAACAAGGGCCCCAAATACTAAACACACTAATACATGTGTATGTAAACATTATCGACGTAAACATCTGTAATTATGGTAATCATACTAATGATACTAATGAACATCTAACAGTAGACTGTTACAAGCCTACAATGGTCGTATTTTAAAAAAACGTTTTAACATGTAATATACATGTTTCGTACTGTTTAAATGGTAACGCAATGAAATGGCATTCTCCTGGGAAAGTCATATTTATTATTAGAAGCCCAGCCTCACAAAACATAATCATTCAGCCTGGATAAACAACTAACGTTACAGCTCTTAACCCTTTTAGCGTTGCGCAAACATTTGCTTTTCCCCCGTGAGCATTCTTGAGCGCACGAACATGATAATCGGCCCTCTTTTATGAAACTGCAATAAAAGTCAAGCGGCCGATACCACCAAGACAGCCAACACTCAAAGATAAACTTTACTGGAACAAAATACAATTTATGGTGGCGCTGACTGGAATGCAACAGCTCAGCCTGTTTGCTGGGGGGGAAGCAACAATTTTAGTTTCAACGAAATGTAAGAAAAACACTTTCTATTGATCAAGCTATTAGTGTCTGGCAGTGACTTCGTGTCAACAGTGTACACAAAAGTGCTGCTCAGTCTGGATTCACTGAGGCTTAAACTAGAAAAGCGACCGCTTACTCGGTGCTTAGAGGGATTTGCTTGCGAAAATACTGGCAGGAAAACTGTGGGAGAAGGTACACTTTTTGCGTGGGAAATCTAGCAATTACAGCAGCATGTCCATCAAATTCAACTGATCAGAAATTACTTCCAGTGGATGAGAGGCGGGGATTTCTATAAACGAGTTCGTAACACAGTAGTATCAATGATAAAATACAGAGAACAAAGAAAGGGTGTCCAAAGTTCTAATAACTCTAGTTCAAACAACAAGACGTCATTTCCGTGTCTTTCCTATTACCATAGAACAATACCCACTAGTTGTTCGCTTACTGTTTTAGTCTTGTGATAAATCTAAAAACTAAGATACCATTTTACCCTGTTAGACCTATTTTAGTAGGCTAATTACATAGTCTTACTATTTATTTTGAATATCATATGAAAAAGCATACGGTACTGCTTTTGATGGTCAAAGGGTGCCAAAAGTTAATATTTAACAGATGACAAAATTTAATTTTAGGACATTAGTAAAGTCACTATTAACAAAATTTAACACTGATGTGACTACCGAGTAGCAATTAGTCATATCAATCCTGACCAAAGAAGTCCAAACAAACCACGTTAAAATGAATTAACTTTGTCCTCTGTAAAATACAGCAATGAAATACACTAAACAGAGAATGGTGTGGTGCAGAATAGCAAAGTCGCAATGAAATCAAATGGTCTTAAAAATAAGCAATGGAAGCAATAATTAAACAGCGTGGGCACAGCAGTAATATGGAATGTTTCTTTTCAGTTAGCTGATGACTACGGATTGACCGGGCAGAAACACATTCACAGAATATGACAATTATCTGAGAACAAAATCATTCAAATTAGAAAACACGTACATTTAGAGTAGTATTCAAATAATAAATTTACGAAATCTAACTGAATCAAGCAACAACTTAAAAATGAAATTTACATGTTAAAGGCACCCAACATCAAGCACACGCCTGGCTCTTAAAGAATGAATGGCATTTTTCATAACAAAAATGATGAATGAGCGGTTGTTAAATTTCAAAATCGTGTAGAATGCAAACTAAGCTTTATGGGTAGCATAGGACACAGTGCATAATTCAAATAGTTCAAGGTTGTAAACCAAATATCCTAAGAAAAAAAATCTACCATAGAAAAACAGAACCTTTCTTTCAAAAGGAAAGCAGCTGGAAGATAACCCAAAGTAAAGCAGGCAGCAATTTAACTTTCTGCAATTATTAACAGAGAAGATCAATAACGTTTGGTGAAGTTTTGAACAGAAAATTCTCAAAACATCAGCTATAAGCAGTAAACACATTTGCATGCATGAAAAGAAATACTTAGTAGAAAGAACAAGTTTTGGTAATCTAAATAATTACATCTTCTTAAGATCAAAAAGTTTCCATGATAGGACTGCATAATCCCACTCTGCATTAGTAGCTCAGAAAAATAATTATTAACAAACATATTCACAAAATAATGTAAATTATTTTTATACACTTGTTTTTTTTTTTGCTCACTTTCTACAAACTGTATAAAATTTAATATACTCGCTTAAATTTCTTAACAATCACTAACCATTAAAATGGCTACTAATTTTGTGTTGAATTATTAACGCAAATGTGAATATTTTAGACAGGTGATTTCCAATGTGATTATTAATTTAACATACACTCTCTTCCACGTCAATTACATTTTAGAAGCAAAACGACCAAATATGTCTTGAAAGCATTCTCTGTAAAACAATTAATAATTAGTTAAGTTATTAGTAGCTAAAATAGCCTTAAAGATATAGTTATTAAGAATTGCAGAGTAAGCCATACTTCAAGCATTTATAACAAGGAAAATAGTCACGTAGCACTGATTGCAAAGCTGAGTTAAAGTAGGCCTGGTTAGCGAACAGATAAGTGACTGCCAGAAAGAGCTTCTATGTGATTTCATCTGCCATACTACCCTCTGGCTGGTTTCTTTCATTGAGGGAGAATGCAAATACAAGATCAATGGAATGAATGATCTCTCAACCAGTTCTCTACTTGCATTTCAACTCAGAGGATTATCCTTGATAATGAATTAGGTTCTGGTTTCATCAAATCATCTACATTAAGTAGCTTTGCACTGAATGGCAGAACGAACTTGCAGGATGCGTAAAAAGTAAATGATAAAAACAGCATAATCGACGTTACCTGTAAGAACTACCACCAATGGCTAATTATTACTCCCACTAAGGGAAATTAATGTACAATACACTGAAGAATTTGACACCACATAAAGAGGACAAAATTTCAGTATAGCACAGTACAGCAAATAGAGGACAAGAACATAAAAGATGTGTTCCCATCCCAATAGCCATGACAAGAATGCATGTATGCCAACTCTTTAAATAAAAATTAATTTCCATTTTTTAAACAAAAAAGTATTTTATAATGGCAAATTTGCTTTATAACAATTCCATTTAAGCCAAGTTCCTACTAATTCAAGCTGCCTAGCAACACTCTCTCAGCAAATTACATAATGACATTTTAAACCAAGTTGAAGGCTATTTCCATTTTTTTCCAATTTGTAAAGCAGGTATTCAACTGAGCAATCTGCTAAACTAAATTTAATGGTAAGACAAATGAATGAAACAGACCGAGACTCTCTTTTGAAAATCAGTTACTGCCATTAAAAACTACATTGTCCCACTTGACTTCAATATGTTTATTATCATAATTTTTGGTCCACTACAGCTTTATTTGTCTGATCAAAGTGCAGGCTTTTTTCAAAGAAATGCAGCAGAAATATCAGTACATAGATCTGCCAAAAACCTCCAATACTGCGACAATGAAGCAGCTCTAGATTTACTTTTGTCACGCGAGTAGAATATACTACACACTAATCCAATCAAGTATAATAGTGCCATAGTCCATTACATAACAATTAAAGATGCCATTAACTCATGAGAAATTAAAAATGATAATAATAAGATATTGAACGAGATCAAACAAATTTACCTGTTACTATGACAACCAAATTCTCTTTCAGATCTTTCAGACATGTCTACATCATGATTATTGCTGTTACTGCAATTGCCATCACCCTGAATGGATGGGCTACTGGCATTCACTGCAACTGTATCAAGGTCCTCTCTTGCATTGTTTTTACATGGCACATTATTCTTACGCATTTCATACTGCTTCAACTTAGCAGTCAAAAACTCGATTTCCTTTTTAGCAGCACCAAGTTCCTGAGCAAGATGTAAATTGTGAAGATTGGCTTCCTCAAATTTTCTTTCCAAGCAATTTGTATTCTCATCAGGCAGTAACATGCACTGGATTTGTTGAGTATTCTGAGTAATGCTAGGTCTGCAAAGAAAAGCCAAGCATTACATTCTTAGTCGCTATAGCTTTCTGTATTATTCTGTATAAATGCTACATTTATCTAAAGCTGGCACAAAAAACATTACTAGACAGTTTACCACCAACTAAGCACCCTAAACAAAGATTGCATCCTTTTTCGCTTCTACATACTGTGTTACCAAACTATGCAAGCAAATGTTTCTCTTCTTTCTGATCAGTTTTACATTTCTTTACTTAGCCCAAACTTGTGTTGCATCTTGGATTAGAAAAGTATCTTCCAAAGGAAGCTGAGAAAATATTGAAAAAGAGGGGCTGTCTCTACTTGCAATTTGAATGCATCAGCTCTTTATTTCGACCGTCTAATCATGCATGGAGTGTGGTACAAGCATTGCACCACATCTGAGTGATGCCTTAATTTGTTCCCTTCACCCACTTGACAGACCACAAATCTTACTGTTAGTCTAAGTAAGACAGATTTGCTTTTCATTTATGTTCCAGACATTGCTATTTGTACAGGACAACCAGTCATAAACCAAAGTTTTATTTTTACCAAAAAATTTCTCTTTTAACTACAGTATTTGCACTTCAGGTATCACAAATTTTCTCTTTATTCGGCATTGTCAATGCATGTACTGAAATGCCAGGCGTTATAATACACATAAAGTCAGCTGTACTTATATAGTAATAAGCACCTGAAATACAGCTTACATTAAGAATTCAAAAAGTGATATCTAAAAAAAGAAATAAGGAGCATAGTACCTTAATGAAGAAGTAGAACAATAAGTAACCAATTCTGGCACAGAACAATCACTTTCACTTTCGGTTTCCCTACAAGCTTGACCCTCTACTCCTGGGGGATGGTGCACAATTGCTACCGTAGTCAGACTATTTCCGCTATCAGAACTGGCAGGCGATTTCCCACCTTCAGAGTTGGCTGATGACTTTCCTTTGCATGTCTGCCACACACCTCCACTACTGAATACTGTACGTCCCACACACTTGGGACGGAGAGTGCTTCCATCGCCACGGCAACTGTTCAAACTAGGAGAGCCAGCAGGAGAACTGGAAGCATGACTGCTACGAGAAGACGGCCTTATCACCTAAAATATTCACATCAGTTAATAACTTAGCAGTTATTTTCAGGAACACAAAGTGCTCGCATATGACTTTCAAGATACAACCAGCCAATACAAGACTCAGAACACCAGCTGCCAGTATATGACCTCAACAACACAAGCTGCCAGCAAGAACCTGGGAAGGAAGCACCATTTAAATGTCGTAGAAGCAAGTCATCCTTGTTAGGTTCACACAATTCTCTAGCGACACGCCAGTCTCTACCTATCTCATTAACTGCAAAGCAGCACCTTCAATGAACACAATGAAAATTACATTCTTATCATAGTCACTCATTACAATAAAGTTAAAGAAATCAATCTTACTCGAACTTGGCTTCCAAGTGGAGAGGGTGGAGTAGGACTAGTACTGTGGCTTGTGCGTGGGCTTGTCGACATCGACATCCGATGCGGTGGTGTATTCCGCAAAAATCGATTTTCGTGAGACAAAACATCAATCTTCTTTTCTAACCTAAAATTATTCAATGCATTTTATGTTATTGTTACTAAAACTAACTAACTGATCCGTGCAAAACTAACTGTACATAAAAATCTGCAATCATTAGGCCAAATATGCTATGACATGTCAGCATTCTATCACGCATAACAGTTTATAATTAGCACTAATAAGTTTCTAAATTATAGGACGTTAATTTTGAGTTGAAAAACTGGTTTTGGCATTCTGCAATGGCAATGCAATGCAATGCATAAAAATTTCAATATGACGTTTTGTAACACTGACACTGAATAAAAAAGTGAAAGAAAAATTGAAGTTCAATTTGTCTGACCGAAAATGTAATGCCAAAAATTTCTTTCAAAGGGCAAAATAAGTGTACCGGCAGAGCACCAATAACCTTGATGTCAACAAATTGTTCAAATATCATTTACAGGCTGAGCTCCAACTCGGGATAAAATCTGGAAAACTCCGAATTAAAATCTTTGATTACAAAAAAATGAAGGTGCCAGATTTTTTACTAAAATATTTTGTTCTACTTAGAAAAGCTGTATTCGGTATACGTTCAGCCATTGACACTATCGACAATAATCTACAGCAAGAAGCATTTAGTCATTAAACAAGCGACAAACGGTAAAATATTCTATAAAAACTACCATACTATTAAATTAGAAGTGGCGTGCCTCCTGCTCGTAATTGAGATCTTCCTTTAACAGTAGAAAGATTAGAAGCTTTAATGGTAGAAAGATTACAACATCCGCTATTTAGCCAACAAAAAGCACACGGCTTGGCTTGGGGAACTAACCATCAAACTATTGTACAACAAACACAGCTCGAGTGCGTAGATGACATAAAGAAAAAATGTGACACCTAATTGCCTTAAAAAAATTACAAGAAATCCACGCCTCAATTGAGTTACAGTGTCAGATGAAAAATAAATTTTATTTTCAGTCATTACTTCATGGACTTGATCAAATTTACCAATTTACCAACTAAAAACACTTTCAGTCTTTAGACGTATAGTCTTCGCAATATGTCTTCACATAGGTTTTGAAAAAAAAATAATTCCTACTATAAAACCAAATTTCCGATATCTCCCCCAAGCACGGAAGCACGTGGTAAATCTGAAATCTGTCAAACGTGGATGGGTCAATGGATGGGATATTACAAAGAATTGTTAAACTCAACCTCAAACAAAGGTCTAACAGATGAGGTTGATTTTTAACTCCTCGATAAACAATCATTTCGTAATTAATGCATATGACATTATTAGGAATATCATTGGAAACTTAAAGCGTTATAAATCATCAGGGCCAGATAATATTAATTGGGAACATGCAATATATGCACATGGAAAACTTCACATATTGTTGGCACTCTTGTTTACTGATCTTTGTAACCATCACAATCCATTATAAGGCACCTGACGCAATAACAGAATCTATAGTTATTTCGTTAATTAAAGCGAGACGTCTGACCTAATAGTAAATGTTAACTTAATAATAATAGACCTATTGCGCTCTCATCTGCACTTAGAGAACTTTTTAAACATGTTACACTTTTAAGCATCTCCTCCTACAGCGCTCATTGTTGCAGCTCTGCAAAACTTACAAAATGCTGTGAAAACCATGCTAACAGCCATAACAATGTGTTTAATGATAAAAAATGAAAGTATATAGCACCAACAGACATTTCAGAAATTGTAGGTGGAAAAATTGCGTCTTGTTCTCAAATTAAATATCTTGGGCACATCTTAAGTGATGACTGTAACGATAACTTTGACATCTTGATTCAACTAAGACTGTTTCGTAATATCAATACTTTGTGCAGGCATTTTATTAACTGAAAAGGTGAGGCGAAACACGCACTTTTTCGCAGTTGTTGTGCTAGCGCGTACTGTACTGGTGGTCTGAGTTTATTATACGTTGGCCACTATTTGAAAATTCAAAACTGCATATTACAAGTGTACAAACAAGGAGTACTACAGATTCCCTCATTGGTGCTCAAAATAACTGTCCACATCCGTGTACAACCTATAAATGAAATTTTCATGAATATTCTGAATATTTCTGATATAAATTTTGTATCCGATTACTTCTTTCAAAGGCCTTCGTCACCAATAAACCATGTTTTAATTTAATTTCTTAATAATATATTACTGCGCAACTTTTACCCAAAAATCGTCTTTTATACAAGTAAATAAGCAAATAAATGAATGAATGTAACAAGCAAATACAAACGAATACATATACAACTTTAGTGTTGTTAGCTAAATAACTGAACTAGAGTGTGAACGTGCACCGAATGAACAAATAAATAAATAAAAAAGTAAAAACGTCTTTTATAAAACTTATGCTCGTGGATAAAGTGGATCAAAAGTCAAAACTGACAGTAAGCAAAAGGAAAGCACAAACAAACGTCTATATAGTGTTTTGCTTGCTTGATATATTACAAGATTATTTTTTACCATGTGTAATTTGCGTTAAATTCAGCAGTGAAAACACATAGCAGTCTCTAAGCGCACATCATGCCACTATCTATCCTTGCGAATGAAAGAAATTACCAGTACAAATTAAATCTACTTCAGTCAAGTTCACTGGCAACGCATATTGAGGAGTGAACAGCTCAACAAAACCACCATTATTTTCGCTGCATACCTTCGCTTTTGACGAAGCAGGTTGGCAACATCGGCACACAATGGTACTATTCCCTTCCTAGTGCTTTTTACAACAAAAGCTACTGCCTTTGATGCAATTTCTTTGTCCTCCATCAACTCATCTAGGTCGCTCCCGCCACCTACAAAAAATCAGTAAATTGCAAATAAACGATAGTAAAACGGTAAACTGCACATATTCCATTTTTGAAAAAAGAACATGCTTCTCATGTTTGAGAGAGATACAGTACTGATGTTAATCACTAACTTATCATGCTTCTAATTTGGCAAATTAAGAGAAAACTCAATCAAAACTAAGTCCAATCGAAATAGTAAAAACGCAAAAAATACATCAAACACATAGGAGTTAGTCGTTTCTACACACCCTTGTAAAATAAAAATACTCTGAAAATATCCCGAATTTTCAAAAATATTTTTTCGAAAAAAAGAACAAACGCTAGTCTCAAGAATATATCACACTCCCTTTTTTAACCAAAGAAGGCACCTGCCTTTTTGCACTGTCACAGCTTAGCACGGGGCTCACTGATCATTTTTTGCTGGAGTTTACATCCCCGATGGGTGTTCAGGCTTCGTTGGCTTGTCATACTTTTTGTACTCAAATTCAAATTTAGCAGAAGAACATAGTTTCTAACAACGTGAACACTTCAACAGTCAAAGCAAATTACTTGGAGTTAATTACGTTAAGCTAGACCTCTGAAAGTTAATGCGGCAAATCCAGGATATAGAACTTCAAACAAACACACAAACGAACAAACAAATCATCAAACAAAATTGCACCCACTTCGCTGTAAAATCAGTTATGACAAATCACAGTCGAAGTCGATGAAAATAAAATTGTAAAATTTATACTTGGCATGAACGAGCCACGTGGCATAAAACCTGTCTACGTCCTCGAGCCAAGTAAGTTCGCATGTATCTAATCGACGAACAAGCTTCACGTACAGAATTTTAAATCAGTTTACAACGTTCGTGCTGATTTAATTACACTTGTACTCAAGAATTACAATGAGTTACCGGACAGTTGTGGAAATTTGGCGTTCAATCTTATATCTGCCTGTTGTTTCATATTGCAGAAAGCGCCTAATTTCACGTTGCAAAAAATCGACAAGTAGGCTAAGTTAGGGAGGGGCAGACTCCTGAGTGAGACCCTTCGCATTCAAATTATGTTCTAGACAGACGTAGCAATGTTTAGAGAAACAGAGTACTGACCGAGAGAGCTTTTGCATTCAAATCACGTCTTTTATATAGAAATGTACAAATTCTTTTTTGCAAGTATGTAGGTAGGTAAGAAAGTCAAGAATTTATTTATTACGTTTTGCAAAACGGCAAGACAAGTAACAAATGTATAATTATATGCAATATTCTGTAACGATTAGTATTCTACAGACGTATCTTGGATTGATACTTGTCGTTAGTAAGACTGGAGAAAGAACTAAAAAGTACTAAAAATCACAAACCCTATCAGAAAGGCTACTATTAGTAAGCACATAATAGGGTAAATGTTATTTTCTGTAAGCAGGTAAGTAAGAAATTTATTTATTACTTTTCACAAAATGGCAAGACAAATAACAAAGACATAGTAGTTATACAATATTCTGTATGAATTTGTGATAATTAGTATTCTACAGAAATAATCTTATATTGGTGACGAAAGGCTAGGAAAGAACTAAAAGTTCACGGCGTCAGTCACCCAATCCAATCAAAAATATCTATATTAATAAATGAATGAGCTGCCTGTAAGATGTTGTTTGTGAACATTGATAAACTTTCCACATTTACGATAAGTGTTACAGGTGCGTTTACAGTCCAGTAGGATGATAATTTTACTAGGGTTGACAGGGTGACGGTTTGAACATGTAATTACTAGGTGCGACATAAGCATTCAACAAACAGCCATGAGGCATAAATTCACAAACTACTACTTTTAATGTCAACAGCCTACAATAGAACTGCAATTATATTTATGGCAAATGGATACCATCCCTCAAAACATGCATTCCTGAGAAAATTATGGAAGGCCTGCAAACATAGTACGATTATTATACAATACTGAACAAGAATGAGCTCAACTAAGGCGTGTGTAAGGCACATATCAGCAGAATCTACGCGCATGTACGCACGATCTGCGGCAAGAGAATATACTGAAGACGCCGACGATCCGGCAACTACGGCTTTTTCGGTGACCGTAATTTCCAGTGAACAATTTTGATTTTAACTTTTTATCGATTTTAACGTTTAGGTATTCATATTTTCATTTGGCTCAGCTTTGATTCACTAAAAGTAGTAGTGATAGTGGTAGTGGTAGTGGTAGAGGTAGTGGTAGTGGTAGTGGTAGTAGTAGTAGTGGTAGTAACAGCAGCCGCAGCAGCAGTAGTAGCAGTAGTAATAGTTCAAAGGTTCACTTTTCATCGTCTATATGTAAATTCTACTAGAGTTCATACAATTGATTAGAGTATAAAAACTGAACTCCATAGTCAATAAAGATTCAACCGAATTCCCTTTGTCATAGTTAAAACGAGCACCCATTTTTACAAACATGCATGCCAAAGCCTTTATGTATTGGAAAAATTTAAATTTGGACTCAGCTTTGGCCTTGGTATGCGTGCGTATGCGTCAGCATCGAAAACTACATACAGTTTCACGAAGAAATGGCGAAATATAATAATTGTAAGCGGTGTCTATCATTGAGATAGGACATTGAATCAACAGTGAGCAACAGAAATGTATTGATTGTATTGAGATTGAGACGTGCTATTATGCGCTGTTCATTATCAAAATTTAAACGTTATCAAATTTTCATATTTTGGTCTCCAGTTTAGAAATTTGTCAATAAATCTCTTAAAAGGTGGTGCAAATGATTTACGTTCATTAATTTGTTTTTCTTTTCTCTCTCTTGTATATTTAATGGTGCTCCTGTGCCTTCCTCTTATGCTTAACTATTGTGTTTGGTTAAAAGCTGCGCGCCCTCATTAAAAATAGTTGCGCAACTAAAAGTTTGAGCCCAATTTGCAAATTTTAGTCGATCAATTTTCAATTGCATATATCTGCGTACTCTCACTGACTCCAGCATATAGCAGTGATAGCAGTGCATACATTGGACTCCATTCAGAGCAATTACAAAAAAATTCCAGTTCTGCAAGTTAGGTTAAGTCTGTGATCGCTTGAAAATGTAAAACCCTCGAACAAAACGCATCACATTACGTTGGTCCGAACTTTTTGTATAAAGTGACTGTAAGTTGCTGAAGTCCAAATTGTTAAAAAGTTCTCTAAAATGTTCAGTTTTTGCACAAAGGAGTCCTGCACGTCTCCTTTACAAACACAGAAGCGCTTCTCTTGGATAGCCTAGCCCATCTCCTCCTTTCTATCATGAAAACGTGGGCGGACAAGCGGGATCTTGTAAAGGCAAATCTTTCTACTCCAGAAACTGAATTTGCGGTTTAAGTAGCCTTGTTTACCTTTAAGCGAGGATTGATTGTCTTGCAGGTTCTGTCCTTAGAGCCAGACGAATTAAGAATTTTATTATACTTTTTGCCCATTCCCATCGATAGGCTTTTTTTGTAATGATTTCGTCAGAAACGTATTTGGTTGCACGGCTTCAACAAGACGCCGAAAACGGGGCATCGAAAGGTTCGTGCAAGTCAGCAATGTCACGCATTCTTGACCAAAATTTAACTAGTTTGCTTTTTACATATGCAAATTTGATATGCCGATTTCAGTAAGGCACAAATCGTTAGTTGCTGTTAGGCGGACACAGCTTTTGTACACTCCATGTACAAATGTTAACGCACTTTAGACTGTTTTTCTAACAATGATTCACATCCGTAGGTGACGCAAGACAAATAGCGCCGCCTGTAAAGCGCTTCTCTTTACAATGACAGAAGCATCCCGAAATCTGCTGACAAAAGCTCGGAATTTAAGTTTAACACTTTTCGCGAACTTAAATGTGTTGGCCTAACATCCTATCTAAATTAGCGCCCTTCTTAATTGGCGAGCCACGATAAACCAGCTTGTACAATTTAAAATGTTGAGAAAACCATTAGTCTTACACTGTGTGGCCGGACTTCTGTCATGAATTACGCCGTTTATCACCCTAAATTTGATTTTAATTCGATTAATGATCATGCCGTACTCATCTCTACAATAGCTGCAGCTTCTATAGCAACTTCCTGCTAGTGGCAAAAATCTCTGAATCATCCGTCAGTAGTAGGAATGCCTGCTACCAAAAAGTGCCAGACAAATAGCAAGCAATAACACCTTCACACACACCAATGTTCACCTCGAGCTCTTCGCTCCTAATCAGTACTTTAGTTGTTGAGCATATGACTTGAATGATTTCTAACCCATTCTTCTTCCGCCAACCCAGGGATATAAGTCGTTACAGTAGTTTAGATCTGTGGACACGATTGTAGGCTGTATTGAAGTCAATAAATAGTACAAACAAAATTTTACTTTATACGTTTTAGCAAAATCAATTAATCAAACAATGTGTCTTTAAGCGTTTTAGCAAAATAAATAAATCGTAAAGCGACTATGTGCTCTTCGCACCCACGAAAACGAGCTGCTCTAGCTCGCTGCAGAAGATAGCGTTAAACTTTAAATGAATCGCTGAAATTAAACTACTTAGAACTAGTTTAAAAGACAAGGCGAGACAGACTTTACAAGACCAGGCGATCTTCACAATACCATCTATTTCTGCTAACTATTTCTATCTTTCAAAGCAGTAAGAATGCTTCTACGCAATACGACTTTTTGCGATATTTTTGAAGCACTTCAAAATTGACTCATCTTACTTTTTGCCGCTGGTCCCTTAAAACCATTTCTGCACAATCCGAGTGCATTAGTATACTCCTACGTAAGGACCCGCGCAGTCCAGCGATCTTCAATTGTACAACTAAAAGTTGCACAACTGAAAATTGCTGCAATTTTACTGGTGCGCCAAAATCGGGCGCGCAGACAAAAAACAATTTTAGATTATGCAACTGGCAGTATGGAGTCTGAAGACGTAGCTGGTATTTGTGCATTATTAGTTCAGAAAAAGACAAAGAGACGCCGGAAATATTGGACCCACCCAATAACCAGCCAGCGATTACTGAAAGGACAATTTTACAAGTTCTATAACGACTTACGGACTCTTCCGAGTAAATTCTTTAGTTATTATCGGATAGTTCAAATCGTTTTGATGAAATGTTGAGTATTATTGAACAATTCATCATCCATAGAAAAAAATAGGAACTAGTTGGAGAAAAAGCATTCCGGTAGAGGAGCGACTTTCAGTGACTTTCTCTAAGGGTATTCTCTAAGGGTAATTGTGAGGGTAAGGGCCGCAGCGCGCCTAAAGTTCTCGCTAAAACCATTAAAATTTGCGAAATGCCATCGAAAGCGCTGATACAATCAATCAGCAGCAAGTGGTAAAAATGTGTTCATTGCGTCGAGTTATGTTCGCTGTACTCTTTTCGATTAACAAAGTTCCTGTTTTGATCTCCTTTTTTTGAATTTGCCACTGAACTTCTTGAAAAGTACGAGCAGCGATGCTAACCATGATTTATATTCATTAATTTGTTTTTCTTTCCTCTCATTTGTATGTTTAATAGATCTTCTTCACAAGACACTGCGTTTTCTCACGCTTAACTAGTGTGTTTTGATTAAAAGTTGCACGATTAAAAATTGCACGTGCTTTCATCGAAAACAGTACATTACAAAACCTGTTGCGCAAATAAAAGTTTGAGTCCAGATTGCAATTTTTAGTTGCATATATCTGCGCGTTCTCATAGTCTTTAGTTATTTACAGATTTTGTAATTTTTAACTGCACAACTGAAAATTGCATATCTGCGCAGGGCCTAGTGGCGTATACACGTGTAATTTGCGGCCTAAGCGGAGCAAGCAAATCGCGCTGCAATCTAAAAAATGCGGTTTATTCGGCGTCAGTAAATGTGGATTGTGCGTTTCTTAGTTCATATACATCCTACACTGATGTTAGCTTGACAAAAAGCTAAAGCAGTGTTCAAAGCACACTCCTTAATGAATAACGCGTATCCGTCACCAACTTACCGCACAATTTGGCAGTATGTGAATACGCTCTAACAGGGCTTGTTAGTCAGCATTCCACCTTTCAAAAATTAATAATCCTCTATATACGATTATGCAAGTTTTCCATGCATTACAAGTACGCATATACTTCAGTGTTGATTTTATAAACAATTTAAACGCATTAGACACTTGAACGGGTGTATAATCTGAATATAAAAGTGTGATTAATTTCAAAACTGCTGAATTAATACGCCTCGGGCCCTGTAAGGCGCCAATAGTTTGTTTGATTTGCTACAGGTCTATTGATTTGCAACGCGGTCCAATCAAGGACATTCAAGTCGACAAACAACGCTGTAAATCCTCGTGATTTTCAAGTTCAGTTTCAATTGCCAACAATAAAAAAGTGGCAAATCGCCAAAACTTTGAAATCATGTCTAGTGAAAGCGAAAAGTAGCTTTGGAACTAAAAAATTGAGATTCAGAAAAATAACGTGAATTCAATAGCATGCAATAACGCTCGGTTACACGTTACATTTTTATCAAACCCGTCACTGGCTCAAGATACATGTTTGAGTTATTCAGCTGCAAGAGATTCGTGCAGCACAGTACAGCATCGGCAATTAGCAAGGTCTACCGCTGTTGCCACACCTACTTGTGCAGGTTATCGTCTCACTGGTTTCACAATTTAGCATACCTAATCAGGTGCCATCTCGCTACCCACTGTCTCTAATCCCATAGACACATGTTATTTTGGTACAAATAATTTCAAAACTAAATAAATAAATAAAAGATTTAATCCTAACCCTAACTAATATTTTGAGTTAGCAGTGTCCTTTTTCCTGCTTTTCTATTTTCTCGTGCCATATTTACAATGCCGTTAGTACCTGTTCTATCTATTTGTGCACTGCACTGACAGCTATGCACTACAATGTAATTAATGAGGGTGCAGGTATCAAGTACACCAGGAGTAAAATATTAGGAGTGCCTGTCAGCAACCAACATACAAAGACGACACATAAAGCAAAAATACTACATGAATATATTAAACCGACTAAAATCAATCAGATCAAACATGCAATTACACTCATCGACATCTAGGAGTTCAAAATGTGCAAAAGGTACCTTCTGTGAACAAAAAAACAAGTACAGGACGGAAGAAAATATTTCACGTCTGCGTTTTGATCCACAAAAATACGTTTCTCTCAACCTGGAAATTCTATTCAACGCTCAATTCACATAACTATTGGTAGAGAATTAAATAAAACCTACAATTAGCATCTGCTGAACGGATGACCATCTCTTCAATACCATCCCACAGCGCTGTGGATGAACACGCAATGGGTGACGCACTGTTATTAATTATTATGGCTGGACGAGCGATGCGAAAGTAAACTGTGTAAAAGGTAGATCTTTGCAAGTAACCATAACTAACTGTGCCACTAAAATAATTCAGCACACGTTACATGATACACAATAGTTTGACATCTAAACACCTTAGAACTTATTATCAAAAAACATATGTAAAGTCAGTAGGATTTATATCAAACTAAAAGCGTCCACGAAAACGTATTATAATCACATACACACATGTAAAATTATACAATCTGTAATGGACTTCTCACACATGCTGATCTACTGATTACAGTTTAAAATGTCCATGTTGTAGGAGTTTTGCAAGCAAACATACACACAGGTCACTCAGCACCACGTTGCCCCTGAGGCGACTGCTGAACCAGTCCAACGCAAAGAAGGATGAACAACTGAAGACATCACACATCAATTCACAAGTATCACAACATCACTTATCCCACAGTTTAGGCTTTAATTGGTTCATGTAAAACCTGTAATCTGGTAAACTCACCTCTTGGTCATGATTAAATTATAGGCTAGGTAATTACAGAAACGTGCAACTTCAAAAATTCAAAACGGCTGGCCATTCTAGTTTAGGCGAGGTCTGTGGAATGCAAAAAAATA
Organism: Tubiluchus corallicola; assembly: GCA_030141605.1. Classification (NCBI taxonomy): domain Eukaryota; kingdom Metazoa; phylum Priapulida; class Priapulimorpha; order Priapulimorphida; family Tubiluchidae; genus Tubiluchus; species Tubiluchus corallicola. The sequence goes on along the minus strand of JAQGDQ010000047.1, from coordinate 749,302 downwards.
AAAATGGAAATTTCTTTCATCACTATTTGCAGCTGCTAAATCCTTGCTGCAAATAGGATTTAACTTTTTATCGATTTTAACGTTTAGGTATTCATATTTTCATTTGGCTCACCTTTGATTCACTAAAAGTAGTAGTGATAGTGGTAGTGGTAGTGGTAGTAGTAGTAGTAGTGGTGGTAACAGCAGCCGCAGCAGCAGTAGTAGCAGTAGTAGCAGTAATAATAGTTCAAAGGTTCACTTTTCATCGTCTATATGTAAATTCTACTAGAGTTCATACAATTGATTAGAGTATAAAAACTGAACTCCATAGTCAATAAAGATTCAACCGAATTCCCTTTGTTTAGTTAAAACGAGCACCCCTTTTTACAAACATGCATGCCAAAGCCTCTATGTATTGGAAAAATTTAAATTTGGACTCAGCTTTGGCCTTGGTATGCGTGCGTATGCGTCAGCATCGAAAACTACATACAGTTTCACGAAGAAATGGCGAAATATAATAATTGTAAGCCGTGTCTATCATTGAGATAGGACATAGAATCAACAGTGAGCAACAGAAATGTATTGATTGTATTGAGATTGAGACGTGCTATTATGCGCTGTTCATTATCAAAATTTAAACGTTATCAAATTTTCATATTTTGGTCTCCAGTTTAGAAATTTGTCAATAAATCTCTTAAAAGGTGGTGCAAATGATTTACGTTCATTAATTTGTTTTTCTTTTCTCTCTCTTGTACATTTAATGGTACTTCTGTGTAGGACACTGCCTTCCTCTTATGCTTAACTATTGTGTTTGGTTAAAAGCTGCGCGCCCTCATTAAAAATAGTAATTACAAAATAGTTGCGCAACTAAAAGTTTGAGCCCAATTTGCAAATTTTAGTTGATAAATTTTAAATTGCATATATCTGCGTACTCTCACTGACTCCAGACTATAGCAGTGATAGCAGTGCATACATTGGACTCCATTCAGAGCAATTACAAAAAAATTCCAGTTCTGCAAGTTAGGTTAAGTCTGTGATCGCTTGAAAATGTAAAACCCTCGAACAAAACGCACCAAATTTGTATAAAGTGACTGTAAGTTGCTGAAGTCCAAATTGTTAAAAAGTTCTCTAAAATGTTCAGTTTTTGCACAAAGGAGTCCTGCACGTCTCCTTTACAAACACAGAAGTGCTTCTCCTGGATAGCCTAGCCCATCTCCTCCTTTCTATCATGAAAACGTGGGCGGACAAGCGTGATCTTGTAAAGGCAAATCTTTCTACTCCAGAAACTGAATTTGCGGTTTAAGTAGCCTTGTTTACCTTTAAGCGAGGATTGATTGTCTTGCAGGTTGTGTCCTTAGAGCCAGACGAATTAAGAATTTTATCATACTTTTTGCCCATTCCCATCGATTGGCTTTTTTTCTAATGATTTCGTCAGAAACGTATTTGGTTGCACGGCTTCAACAAGACGCCGAAAACGGGGCATCGAAAGGTTCGTGCAAGTCAGCAATGTCACGCATTCTTGACCAAAATTTAACTAGTTTGGTTTTTACATATGCAAATTTGATATGCCGATTTCAGTAAGGCACAAATCGTTAGTTGCTGTTAGGCGGACACAGCTTTTGTACACTCCATGTACAAATGTTAACGCACTTTAGACTGTTTTTCTAACAAGGATTCACATCCGTAGGTGACGCAAGACAAATAGCGCCGCCTGTAAAGCGCTTCTCTTTACAATGACAGAAGCATCCCGAAATCTGCTGACAAAAGCTCGGAATTTAAGTTTAACACTTTTGGCGAACTTAAATGTGTTGGCCTAACATCCTATCTAAATTAGCGCCCTTCTTAATTGGCGAGGTCTACCGCTGTTGCCACACCTACTTGTGCAGGTTATCGTCTCACTGGTTTCACAATTTAGCATACCTAATCAGCTGCCATCTCGCTACCCACTGTCTCTAATCCCATAGACACATGTTATTTTGGTACAAATAATTTCAAAACTAAATAAATAAATAAAAGATTTATTCCTAACCCTAACTAATATTTTGAGTTAGCAGTGTCCTTTTTCCTGCTTTTCTATTTTCTTGTGCCATATTTACAATGCCGTTAGTACCTATTCTATCTATTTGTGCACTGTACTGACAGCTATGCACTACAATGTAATTAATGAGGGTGCAGGTATCAAGTACACAGGAGTAAAATATTAGGAGTGCCTGTCAGCAACCAACATACAAAGACGACACATAAAGCAAAAATACTACATGAATATATTAAACCGACTAAAAACAATCAGATCAAACATGCAATTACACTCATCTACATCTAGGAGTTCAAAATGTGCAAAAGGTACCTTCTGTGAACAAAAAAAACAAATACAGGACGGAAGAAAATATTTCACGTCTGTGTTTTGATCCACAAAAATACGTTTCTCTCAACCTGGAAATTCTATTCAACGCTCGATTCACATAACTATTGGTAGAGAATTAAATAAAACCTACAATTAGCATCTGCTGAACGGATGACCATCTCTTCAATACCATCCCACAGCGCTGTGGATGAACACGCAATGGGAGACGCACTGTTATTAATTATTATGGCAGGACGATCGATGCGAAAGTAAACTGTGTAAAAGGTAGATCTTTGCAAGTAACCATAACTAACTGTGCCACTAAAATAATTCAGCACACGTTACATGATACACAATAGTTTGACATCTAAACACCTTAGAACTTATTATCAAAAAACATATGTAAAGTCAGTAGGATTTATATCAAACTAAAAGCGTCCACGAAAACGTATTACAATCACATACACACATGTAAAATTATACAATCTGTAATGGACTTCTCACACATGCTGATCTACTGATCACAGTTTAAAATGTCCATGTTGTAGGAGTTTTGCAAGCAAACATACACACAGGTCACTCAGCACCACGTTGCCCCTGAGGCGACTGCTGAACCAGTCCAACGCAAAGAAGGATGAACAACTGAAGACATCACACATCAATTCACAAGTATCACAACATCACTTATCCCACAGTTTAGGCTTTAATTGGTTCATGTAAAACCTGTAATCTGGTAAACTCACCTCTTGGTCATGATTAAATTATAGGCTAGGTAATTACAGAAACGTGCAACTTCAAAAATTCAAAACGGCTGGCCATTCTAGTTTAGGCGAGGTCTGTGGAATGCAAAAAAATAAAAATGGAAATTTCTTTCATCACTATTTGCAGCTGCTAAATCCTTGCTTCTAATTTTCATCTAAAATTTCATAGCCCCTAGCATAAAAAATCAGCATGCAATATACAGCTTTAGATGATTTATTAATAATGAAATTTGGTCAGTCATATTCAAGGTACTCATGTTATGAAGTGATACGTGACTTTGACCTTTACCTTTCTGAGCTGGAAACATACCAGCAGATACAAGTACATTTGGGCCAATACCTATGCCAAAATTAAATTTTGATCATTAGTGCACAATAATTTTTTCAAAGTATGCAATCATGCTGCGAACCTCACATTCGATATGAGCACCAGTAACATTTGTATGTCAGCAACCAACCAAGCTCGGATAGTCTGGGTCCAGTTATGTCATGTAATGTTGATTGTTCAAACTTTCATTTTTCATATTCAAAATGCCAACAACTATGTAATAGACAGACGGATACTAACGACACTATCCTACCAACAATCCGGCTTTACTGGCAAAGATAATGGATCAAATCAACTTTTAATGAAGAATTCAACATATATACTTTAATATAAATCCACAAAACCACCTAACAAATTAAAATTATATAAAACCATAAAAGTTAGAACTGGGCCCCTTCACGATGATCTTGCCCTACTCTGGGTGTTTAAAGACGAAAGATTTTACTTGGATGTGCTCAGAAGTTTTGAAACTATAATTTCTAAACCTCTTTCTAGAATGATTATTGAACAGTGACACCTTCAGCATTTAATGGATAAATACACAAATCTGTCTTGATTATCTCAGACTCAGTATAGCTAATACAAAATTTGTGCTGTTTTCAGTGTGCAAAAAAATTGACTCACTAATCCGAGGCCATCTTTGATTGCCTTTTGAGTCTGGCGATGATTACGATGTTAATATACCCTACTTGTATAAAGTATAAGTTACTAAAATACCAATTCTACAAAAGCAAATAGTGAAAACTTTAGATCAATATTTCTAATATCAAACAACCTGTTATGTATGAAATTACAAGATTTCTGTATTTTTTGCCACAGGTCTACAGATTCTACCTTTGAATACTATTTGAGAATACAGTACATAAAAACGACCCTGAATCACTTCATAATACACTTGAGATTTCTTCCTAACTTGAAATTTTGACGAAATTTTGCTGCTTCTAGTGAAAAGGAAAAGTTCCTTAAACAGTACAAAAAATGAGCAAATTCTTATAGAACCCAGCTTGAAATACTGTACATTCCATAAAAACTTCCATAAGTTGAATGCATTATTCACATAAAATCGATAATTAGGCACGTTTTCAATTGTTTCTCTCACTCATATAGTCACATAATAAAAAATATGGCATACATGATGGCCTTTAGAAAATACAAAAGAATGTGAAATGGCCAAATGTCCCTCTTTTTGTTACACATTAAAATACCAAAAAAAGTGAAATATGGAGTAAATGTAGACATTACAAAATTGTTATTTGATATTGATATAAACATACATGCAAAAGATGTTTTACATGAAGTTAGAAGAGAATCTACATTCAAGCAAATATGAAATTTTTGAGATGATTTTCATACTATTGTTGCAAACCAGAGTTCATTTTACAAAATACAACGTCACACATTTACCATAAAATTACAAGGAAAATTCCAAAAAATGATGAATAAATGACATAGTTAAATGAAAGAAAAATTACACAATGATACTTAATTATTGGAACAATGCTAGTACAAAAAAAGTTATTAGTATTGTGTTAATTACAACGTAAAACTTGCAATTAATAGAATCGTTTTCTAATAGAAGATGTGAATCCTATATCACAGTTTAATGTGCACTTACATAATAAATTCTGATTACTGTATAATATTCTCCTCAGACTGAAAATACATCGTCTAGATGTATAACATCAAAATACATTATATACAACTGACAGTTGTATATAGTCTGTTGTAGTGAGGATCCTAAATCATGTTGTTCAAAGTGTCTGATCTAATCCTATAATAAATTATGTTTAAACTAACTAAATACAATATTCCATAGTTCACACATGCGGCATTCTAACACCAGCATCAAATGGTTGACTAAAAAGTTTGCGCAATGATGTATAAATATATAAGCAACTTTTAATGCATACAAATGATAATTACAGTAGATCCATGTATCCATGCAGCAAAAGCTTGTACACGAAGAACTGAGTAAGACTTTCTTACACCAACCATACTGTAACTAAATTTGCATATTAATTGATTAGCTCTACAATATGAGAAAAAGAGCCAACTGGAAAGCAAATTATTTTAAAACAATCACAAATACACTGAATAAAGCAAATTTTCTCTATCATGGTCTGATGTTACACGCCTAATTAATTATGATGATTTCTATAAACATTATAATTTTGCTTAAAGAACTATGTTAGCACAATAACAGTAAAATTCCAATTATGTCTGACTCCCTTTTTCATAAGGGCGATAACCATTTTCTTTCTATTTTTGTAAGACTTTTTATCATTTGAATAATTCCACTAAATATAATTAATATTTCATATTATAAGAAAGGGTTGAGCAATTCAATTCGAAAAACTTTAAACCTCAAACTCAAACCAAAAATAAACTAAAATAATGCAGCACCCAAATTATTTTCATTTAACTTTTAAGCTAGCAGTCAAAACAATTTACCTGTGATTCTTGTACACTATTTTTTAACATATTATTACTAGTTTTTACAAAATCAATATGCGCAATCTCTGCAAGCTGCTTGCAAGTATGAAATAAGTAGTAAGAGTGGCAAATGAGTCAGCAATGGCGACTGTCTGCCTTCTAATTAAGAAATGTTATATATGCCTCCTTGGCATGGCCTGTAAAACCAGGTACTTACCTAGTATTAAAGGAAAGAATAGGTCACTCGGTGTGTTGGGTTTATTTTACTGTTATCACTTAAACTTAGAAAAATATATTAAAGAAATTTGCAAAAAGCTGGCTATAAAGCATAAATTTAAAACATAATTCTTCTGAATAGAAATTTTCAGGCATGGTGGTTTCTGCCATTCACTTCAAAAATTTGACTTAACTGGGAGAATTCGTGACTTTTCATAAGCTCACCGTGGATTTTCGCAAGCGCGCTTTACAAAACTAATTCAAATTTCTGCAGCTTACCTAATGTTCACACAAAAATATTACAAAATTAACTATCTAAGCTAATTATTTTATAAAAATTTAAGTTATGCTTTTGATGAAAAACTGACAGCGTGCTGCTTTTGTTTAGGATGAATGACATCATTGGAAGAAAAATGGGCATTGAAAATGGGAGTGCCCAAGCATGAAATGATCGCAACTTTAAAGTGATTTTACTAATTACATAAAGCACTTATTGCAGTTTTATTACTTAAACATTCTAACATTTTTGCGAATATTGAAATAAACCTGGTGATCCAGAAGGCCTGGTCTCTCCTTTAAGCATAATGAGTCACCAAAGGCAATTTGCAAGACGAGCAATAAAATATACAATTTTAGATGTGCAAAACAATGGGTTATCCTTGAACATATCATTTAAAATACAGTAAGGCAAAAATTCACTAAATTGCTAAGTGCACCAAATTATTTTTACTATAAATTCATTTGAATTGTGTTTCTTAATTTTAGATAAACAAATCAAGCATTACAGTCTTAGTGGTAAGTTAATTGTCATGTTACATGTACAGTCTTCGCCATCTCAGACTACAAAATTTTTCTTGCACATACTTCTTCGAAAATCTTAATTCAATTCCATTCAAATTCGATTTCTCGTAGTAGTTGCTCTCCACTAATTATAACTAATGCATTAACTATCATTACAACATACCAGAAAGAGTAAAACTCGATGTTAACAATATCTAGACAACAATACTATTACTATTACAGCACACTGGTCGGATGGTTGTATACGCCACCATTTAATTCCACAACAAAATTTTTAACTCTAACCTAAAGAAAAATGATTTAGTAATGCAGAATTCTTACCTAAATTTATACCAGACAAACTGTTTGTTTCGGTATCCCAATACTTCATCCAAGAAGCTGAAGCACTATCGCTGTTCGTACAGCTGCCATCGGATCTTGCACTTTCCATTGTCATACGTATTAACCTGCCATAATAAGGATGAAACTAGCTTTGAATTAAATCTTTTTGTCTGAAAACCTAAAACTCGGTTTTCTTTTATGGAACTTTCGAAAGCTTTGCAACTCCACCATTTTCATGTTGAATTTCGTCTGCAGAGAGCGCCTCCATTCACTGCGCTTTGTAGCTACATCCATGGTTCCGAAGACAATCGGCCAGAGTTATTTTGTGTCGTTACAGTGCAGAAACTAAACAATTTCATGAATAAGCTCTACGCTAGTCAACATGCGCATTTTGCCATTACCAGTGTGTTCAAATAATGTTTACCAATGTTTTAAAATAAAATGCGTAATTCCAATTTAAATATCAAGTTTCAAGTACTTCAATACAATTACCAAATCACACATTATTCAGAAGGGATAGAACAAAAAAGGAGGAGTAGCCATCTATTTACCATCGCATTTCGCAGCCACAGAAACAAAGGGTATGCAAACAGGAAAGATTGAATCTCTGTGGTGCAACATCACGGATTACTTAGTATGCACTGTTTATAGACCCCCAAAAAACTTTTTTTAAATACTTCGGAATAGAATTAGAAAGAGCAGTATTTGAAAACAAACAAATCTTAATTATGGGCGATTTTAATATTAACACTCTTACTAGTAACACTGTTTCATATGCAAAGTACAAAGAACTTCTAAATTTATTTAATGTGGAACTATTAAACAACGATAAACCAACAAGGTGCAGTAAAACGTCTTTTACTTTAATTGATCATTTCATTACTAATAAACTACGGCCATATCACGTTGAAAACACCAGTTCTCGTCTGATCACCGAAGTTAAGCAACGTAGAGCCTGGTTAGTACTTGAATGGGTGACCGCCTAGAAATACCAGGTGCTGTAGGCTTGCGGGATGCCCACACTGTGCCTCAACACTAGGAGGAAGAGCTGCACAAGCAGCCAATGGCTAGAGGGCAAAGGAGGTCAAGTGACCCAACGGTCATGTGTAGAGGAGTAAACCTTCCAAATCAGGAGTGGAGCCCCGAAGCCGGACCAGTGCAGCATGCTCACTGACTTCGGCAGCTCCTGCAGCCAATCTGGTGCCAAACGTATCGCTCCGCTTTCCCTTGGACTACACCAGGGAGGAAGAGATGGGGTTCCTGTTGTCTAGGCAACTCAGGATCTTCCTACACCTTGCCCAGGCGTGCGCCATTCCAGTGGTTCAAAGATCGGACTGCCCAGTCACAGTCGACGCTGCAGTTCCATCAATGTGATCAATAACTGACTCACTTGGCGCACACCCCATTGTCTTCCGAGACAGAATGATGCCAACAATTACTAATAACCCTTGCAAATTTACAGCTCATGACAGTATACCTTGTGAATATTCAGATCACAATTTCATAATTACTACTGATAAATTATTCCACTTAAATGCAGCAAATCATAATTCGTGTTGGAAAAATTTCAGAGATTTCACACACTATAATGAGACATACTTTTTAAATGACTTAGCTAAAATGAGCTGTAGCAAGATATATCTTGCAACAAATATAAACACTCAAGTAGACATTTTAATAAACAATATCCAATACTGCTTAGATCTTCATGCACCTTTTAAAAAAGTTAAAGAATCGAACATCAAATCAAAGCTTAATTGTGAAAGTAATTGGACAAATGTTGAACTTAATGATTTAAGAAATAATAAAAATAACTTATATAACATATGGCTTAACACTAAATCTAAAAACGACCACATAAAGTACAAAAAAGCTAGAAACAAATTCAACAATCTTAATAAAATTCGAAAAAATAGATATATTCAAGAACAATGCAGTATTACCTCCACTACAAAACAAAAATGGACAGTGATCAACAATGTTATAAATAAACATAAAAATAAACAAAATAGGGTAAATGAACCTAAAATCAACAATACCACAATAATGAAACCCAAAGATATTGCAAACCTGTTAAATGAGACGTTTGTTAACCTCGGAAACTTTAATTTGCAGAATGATTGTACTGATACCATACAGGACAAACTAGAAACTGTAGGACCTGCAAATAACCAATTTTCATTTTCCAGCGTTACTTTTGCTGATATTTTAAAAATAATAAATAATTTAGATGCCACTAAAGGTAGTGGCACATCTGACATATCAATAAAAATTCTAAAGGACAGTATGCATTTAATTGTTCCACATATCACCTATATCACTAACCAAATAATAATGCGTGGCAAATTTCCTGATCAATGCAAAACAGCTAATATTACATCAATTCACAAAAAGAATGCTAAAGATGAACCAATAAATTAAAGACTGGTATCAATAGTTCATTGTATGAGTAAAATATATGATCAAATTATTAGATATGTCAATCAAAATGAACTCTTATCGAAACATCAATTCGGATTTGAAAAAAAAACATTCAACTGTCGATGCTATAATAAACGTAACTGAAAATTTGTGAGATAATCTTGATAAAAACAGATATGTGGCAGCAGCTTTTCTAGATTTAAGTAAAGCTTTCGACAGTTTAAATCACACACTACTATTAGATAATTTGAAAGAAGTTAGATTTGAACAATCAGCATTAAAATTAATTAATGATTACCTACAAAATAGAAAGCAACAGGTTAAAATAAACTCTGAGGCATTCTCAGATTGGGCTAACCTTCAATGAGGTATCCCGCAGGGCACACTGTTGGGACCTCTACTGTTTAACCTTTACATCAACAATATTTCTAACGTTCTACAACGTTCAGGTATTACGCAATATGCAGACAACACGACTATTTATCTGGCTCGCGAGAATGTCAGTATTGCAAAACAGTACTTAGAAAAAGACATAAAGAACATCAACATGGCATTTAATTATTATAAGCTAAAAATGAATAATGATAAAACAGAATTTATGGTATTATCCCCAACAATTAACAATACAGAAAATACAGCAGCTACATCCTTGCAAATAGAAAGTGCTGTTATTGTGCCGTCAAAAGTTGTTAATTTCTTAGGCGTTATGTTGGACAACATGCTTACATGGGAAGAGCAGTTCATCAACATTTACAAAAATGACATTAAGTACTTCGTACCTTCAACAAATCAGAGGACAGCTATCAAAACAAACAAAAATTCTAATTTACAAAACTTTAATTTTGCCCCATTATTTATATGCCTGCATACTGTTCCAAAAAGTGAAAAGAGAGTCATACATCAAATTAAATGTACTTCAAAACTGTGCTTTATGATTAGTTAATGGTCATTCTTTGAAATCATCTCACAATACAAGTAAATATTCTGCCACTTCTTTAAGAAACTCCATGAAAATCCCAATATTAGAAGCCCACAGAGATTATCAAACTCTCTTGTTTCTCTATAAATATATCAATATAAATATATTAATTCTCCTTTCAAAAACAATAAGCTCCCACTTCTTGAAAACCCCAGTATGAATATCAGAACACTAAATTTAAGTAACATTAGAACGAACAATCAATATGGAAAGAATTCCATTACTAAACAAGCAATACAACTTTGGAATGCATTACCGACATCACTAAAACACAGCAGCTCTTTATCAATATTCAAGTCTAAATTTAAAAAAAACATTTAATGACTCGTTTTGGTTATCCGTAATACGAACACGATGATACTTACTCAAATCATAATTTCATTTTTCCTAGACCTTATTAAACTAGTTTATATTTTATTTTTGAATTTCTAGTTGCACTTATGATTTAGCTTGCACCAGACGCATTTGCACAGAACAGTGTATGTTTTTATATGAACTAACACTGATCGTCTGTCTTTCATTATTATGGTCAATGTTTTTAAAATGACAAATAAATATTTTACTACTATTACTACTAAAACAAAACTATCATAATGTTTGTACTAAATGATGTAGTGATTCTATCTCCCGCTTCTACTCCCTACTCCCTGGCCTAGAGAGTATGAAGATCATCTACCTCAAGTGTTTGCTGGTGTTGGCGAGCCCTAACATGCAACTTAAGTCCAATGTGAGCGAGAAATGTCCCGGAGACTGGAGCAGTAATGACGTGATGGCACAGTATCGAAGAAACTTCTGTGTGGTCTCACTGCATGTCCTACTTGTTCTCCTCTGAGCTTCTGCCAACAACTCCTCAAAATCTTGAATGGTTCTATTCCACCCTACCCTATCTGCCTCATTTGCCTTCCTAATCTGACAGTCTGTTCCTATGGCCGTGAGGGCTCTACTTGCACTGGTTATTATCTGTAACAAAACCTTGGAGCTTCTAATTGATATCCTCCATACTGTAGCTTGCTGTATGGATGAACCCAAGCAAATTTAGGAAGTCTGCTGGTGAAAAATGTACGGAGAGCGTCTAATTAAAGTGTTACCTGAATGTTCAAGAAGGGTCACAGAGTATCAGTGTTGGAATATGTAAAATTTGCAGTGATTACTCGATTCGATTAGAACTTTCGAATGCTCAAATTGCTCACCCCTAGTTGTCAAACGTGTGTATTAATTCCAAAATTTATTCGTGTACATTTAGGTAATTTTTTTTGGAATCAGTTTCCTAAACTGGTTGTTTATTAATTTTCATACAATGATTTTATTTTTATTTTTATATTGTGCAGTTCTAATAAATGAAACATAAAATAAATAAACTAACGCTGAAACAAATGTCGTTGTCAGTCGGTAAACTCACGTCGTCCACGAAGATAAGGCGCAAAATCGGCCTAAAATCAAGCCACGCCGAGAAAGCAGCCGAAACACAAAGAGCAAAAATAAGGCGAAAAAGCTTTTTTAATATTCTTAACGGTAATGGTAGTTTCAAATAATAAATTTTGGGAGAAACAGGTATGCTCCTTGCGTTATGTAAATAGTATAGCTTTTACCTTAATCCGTTTTTGGCGGGATGTGTTAATCGGTATAATTTCCTAGTTAAGCCTAAGGTTTAATTAACTTGTTAATTTACCTGGTTCGAAAATGAGCCAGCTTCTGGATTTTGTTGCTTTTGTTTTATGTAATGGGGCGTGTTAAAAAATAAAATCGGAAACTAATAATGAATGTGGACTATACCCATATATAATTATACCTGTTGGAACTTCTACGATAAATATAATTATGCTGTAAATACTTTCGTACCTCTAAAGGGAACCTCTTCAAATGATCGTAAATATGCTTGTGCCACTTGAAAAAGGGATTCTTTTGTTATTAAAGCAAAAGCTAATAAAAGTCGCCTCTGGAATTTGTGGCGTGTAACTTCTTTAAATAGTGTGAAAGCTGAATATACGCAAGCTTCTCAACAATTGAGACAGTCTATTCTTGATGCCAGGAAAAGGTATGAAGAAAAACTAGCTAGTAGAATTAGTAAGAATGGCAAGGAATTTTTCGTTACAGCAAACGTTTTTTAAAACGAACCGTATAAGCAGTATCGTACATCAACAACAAGAGATTGTCAGCGATCCTGCCACTATTGCTTCTACCATAAATGATACTTTGCCTCTTTTTTTACCCAAGAACCTGAGAACATTGAATTACAGTTCCCATCTGATGGTTGGAATTGCAATAGTTAACCAAGTGTTGTCTTTTTGATAAATGAGGTATATCTCAAGCTCATTAAGTTAAAGCCTTTTAAAGCCACAGGCCTGGACAATATTCATGTTTTGTTTTCAAAACCTGTGCCCTGCAACTTGCTTTACTACTATTTTTGATTTTTAAGAAATTCTTGATTCTTGCAAAGTTCCTTTGAACTGGCTTGACTAAAATGTCACTCCTGTTCCGAAGAAACTCTCTGCAACTCCTTCTTGCGATGATTTAAGGCCTATTTCTTTAACATCAGTTGTTACCAAGTGCCTTCAGTCCATTATATGGGATGAGGTACTTCTATTTCTTGTCAATTCTAAGCGTATTTGCAAAAATCAGCATGGCTCTTTACCAAATCGCTCTGTTGTAACTAATTTACTCTCTTGCTTAAATGAATGGATTAAATTTTTTGCTGATCCATCCTTACCTGGTATTGATATTTTATAAATAGACTTTAGAAAAACTTTTCACTCTGTGCCCCTAAGACGGCTACTGCTCAAGATGGAGTTCTCAGGAATCTATGGTAATATATTAAAATGGTTTGATTTTTTTCTTAACTCATCGTAGACAACGAATTGTTATGAATGGTATAACTACAAACTGGCAACCAGTAGCTAGTGGAATCCCCCAGGTACTCTTAGTGGTCCTTACTGCTTTTTATTTTTATAAATGACATTACTAATTGTGTGTCTCCTGATACAAGCATCCTTTTATTTGTACATGATCTTAAGCCCTATCGCCCAATCTGGGGTTACTTAGATTTATTTATTTTACAAAATGATCTTAATGAAATTGAAAAATGGTGCAATGAATGGTTGATGCAACTTAAGAGAAGTAAGTGTTGCTTATTACGTGTGCAGAATAAATCTCACATACCATATTATATCAGTGATGGAGTCATAGAAGAGAATTCTGTTGTACGTGATTTAGGCATGTACATATCCAATGACCTATAGTGGAATACCCATGTTAATCATATAATAGCTCAGGCAAATAGTCGAATTGGTATGGTCAAACGTTATGTTGTTTTAAGAACCTGCTAATGTTATAGTCCTTCTATACAAAGCAGTCATTCGTCCTATTTTGGAATTTGCATCAGTAGTGTAGTCACCACAGTATGTAACTCTCGAAGATGCTTTGGAGAAAACTCAAGACAGATGTATGAGGCTAGTCCATGATGCAGATCCTGCAGTGTTTTCCACTTTGGAACAATGCCGATGTGCTGCTGATCTTGTCAACTATTATAATATTATGAAAAGAGTCTCACTTTTACAAGAACAAGATTTCTTCTCAAGACCATGGAGAGAACTATGAGACCATTATTCCAAACTCTTCATCGAATATAGCCGAACCAACATCCGTTCTCATTTTTTTGCCTCTCGTGTGGCCGGTCCATGAAACTCACTCTCAGCTGATACTGTCAGTGCACCATCTATCGATAAATTTAAAATGAATATGAGAAGGGACCGTACGCGAGTTGAACTCTAGGTCCTGATGTCTTTGTAAAGAAGATTTTCAGCAACAGGCAGGTGAAGTGTAATTCGTATTTTGTAACAATATTGCAAACAGTCAAGCAAAATAATGGGAAATTTTTCAACTAAACCAGATTATTTCTTCATTTACTTTACCAACTTTTGGCGCATACAGAAGATCGCATAGCACAGGATGGACAAGTAACGGGAGGCGATGATTATGTTGAGGTAAATCTATATTGACAGGGCCTGAAAAATTGTTTTTTATTAGAATTAATTTTTGACCTGTACATAGCTAAACTAAATCATCTAAAACAGTTTTAAAAAGTATATTAAATAGAATATTTTATTTTCAATGAAAAAGATGACCATGTGATCGTTCATTGTACTAAGCCACGAAGTGCACTTATAAAATTTATTGTTACGATATTCGTTAGGGAACTTAGCCCTATAGACCGAGATCATACACTTCTACAAACAGTGCTTCTTGTATTTTAGTGAAAGCCTTGCTATAACTCAACAATTTTATGCTTGGTCTGAAAAGTTCTATTTCATGTTTGTGTGTAGTTCTAGATAAATAGTTTAATATAGTTATATAAAATGGCTTGTTGTCAAACATATGTATTAATTTAAAAATGCTGTCATGTATATTTAGGTAGTTTTGCTCATTACAGAATAACAGTTTCTTTGCACGCATCTAATTTATAGTATTAGTGAAGTATTGTATTCAAAAAATTGGTTATAATATTTATGAGCCCATTCTGTTACGGAATCTTATGATATAAAGGAATTACGTATTGTAAAACTCACAAATACATATGCACAAATAATTATCACTTTAGCGAAGGTCAAAAACACCTTACGGCAATTCAAAATAAGTGGCCATATTCACTTTGCAATAAGGCATCTTATGAACTGCTCAAAACAGCTTGTAAAAAGTCTTACCACAGATTATGGCTGACGGTTTACGTTGGGCAGCCCACAGTAGGCAGAAGACGGCAAATTGATTACCTGTGTGACAGGTGCCATTGGTATCTGTAGTTTTCAATTTTATTATTGCGGATGGCATGCTCGTTTTAGTTAAAAACAGTGGGAGTAGTTTGCAACTTTTAATTGATTATCATGGGTAAACCACGATTTTACCAGACATAGCGGTTAGGTTTTTTGGTGCAGAGGAAACAATGCATGCACATCACATTTACCAAGATCAGGGCCTTGGAGTCTGTTATAATATAAATAAGTCTATTTTACTGATATATTAATAAAAAAGTAACATTTTAAAGGCGGGATTTTCTGAAGAAGTTCATTTTCTAAAATTTTAACTCTTCCAGATAATGATTAAGCATCTACACATATATATATATATATACATTTAATCAAGAATTTCATGGGAAAGGGGGTGCAAAGGATGTCAGTGCTGTCTCCCTTAGCTTCCAACTCCCACCAAGTTAGAGTCAGTATACTCACCTCTAGGTTTACCATTACACTACTGCCTGTAGTTGTCTTAGAAAAGAATAAGAAAATTAATCATATAGCTGTAAAACATGTATTGTACGTTACTAAGCAAATGAGCTCTTGTCTCTTGATAAAAACCTCAATGTTGGGGCTGATCTTCTATCAAGTGAGAGAAATGATTATGCTGACAATATTATAATACGTTACACTACATAATATTTTCTCTGCCACTTTTTCGAAAGTCTTTCTGTTCACAAAATGTTTTTGTAAGTGCTTATGTTTATAACTTGAAGCTTGTTGAACATTTTTGTCAAATTTAGTTCTGTGGTTAGACACTTTGACCACAGTGTTGCAGTCTGAAATCAGTCATTTTAGCTGATTTGAACTCGTTTAAGCAAGTCCTGTGTCACTTATTACAATGGTATGGGAAAAATGCAATTACCACATCATTTCCAAAATTCTCATGTGTTGCTTGAAGTTAGAAAAGATAAATTTATTTTTAGATTTGATATTTAATCACGTTTACATCAATCAATTTTCTATGGTTTGCTTTTTCAGTACAGTCATATATAAAGTTCCATAACAGAGGCTACAACCTTTCATTGTGCATCTGTGTATGTATTACAATGCAATGAGGAAATTCATCATGTAAATTTTGAGACTGTAATAGCACTTGCCCTTATTTTAGAATATGGATCCTGATGAAGATTCGCCAGATCTTGAGGAAGGTAGCTTGGAAGAAGAAGAGGAAATAGAAGGAGGAGGAAGAGAAGAAGAAGAAGAGGAAGAAGAAGAAGATCATGGTGAAGAAAGAGTAATATACACATTGTAATTACATAGACATCCTGGAAAGTCAAAAAACTTATCAACACAAATTGCTAATTTTAATATTTTACTGATGAATAACTTAAGTTACAGACAAGTTTAACTTCACATTTTAAAAATTATTTAACTGTCACTGACAGATCTATTTTGCAGCACAGGTTAAATATGTTTATAGTTTTATGCCAAAAAATTGTGCACACTTAGCATTGAATTCAAGGGTTTTCCATTGCTAGCTTGCCAATTCTATAAAACTTCTTTCACAGAATTACACATTAATGAATAGCCTAATTCCTTGACAGCGCTGGAAAACAAATTATCAGTTGCTTTTTTGTAAATTGCTATCATCCTAAGTTCTTAATACATATAAAGTGTGAATACAATTTGAACTACATAATGATATCAAAAGCTTATAGCACAAAACTGTAATTGCATTCTACATCTGAACAGGGTTTTGTCATTCACATGGGATCCGTAATAACAAACAGCTGCCCAACTGTTACCATGCTGCATTCTCAGCTAGTCAACCAAAGATGGTACGAAAATGCGTTATCGTTTATTTTGTAATTTTTGTCAATGTTTTTTTCAGATGCTTAATTTGTAAGATATTAAAGTCATAAATCTCCTTTTTTTATATAAAAATCTGTTTTACTTGTGCTTGCAGTTACTCATAGAAGGAGACGAAGGCAGTGAAGGAGAAGCAGAAGAGCAAGAAGAAGAAAGAGAAAAAGAAGAAGAAGGGGAAGAAAAAGAAGAGGCAGAAGAGGAAGAAGGTCGTGCATTGATCAAAGATGATATCGTTGAATGCTTGTCAATGTTATGCAAGACGGGCAGCGGATTCGCTTATGCATTTGTTAATCTTGACATTCATAAAAGGTATATAACATGTCAAATTAATTTATTTTGATGAATAAGTGGCAAACTTAACATTAAAATAAATTATAGATAAGAGCAAGTGGTAACAAACTTTTTTGTTGCTATTTCTCCTAAGTTTCAGGCAATGTTGTAATTATTCTTGGTGAAAGTGAGTGAGTAACATGCTTTTCTGACAGTCTGAATACACGTGAATGATAGCTTTGCGTAATACAGATGAAACTGATCATGTATAATTCCTGAATGATGTGCACATGAGTTTACCTAATCAAGTCCCAGAATTTCTCGCATGTGACCACTGCTTTTGTTTCAGAGCTTTGCGTACCTATGGGAAGGCCCTATAGTCTAAAAACATGATACTCATCACAGTCATCTGACAAGATTGTGTAACATGTGAGGATGACAACTTAAGCGTCCATACAGTCCAAATAGGCTTTAAGTGAAGCTTTTAAAAAACCAGCTGACTTTATGTCAGTCCATTGAGAGAAGAATGAGATATTTTTTCAAGATTTGTTTATGATTTCTCACCCATTTGTTTAAAAGAGTGCTTGATTTTGAACAACTACAGTAAACAGGGAAGTTTTCTTTTAATATAATTTCAGTCTTCAGTCCCACACTTCTTCAGTGCATAGTACTAGAGTGTTTTGCTGCATATTCATGTAGGTGCATAAATGTGGTGGTTTATATGAATTTGGACATTGTGTAGCTAGAATATATTATTTAATTTCAGGAATTTAAACGACGTTAGCATTTTAGCTACGTATCACCATTTGCGCTACATTGATTTATCGAGTAATTTCTTAAAAGAGCTCGCAGTTCTTTCTAACTGCTCACAGCTGCTTACTTTGAAAGCTGACTATAATAAGTTAACAACTGCCAGGTAAATATTTAAATGTTCTTCAATATTTACTACAAATGCCATTCTTTCTGAAGTTTCTAATTGCTTTAAATAGGATTCATAATGTTACTGCTACGTTGTTGTTTCAATATAGAGTTAACTATAGATATGGGTATCAAATGCTACCAAAATCTCCATCAAGACATTTGTTTTGTCAATGATGCAGCTTTTATCGGAGTTTGAGAGAACGTTGTGTTATTAAAAAAAGAGTAGTGTTTCTTTCGTTTTTGGCGTGGAAAACTTTCTGCTTTTATCTCATGCTTAAAAAATTGTACTTGGAATTATGAACAAGACTGTACTGTAAATAATGTATTATATCTAAATACATTAATAACAACAGTGAAATACATGCATAATGTTATGCCATGTGCCTTTCGTCGACCAAAATTTTCCTCAGGCACATACATAAAGCTAGTGCTCTGTATGGTTCAATGAATATTGTTCAAAAGTATGGTTCAAAAAATTGTTGGCGTTAATTTATCAGAAATTTCCGTATTTCACAATTTTGTAGTCAAAAGAACTATAGACTTGTCAAGACAGCACACATGATTTATCCCACATAAACGACTACATACCTGCAAATGTCGAAAAGCACTAAGGGCATATTGTCCAGAAAATTTTTCAACAGTACGCTGTCAATGGAAAACTGTAGCTAACTAAAAAGACAGAACACATTTCTGTTTGTGTTACTGACAGCATAAAGTTACCCAAAAAAGTAAATATATCTGGAATGTTCAGTATATGACATACATTTCATGCAGCTAAATTATAAATGGAAATAACAACGATAGTTGTCTTTAAAAACTTTCTGGTGCTAGTAAGGCATGTTACAAGTACAGTATGCAAATGAATACTGCTTTTGTTTACTAATAGGATTCAAATATCATTATCGCAAAAAGGAAAAATTCTGTGGTGCGATATCATCCGGCACTTGCGCCACAGGAAATCACGATATTGCAGAACATAACATAAAGTCCTAAAATTTTCATTCATATTTTGTAGAGTGCGGATGTTCAGTTGCACATTGAAAACTTATGTTTAGTTCACTTTTTTGTGTTTTAGCATATCTGATCTGCCATACTTGCAAGTGGCTTCTTTTAGCAATAACAAGATTGAGACAACAGAAAACTTGGACTATCCGCTCATTGAATTTCTTGGTCTTTCATGTGAGTATATAACTATATTTTGTCTTGTTATCATTTTTCTCATAACTTAACTCAGAAAAAGAGTGCCTCAGTGATATGTGCAAAGATTTATGGAATAATAACCTCTTGGTAATTTAACTGTTTCACTACTAACTTTGAGGTTTATTTTGGCATGCCAGCAATAACTAATATCAACACTAACTTTCTGTGTACTTTAGATAACATGATTTCCAAGGTGACAGGACTAAATAAGCATCTGCTTTCTAATCTGCATACACTTGAACTAAGGGGTAATAAACTCAGATCTACTGCCGGTCTTGAGTTACCATCATTAAAGAATCTATTCTTGGTATGTAAATAAATCCAACACTCATTATTAAAAAAAATGGATACAGATAAATGCATTGGCATTGTTTTAAAATCCAAAAATATTTTGAATTTTGATTAAATACAGCTTTTTGTAGCCTTTGTTGTAAGATTTGTATATCTTATGTTTAATTTGTGACAATTTACTGCTGCATATATTAAATAGATTCTTTGATTTTTTTTCAAGTTTTTCTTAACAGGTTATTCAGAATTCCTAAATTGATGCTGTACATGACTAACAAACTTTAAAAAAGCTGGTATTTGGTTTATAGTTTTTGTTCAAATAACTCTAAGCACTTATTCTGATAAGATGACCACCTTGAAGTGCTTGTAAAAAATGTTTCAAAACAAGAGTTTGTGTAACTTGATCTATTTTTTTAAAATTCAAAACACCTCCATTATAGACTTGAATGTTTTAATAAATGACAAATTGTGTTATCGCACATGTTGTACAGGTACAGGTGCCAAATAATAAGGCTGTATAGTTTACACAGAAATTAAACAATTTAAAGATACAATGCTTTTATCCAGATACACTCTGGGTGCCAACAAGAAAGCCTGAAATCATTTCGAGATTTGAATCGTTGGCCTTCTGCACAACAAATACAACTACCTTTGAACCACTATGTATGCCATATTGAAATAAAGCATGAAATAAGCATAATTATTACATTAAAACTGTTATAAATAAAACTTAATTACAAAAAAATTATAGTAAAACACAGAAAAATATGAACAAAAAAAGTAAATAATGGCACTGTGTGTTAGCATGAAGTAAACATAATTATTACACTAAAACTGTTAAAAATAAAACTTAATTACAGGACAATTATAGCAAAACACAGGAAAAGTTGAAATAGAAAAAAGTAAATAATGGCACTGTGTTTTTTGGCTTTGATACTATGTATTGGTAAAAATCAATTATAATGTAATATAAATATAAGTCTCTGTGTAATGTGAAAGGGTTAAATTATATTTCTAACTCACTTGTTGCAAAAGCTAGAATAGTTTTAAATTACAGGCAGAAAATAGGATACAAGAACTTGCTGGATTAGAAAACCTGGTTTCATTAAAGAACCTTCACATACGTGACAACAATCTTGAAACACTGGAAGGATTTTCTTCCAACATGAAGGAACTACAATATCTCAATGTCAGGTGGTATATGATAATACTGTTTATACTTAATTAATTTTGCATTTGCCACACTAGTCTGATTTTGGACATGTGTGTGTGATAATTTTGAAAAAAGCTGGCAAAACTAAAGCAAATTTTGCAAAACTGAAAAGTAGAACAAACTTCATTTGATTTGTGCTCAGTTTAATGTTCCTGTAGGATCTGTTTACTTATGCATCATTCAGTGCTCATCAATGATACAAACATGAAAATATGTGACAGCTATACTGTAAACTGGGAAAAAATGTAAGCTAAATTTTTGAGAGTTGAGCTTTAAAGCCCTGTTTGCATAATAATACAAGTTTGCGATACAGTATCCCAAGCAAATTATGCTATGCAAATTAAAGATTGACAAAAATTTATGGCTTCATTTCACAGTAAGGCTCATTGCCAAGCAATGTGCTGTCATTAATAATATTACTGTCTGTATTTACCAGCATATACAAGAACCTATACGCATTTATCAATGCCTGCTGTCACGTTAATGTACTGTATTAGGTGTGAACAGTTCAAATCAAGTGATGAGAATCAACAAAAGTAGGCGATACCTTTCACTAGCTAATCGGTAACATGTATGCTGGGACAGTTAACTGTGACAGCATACTAGCATTAGCCAATGCTTTCCGGTTTTATGTTCTGAACTAAACTGAACAATGCTAGTACATAGGCAGTAGCAAATTGAATACTAGTGTAATTGATGCGCCTAGAAATTTTTGCGTTTGGCTTTCCTCACAAAATTCTCAGATATTTCCAGCATGCACTGATTATACAGTTTACAGTAATCTCAAAATTATTATACAATAAACAAATTGTCAAATTTAGGCAAAAAAGAAGAAAGGATAAGGGTTGAACAAACATTTTTGTTAGTTTATGTTTGAGCTGACACTTTCCATTGACAATATTCAATGCAATTTTTAATTAGCTGCACTATTATACACCACACAAATGCATTATTTAAATATGGGTCACTATTCACCAAGTCTTTGTGTAGAGCCTTTTGATTTGCTGTATTAAAGGGAAAACCAACCTTGAACATTTATAATACACTTTGAGATACTGAAATTGCCATATAATATATGCCCATAAAATGCCTTGCTGAAAAACGCAAAAGAAATTTAAATCATTCTTATCTCCTGCCAAACAATCCTCTCTGCAGGCGTATTTGAAAATGACATAAGCTGATGGACAGCATGAAGGCACACATAACAAAATTTCTGCATTTCACTCGAAAATTTAGCTATTTGCTAAATTTTTGTGTTTAACTCTGTATTTTTGTAAAAATCAGTCATTGGATCAATTAACAATACCTTCAAAGTGCATACATAGCTTTAATTCATAGATTATACATTCAAAATATGTAAGTACTACACATAACATAATTATGCTCCAGATGAGAGTGGAATTCTGCGAGGCTGCGGGCTCACAGTAGGTGCCAGCAAGTTACTTAGTTTATACAGTTCACTTTTAACTTGTTAAAATAATTCTGTTGCTTTGTTGGTATTAACTAGCCGAGTTGACACTATTATTTTATCCTCAGTAAATAGTTTTCATTGCATAGTGGCAACGGGAGTCATCACAAGCAAAAAAAATTATTAGTAATCTCTCATTTAATGTTTTGGGTTGTATAATTCATAATAGGAACTGCAGCTGCAAAAAAGTTCACTCAAGAACCTGGGTGGATAAGTATTTATATTGGACGGTAGCCAGATGATGCCATTTTTCGTTCAAAATTAGTGAACCCAAGCACGAAGTAATTGTGACTTTAAATTGGTTTTACTACTTATACGAAGCGCTTATCACAGATCACAGTTTTATTGCTGAAACTCTCTAACATTTTTCTCAAAAAAAATTAATATAAAATTAATATTCAAATTTTTCTTTAACAAAAATTTGGGATGCTTGAACATTTTTATTTCAAGTGCAGAATAACATTATTATTATTATTATTATTATTATTATTATTATTATTATTATTATTATTATATATTATTTATTATGGCACTAATAAGTTTTATATTATTATTGCAGAAGTAATGAGTTGGCAGACATTGATCAACTGGATAAGCTGAAATGCTTGCCGTTTCTCAAAGAACTAATATTGATAGGTAAATTACTTGGAGTACTGATACAGTTTTGTGTCGGCACTTCAGCATTTACTAATGACATATTCTCCCATTTTTTTAAAATACGAAGTAAATTTGTTTCAGCTAGTTTTGAAAGTGTTTTCGTTTATTGAAAAACATTGATTTATTGGATTACTTTGATGAAATAAGCATTCTTTAAACATGGTATTATTTTTTTGGTGAAGAAAAAAGAAGAAAAAATAAATAGTTAAAGTGGTTTTTAAATTAATGGACTTACTAGGTGTTTGTGAAAACAATTGGGGTTTACACATTTCCGAGATTGCAACAATAAGCTGTAGACTATGCAAGAATTTTTTTGTATTGTACACCATGGCACCTATTGTTGCCTCACACTTTGCAGTCTGGCAACCTTTCTGTGGCTTTATTTAAATCTATGGATTTTCCTCTGTTAATTCTTTCATAACATTACCTATTCCATTCTTAATATTTGCTGTGATCTCAGAATTAATCATGCTCCATTAGAGTTCTTGTTAAGGTCTTTTGCATTTTGTTTGCTGCATGGTGTTTGCAAAACAAGAGTCTCATCTTTTATGTTCCAATATTGTGGCGACACCTATCAACCACTTCTGTAATCTCAAAACAAATTCTGTGAACTTGTTGTAACTGCCCATCAAGAATTTCTCATTATATAGAACAGCAATGGTGTTGCAAGCCATGTAGTATTATGTTATTGCCAAAATAATGCTTATTTTTTGTCACAATTTTTTTTGAAAGATTGTGAAACTATTTATCTTGCACAATGCTGCACAAAAAAGTTATGTGAATAATTCTTTGAATTGCAGATAATCCATTGGTGGATGAAGTAGAATACAGGATAGAAGTGCTCATCCGGTTGAGGAAATTAGATCGTCTTGATAAGGAAAAATACGATGATGAAGAACGAAGAGACGCCGAGGACATCTTTGAACAGCAACGTGAAGAAGAACTGGAGAAGAAAAATCGTAAAAAAAGCGACGAAAGGGAAAAATGATGTAAACTTGTAACCAGAGTCTATATGTTGTTTTTATTTTATGTACTAGTACTATACAGTTTCTACTAAATTCTTTTTTACTTTGTATTGTTGTATTTAATCAACTAGAACTATTTTATCTCATGTTTTAATTGTTGTTTTTATTTTATAATTTTTATACATTTTATAAAGTTTGTAAAAGTGATTATTTTTAAAACGTATATTTTTGTATTGTTTGGTATTCTTGATAGTATCTAACAATGCTTTCGTGAATTATAATTATAAAATGCTACTTTTAAAATGACTTCTTAAACAATTCTGAAAAGATTTATTTATTATAATTGCAGTACAGACAGGGCACTCTGCAGAACAGAAATTCTATACAGAAAATTTACACACATTCACATTTATGTGAAAGCAAAATCAAGCAAAATAGCAAAGCAGATAATTTATACTATACCCATTAATAACTATTTTAGCGGAACAATATTTACAAATGATTGTAAAGTTGTATTAATACTATTCTTAGGAAATGCAAGTTTCCCGTGTAAGCAATCCACACACACTCAAAACACTTGACGCTTAATTATGTTGTCTGCCAGTATTATTTCAGACAAGTTGAAAAAAATAGATGCTATCACCATACACAACTAATCTAAACAATGCATAACAAAGACACATTTTTCGGATTGTAATTGCAAGTAAATTCCTTACATATTTAAGCCATTTTGCTACTATTCTGTACATACAAGCAAATAATGCAGTGCAGTAGGATCTTTGTACCTCTATTCATTCTTGTCTAAAGTTATTACAAAAGTCCTGCTAATTGCTGTGGAAAATTCATCACCATCAGCATTTGACACTTGCCAACCTTGACTAAAATATCAAATTTCAATACTTAAATCTATGTTTTGTGACTAATGATAATAAACACATTTACAACAAGGCTGAAATGAGGACAGAGTAATATTCTTTACTATTGACAACACTTCTAAAGCAATAACAACTATGATTTTTACAAATAAATACATCACAAGTTTATTTGTTTCACGACACTGCTGTTCTTTTCAGGCAGCACAAAGAAGGGGCTTATTTTAGTAATTACACAGAAACAACACATTTACTTTCTCAAAACTACATATCACAGTATAAAAATAATATTGCAAAAAGCATTATTTACACTTATTAGTGTCTGTTAGTATGGTAAAAAACAATTTAAATGAAATAAAACTTTTTTGTGTAAAATGTTTTTCAGTAAAAACATGTTGTAATTTGTAAGAAAAACACTAACCGAGGATAGGTATCCATCAATAATTTTCTTTTATTGAGTGTGTAACAAACAGACAGTTCCCATCTGGAAGATATATTATGCATATTACGTATACGTAATTTTTAACTGTTTTCAGTTTGTAGACTTCATGTTACAAGTAATAATTGCTTTGTGATAATTCTTTATAATTTACAAACAATACTAGTAAACAAATTCATCATCGACCTTAGCGCGCTTTGGTTGTGATACGTCATCCTCCATTGTTTCATCGTTACAGATGGGATGCGGTCGCCGTAAGCACCTTGGTGACGTAATTAGCAGGATTGTCTCTTGGTGGTTGTGATTGTCGTGCCATAACCACGGATGATTTAAACAGTCACGTGCTGTCGCGCGGTCACTGCAAGGCAAAGAATATTTTTAATTTGCAAAAAAGTGTAATAAATTTCTGTGACATAATGAATAGCATAGCTGCCCAGAAAGCAGAATATCTCGCAATCGAGTCTCAAATGCAAAAATTTTCAGACTTTTCAATTTAGTGTTCCTTTCGTGCATTTATGTGCTCCCGCAAGTACCGTTAAATGAACAAGCCTCAAAAACAAGATCATTATCATGCCTTGCCTATAAGAAGAACTATTCACAGCTACGTGACACACACAATTTGCCTGTGATTCATACCTTGGATCTGACTGCAAAAGCTGGCAAATAAAGTCTTTTGCCTGTGGAGATATATGTTCAAACAGTTCATCAGGAAAATCGAGATTGACTTGTGATATATTGAGAAAGGTCTCCTGGTTTGAAGCACCAATGAACGGCGAACAGCCCGTTAACATGACGTAAGTTAACACGCCAATGCTCCTGGAAAAGTTTAAATGCATTAATTTTAGTTCAACTGTTAAAATAAAAATAGCTAAAACTATGCACCTACAGATTTGCTATAGGCAGAGTATTGAAACATCAAAAAAAATCTGTTATAGAAAGATCCACGGTTTAAATTGAATAGCTGAGTACTGATGATCCAAATACATTACCACTGAATTACACACTTAATAGAAAGAACAAGGCCTACACTCAATTTATAGCAATCAAAATAACTGGCAAATGTCAGCTAATCTTTCCGAACTCCTGGAATGTATAGAAATATCCCTAATTTTCTGTAAATGTTGACACTTTCATTAAAATTAGTTTAGGAAAATCCAAGCATGTATTATAGGTAGCAGTTGTTTATTGGCACTCACCACATATCTGTCTGTGTACTGATTGGTTCATAGCTCAAAATTTCAGGAGCTGTAAAATAAAAATTAAACCTGAGTAAGCCAGCATAAACCTCTTTAGGCTTACATTTCTATCATAACTTTTATGGCCTAAGCAAGCCATCTGGCACTCAAATGACAGAGCTAATGGAGATAACTAGGTCTGCCTACCATTAAAAGCGTTTAACTAAATATAGTATAAATGTACAGTGTGTGTGTGTTGTAAGTATGCATAATGAAACAATTCAATACACTAAATTTAGATTTCTGGAAAATTCACTACAAAAATGTAGTGCCACAATAAAGTAACATTATTTTAGTGCAAACAAAAAAAAAACCGAAACTCACCAATATAGTCAGGCGTCCCAACGATTTCTCGGAAGTCAGTACTGCTGTCCACTAATCTCGCCAGTCCGAAATCACACAACTTAATGTCACCGTGTGGAAGCGGATTTGTGAGCAAGATGTTCTGTGGCTGAAAGAAAAAAAACTTTCTCGTTACAAAAATGCCTAGATAGGATACTTAGTATATTCTGGAAAATATGGTATGTAATAACCTGAAAAATTCAGAAGTTTGAATTAAACAAAGTGACGATTTTTTTACATGTTTAATAACGTGCTATAGATAGTAATAGCATGTATAGATGTACGTTTTTTTACATCCCAAAGGATTACGAAAGTTTTTCATAGTTGTTAGCATTATAGTTTTACGTGATATTACTGACATAATAAACAGAGTTTTCCATTCGATATTCAACAACAGAAACTTAATGATCAACTGTCTTATTTTCATTCCTGGAGTCTTAATTCACATGCATATAGTTAGAGCCACATGTGCCTAAACAGTAGTTGATTGAGAACGGTAAATGATGGAAGTAATTGTTGAATTGGAAGCCAAATTTCTACGAAAAACTGGAAATGTGAAAAAGTCTAGGCCCAGCGTACATATGAACCAGGGACATCTCGCTTATTCTCACAAGGCGAACGTCGCTTCAATTGTAGTAAGTTTCATGTTCAAGAAAAGAATGGAATTTGAAAGTTGTTTTTGAACGCCACAAAAACTGTGTAAAGGCCCCATTGAGAACTTTGTCAGCAGGAGGTCGTAGGATTTCTCCAAAAGAATTCTCCGGTATCATTACCTTTTCCTTTTCGCTGATTATGTATACCGGCTCTTGACTTAAATAATTCATTTTTGCCCGTAAAACTAACTTATTCTGAAATCAACAGCCGCTTTGTGGTATAAAAGTGACGTCACACACGATAGTTTTACTCAAATAAATTAGGTGTTCCTTGTCGAGTAACATGCATTCCAAAATAGACAGCTAAATTCACAGGCGTCATTTTTCATCGCCCACCAATAAACGGAATTATTTTACAAACACGACTATACTGGACTACATTCTCTTCTGTCGTCCATCCATGAAAAACCATCTAATGAAAACCATCTACAATAGAAAATAAATCAAAACTGAAAAGAAATTGACAGAGTCTTACAGCCCAGCCGCTACAGAAAGCCTAAGACTGCAGGCAAATTTGCGTGTAAAAAAGTCGTGGTTAGCCAAAATTCCAAGATTTCTCGGTTACTTAAAGTTTAAAAGTAGGTCTACATCACTTCAACCGTCTTGAAGTTATGTTTACCCAGAGGCGGAAAACTCGACTATCCTGGTCGTAAATAAAATAAAGAATCGATGAACCAATCAGAGCCAGGCGCAGGTAAACAAGCAACCGTTATACAGGTGAATCAGCCACCGGCTGTTTACTGAAACATGAAGCATATTTGTTGTTCGCTACAAGTATTATCCACCTGACAAATTAACCATCTTTATTTACTCTGCATGCTGTTTTGTCATTTAGGCAGCGATTATAAATCTTTTCTGTTGAATACACCTTTGCCCTCTGAGATCCGACGTGTGTTCGATATTAATAAGATAGATTTCTATGGAGCAAGTAATCAAAAAATACGTGTATATCTTGAATTCACTGGTGTGGATTGAGATTAGAAACAGCAACATTTAAAATAATTATATAC
Source organism: Tubiluchus corallicola (assembly GCA_030141605.1). Classification (NCBI taxonomy): domain Eukaryota; kingdom Metazoa; phylum Priapulida; class Priapulimorpha; order Priapulimorphida; family Tubiluchidae; genus Tubiluchus; species Tubiluchus corallicola. Next base: position 720,590 of record JAQGDQ010000047.1, on the reverse strand, counting down.
GTAACCATACATTCATCCTTCAAAATTAATACAGTGTATCCAGGACTTGCAAAATATTTAAATTATTATAATTTTAAATATAAAATTTAATTATTTGGTAGTTTACGTCACAAAAACGCAAATCAATTTACACGTATACAGATTGGTTTTTAGGTCTAACCAATAACCTTATAAAAAACAAAATTCTTTTTACCATAGAAACATATTTTAAGTTTACCTGTAAAATTATGCACAAAAATTCAGAATTTATATGTATTTAAAGTCGTTATAAAATCGGGACTTGGCTGGTGCGACATGATATAATATATGTTTTGTTAAATAGTTATTGTATTTAGTAAACCATACACTCTGAAAAATAAAATAGGTTTATGAGATATTTTGCTTGTTGTCGAGTCATTGCAAATTAAACAATCTGCCTGAGCTCACAAACCAACATTTACCACAAATCTGGTTGTAAAACGTGTGTTTATTGTCACAGAAGTGTGAATTTGAGTTAAAACCAGATCGAGTGTGCTGGTACGAGGTCTACCCTCACCTTTCACTGGCTAGCACGTGTGTGCACACACCGCTCTCTGGGTCAGGAAGGTGGTCACGTTTCACGAAACAACTATTTAGAAGATACGCATATGTTCTACTGTATTGTATCCTCATTATTTGTAAAAAAAATTGAATATGGGAAAAAACAAAAAAAAAGAAAATGGCCCGTCATTAAAAGAAATTATGTGTTAAGAAGTACGGTACAAGGGCACGTTGACAAAATAGGTCTGGATAGGTCTTGCAGTCCTGTTGTATGTGGCCTATGTTCGCACATTTTTCGAATTTTCGTATTTTTAGATAGTTAGATCATCTTTATCACATAAATAAGGTTCATATAGCCCGCTCAAATTCTAAAAAGTAACACCCGTTACTGAACTGGTCTGGCTTCTTATCTTTTACAGCCCAGTTAATAAAAACAATTAATAATAAAACAAATTAAGCTTATAAAATCGTCTATCGTCTCTAAAAACCATGGACCTTGCTATCAGCAAATTGGATTATTGTGAATGTGATATTACTACAACTACAATTCGTGTTGGCATAATCTTAAAATAAAATTGTTAAAAAACACCCAGCTTAGTAGCCGCTGCGCACCAAATAAGAATCTGGCTATCAACATCATCATTAGTACCACCATCTGGTGCTTAACAAGCTTTCTAAATAAATACCTTCACTACAAAATCGGTTTGTACAATGATTCAAAACCACAAACAACTTACAGTGCATATTCAATTATTTAATAACTAGGACGATTTAGCTTACACTTGCTGGTTTTTATCAACTGCTATCTGCCAGTATAAGTAAATAAAGATCATTAGATCGACGAAAGATTTAAACTGCACAGTGCACACCAATATAGAACAGCATAACAAACGATGACTTCCTGTTCCACCAAGCAAAAACCAGGTAAAAGAACATGCCAAGAATTTGACAAATTTTAATTAAATCACCTGTTCAAAAAAGGGTAGATGCATGAGAATTGCCAGTTAAAGCCTTTAAGAGGCCTACCTATGGCGCACAAATGCCTACAAAATTAAATGTTCACAAAAAATTCACACAACGATGGCGCCAACACATTTAGTTTTCGCAATTAACGCTAAAACCCTGCGTGGGCTCTTTAATACGTCGTGTGGTTTAAATTATGAAAACGATTAATTTATAAAAGGGAAGAAAAGTTATTTTAAACTAATTAACCTTCACTGTAAAGGGAATGAAATGTGATGAGTCAAACGTGCGTACATCCCTATCCTACCCTAGTCAAGCGTCAGTTTGATTACTAATCCCAAACAATAATTTATTACTTGGTTATTAAGCCAGCCATTATACACCAAACAGAAACAGTCAAACAGGTAATTCTACTCTATTATATAACTCTAATAGAATAATAATGTCACCGCGAAACAAAAGCTATGCATCGTGCAACAAAACAAGCTTTTTAAATGATTTAGTAACACTGTGCTCCCACTTCCTGTTTGAGCGCACGCTAAGCCACGCTTATTTAAAGCTAATTCCAGTTAAAATAATTATTAAGCTTAAAAGAAAACCTGTCAAAGAGAAGTACATTGTAGATGTGTATAGTCTGAGAAAATGGAGGCCTTATACAAGTACAACACGATTTTATACATAAAAGGTTGAGCCATATAAAAAGCCCTCAACAACTTTTTTTGCAATTTTGCTGATATTCACCCCACCCCATATGTATCCCTGTACCGTAACTCGGAGGCAATCAAAGGATCAAAGGATGCACCAGATTGGAACAAAAGATTTCTAAATCTTCCATAACAACGTAAGCTCATTTTCATCAGCTTAATTCCTGTTATTTGCATAAAGGTTTCCTAGATCCCTTTTGTTTTTTATCACAAAATAATTATCATGCAATAGATATTTTCAATTTGCTTTAATTTTAGTGATAAAAACTTTGACCGGTGGTCCTTTGACTGGTGGTTCCTTTGGTTGCTATTGACTTACACCCGGTAGCTGCCCAAATACCCCCACTCCCTTGCGACAGCTGAGACGGAATTGAGCAATGAGAGATTAATGAGCTAAAACGCAGTTCAAACACTGAATTACGTTAATTTATACTACTCATGGTCTAACAGTCCAATTGTTTTGTTCATTATTTTATGAAAAATTTAAATTTGATAAATAGTCATAGAGGCAAGGAAAAGCTTTTTGCTGTTACAGACAGCCCACCGGTTTACAAACGCTTCTTGGGTGAACGTAAGGATATACTGGCCTTCATTTTGCAACTTGACTCAGTAATTACAGAGCCTTATACTGCTAACACAGTTTCTGGTGACAAAAATTTTTCTCTGTGACAAAAATGACAAAAATTTCTCTCAGTGACAAGGAAAAAATCAAAACAAAACATCTCCAGTCCGGCATATATAGTGTGTACGCCCTTCTGAATTAGCGTAGAAGCAAATCGGATAATAGTTTGCAATTTGCAAGAAAGCTATATAGATGATCTGGTAAAACTGAAAGCAAACTGAATGAAGTCATTCTGCAAGACGAAATACTTTTCCACAATCATCAGTGGCCCCATCCAAGCCCCCTAGCACTTTTATATGGTGCTGCCCTTTCTACAATATTACCTTGTAACTAATATACCAAAACTAACGCACACCCCTTGATGGAATTTACTAAATAAAGACTTTTCACACCCATTATATGCTTTATCTAGTGTCTCAAAATCTGTTAACCAACTGACGATCCCTGACCTAAGTGAATAATTTTTTTTGGCAAAGTCAAAGCCTGTCTATAATTGAACTATAATTAATGATAAGTTTTAGTCATTTACCTTAATGTCAAGGTGCACAATATTTCTGTCATGTAAAAAGGCTAGAGATTCAAGAATTTGTCTCATCAGTCTGATGACGTCTCTTTCCTTGAAAGTGTCTTCATAAACGCATTGGTTGAACAGCTCACCGCCAGCAGCACTGCAAATAAAACACAAAAACCTTAGCAACTATATACAACCATTAAATTTTACAATTTTCAATTTTTGTAGATAACTTAAGTTTCAGTACAGCAATGTTATTCTTGGACTTTTTCGGCTCCAAGTCTGACTTCGCTTTGATTTATACTAATTAACAAAAAATGATATAGCACATAAGTTCACATTAAATTTTAATCGAGGATTGAAGCTGGTTGAAGCCATTTGTTCCAGACACACGTTCCAGACAGTATGAATTCGAAGAGTTGAAATGCAAGCTGACCAATTCAATTCGATTGCAACGATTGTTATTAAGCATAGATATATAAGTGCATAACCAGTTTCCGGCCTTTCAACGGGAAATTAAACAGTAAATGCCATCTGCTCCATTAAGCAAACTGCAATGCTTGAAATCTCAGAACACCACAAAGAATTTACATTTTGTGTAAAAATTGCATATTTTCTCACACACCAAAGCAAAAAATGCGCTCTTCAGACAGCGCCTGAAGGTATGGGTCACAAAACGTAACGGAATTTGGGAAATTGAACGCTCTACCACAAAACAGACGGCAAAATACAAGGTCAATGATACGCGACATTCGGAATAGCAATTAAAATACTTAGCCACTAAAATGCAAAAAATTCAACCGCTTTTCGCCAGACAAAAAAAGTAAAAAGGAAGTGTGCACACACATAATGCACGAACGTGTGGTTATTTTCACCATAATTGCTGTAATTCGAGTTTTCAAGTTCACAAAAAATACTAGTTGTTACGGTAACAGTATGTCTGGTAATAGTAACTACCTAATTCAGTACAATTAGGTTAATTTAATTCCATCTTCTAAATGATCACTAAAAGGTCGTTAATTTACTAAAATTATTATTTAGCAGGAGCTGACATTAAGCCGCGGACCCTGACTATAATAACGTTAGGCTTATATGTTCTTTGGGAAACTGTATGGTTTAGACTAAGATTTCCTCACCAGAAATACACACAGTTCATTGCACAGAATTGAGTTAAGGTAAACACATTGGCAAAATAAAAAGCAAAGAAACAAAACCCTTAGATTGCAGATTTTTAAACAAAGGTTCAATGCATGGTACAATAACACAGTGAAATAGGGCGATGTAAACAAACATATTTTAACATTATAAACAAACTTACTTTAACATTATAAACAACCAGTAAATAACCAACTAAAATATTTCCATACGTTTCATTCTGAGAATCTTCTAATTAATGACTATAGTATTTCTAAACCAAAAAATGATTTGGTAATAACGGAGGTTTCTATTTCAGGCCTATTATAGCTTGTAGTCATTCTGCGTTTTTTGTAAGTTTCTGAGTGAACATTTTAGTATAAAAAAGACTAGGCATTTATTAAATGAATTTTTCTCAAAGTATATTTAGTATGCGGAAATTTTGGCACTTACTCATAAAAGATAGCGTCTATGTTGGATTTTCACCTCTATTTGCATTTTTATATTAAGCAATTATCGAATGTTTAAAACACGACAAACACTCCAAGCTCGCTGTAAACTGACATTTCCAACTCATTCAACAAATTTCTGGAGTCTGTCAATCAGTCAGTCTCAAGACCGTAGTAGAAACGAAGCATAGTTTGCGGCTGAGAGAGAGCAACGTCCGGTAGTTTTCATCAGTATGCATGAAAACACATTATTACACTTCTAGGGGGCGCCAAACTCGGTGGGTGATCTGTTTACCTACCTATTTAACTCTTAGCTAATTGAAGTTCAGATGCTTCCAGAAAAATTCAGGTTAATACCCGATGTTATGTATATCCTTACTGACCAGGTCACTGCTATTAACTCTTGAACAAGTTGAAATCCAACACGACAGCAGATTGTTTGACCAGGGTCAATGCAACCCCGGCCTACATTCCAGTAAAATTTTGCGTGCGTACGCACTTCCTGAGTTTAATTTGGGAAAATTCCTCATTCACCCCAGGAATTCGTAACATAGGAAATGCAAACCAAAGTAATACATTGGCTATCCTGTCCTGCCTGCGACTGACCTACAAATGGGCATAAATCCTCATATAGACTTATCAGGTGTAAATATTAATTGATCTTGATTAATTGTAATTCAGAGAAGGGAAGCAAAGGAGTCTGCGTGTATACAAGTGACAATATCTACTGCAAACAATTTTCGTAGTACACTTTTGCAGTTTGCATTTCTAATGTACCCGCACCACTTTCAGTATCCCATAAGACCAGCAGGCGCATACATACACGGGACAGTTTCATCTCTCGACCAACTGAAATTTGAAGAATGACACACCTAAACACAATTTTTTTTCAAAATTGAATTCCTCAACCAAGGTCACCGAATGCCCACCAAAATATACTACTTAAGTTCTTTGCACACTTGCTTCAAGTGCTTGCAAACTCGCATAAGTTCCACTGGTCCTACTTTCTAGATGTGTCCGAGATGATTACAATGAAAACGAAACGACGACGAGACAATGGTGACGATGACGGTGGTGCTGATAAGGATAATGATGATCTTAATCATGTTGATAAAGTAATGACGACGACGACGAAGACGATATGACGATGATATAGAAGAGGTATCCCTTTGGCTGACAGTCATTACTTTTCTCTAGCAAAAATAAAATACGTGTGCATGCCTTGCGGCTATGACAGAAATATTTTACATAGGATGTATAATTCATACAACCGGAAGTCCTTGGAAAAATGTTCACAGTACTTTATATAACTAACTATATTATAGAGGCCATCAAATTTATAGTATGTTAGAATATACCACTATAAGGCGAACTTCCATATAAAGCGTCCTTCTGCACGTGCAAGTTTATTTTCTACAAGAATTTTTATTTCCCGTCGTAATTGAAAAGTGCAGGATCAGTTGAGCATTTTTCTGAAGTCAGTAAAACTATTTTTATCAAACTTCCAAGTGCTTCAGCATGTGTCAAACAGTGATTTACAGCCCCGTAAATTCTAAAACAGAACAGTTACTGTTATGTGGTATCTCAAACTGATAAATTAGGAATGCCTGATAAAATAAATTCTGGGCTTCATATGCTGCAGCAAAAACGCTTTTTACTCGCACAAAAGAAAGTGAATAATCCGAATTTCTTCGTAAAACATAAACTCGCGTTTTAATGGCAAAGCGAATTAGGAGCTATCAGTCATTACGCGCAGTTTTTAAGACGCAAGAATGTAAAATTTCAAGCAGCACTATGATTGCGCGCGTCGCGACGTTATTCACATTTTTGCGAGGGCGAATAAACGGAAAACACGGGCGGCGGCGACACAAAAACGACATATTTTACACGTAAACTCATGATGACGACAGTTACTGCAGTTAGCATGATTAACGAATTTTACAATTGAAGCAAGGTGTTTATCGTTCAGTAAAAATGGCACCATTCTTGAATCAAAGTTTCTCAATGAGTTATTTTTTATTTAATTGTAATCCGTATAGAGAATAAGTTACAATCAGAAGCATAGAAGCACTAGAAGACAGAAAATTCTTTGACTAAAGTGTCAACTCAACTACAGAACGTCGAACACAGAAATGGCGATTTATGATATACTGTTAAAAAGAAGGGGTTTTAAAAGATTTAAAATGGTTTTCCTAGTGTACCAAATGAGGAACCTTAAAGGGAATATCGGAAAAACTCTACATCTGAAAACGCTTTCTAAAGGATTTTCTTGGAGAAAAACTTTTTATGGAAAACGCCACATGAAAGGCTTTTTACAAAGTAAACCTTTCATAGAGATATAAGTATACTCATCCAACTACATCTGAGTTTTTCTTGAACGTTGCTTTGATCGCACTTTGGGGACTACACTTGAGGTTTACATTACTATCACAAGAAAAACCGCAATAAATTACTGCAATGGAATGTTGATTTTCAAGCTTCTTTAGAGCACCTTGTTGACGTTGGGCCTAACCTAATTATGGGCCGGTAATAGGCCTATCTGCTGTGAGTCTGTGAGAGATACCTGTTAACTAGTGCCAGCCACTTATCTTGATTTTTTATTTGTGTGCTCAGTATGGTAAATTTTCTGCCTTTAGCATCTTTGTCCTCACATTGGTCGTTCAGTTTGTACCATCTGCTTATTTTACTTTTGAGTGACATTTCATTATGATAGTTAAGACTATGACATCTGATCACAATTTTTGAGTCTAAACAGCTGATCATAATATTTCGGTCTGCGATATCCATTCACAAAATTTGGACCTACTTTAGGTCGGTCATATGTACTTACAATTTCTGAATCCATAACATATTTTCACAATCTTTTGATTTACACTATATCGGAACATAATCTTGGGATCTGTGATATCTTACCATAATCTATGTTGCCTATGACATCATTCTGTTCATAGTCTTTTGACATGTTTACAATCTCATTATTACTTATCAAACTCATTAGGCTCATTTTACTTATCAGCTTGGGATCTTAGATGTCTGATCCCAATGTGTAATCCTTGCTACTTTTATATTCGTGCCTTTTATTTTGACAGCTTGTCCTGAGCCAAGGAACAAAGGGTCTGCATTATCACCATTTACCTGAATAGATGCACTTATGAAGCCTTTTTCTGCAGTGTAAATACACACTAATTCAAGAAATTCACAAACTAATTGTGTCATATTCACATTAAACGCGCAAACACTCGCTGCGAGTACTAAAATAGCACATCTGTAAAAATGAAATCTTAGTTAATGCTTTAGCCCTCTTGATGGTGTAAACAGCAGTAGCTCATTTTTGTAAATTAGTAATTACACAAATATCCGACACAAATTTCTAAAAGTATATATTATCTATTACCGTATCTATTTACAAATTCCAAACTGACCGTGTGCCTGTTTGGCCTTGCCGTGTCAGGGCGGCCTAAGTGGCTTAACATTAGACGCGTAATGAAAATATTTACCGGTAAAGCGCAACATGGCAAATTGCCCAAAGTGACACAGCAAGGCTATATCTCCTGCTGAACATCGCTTTCATAAAAGTACCCGACGAAAAAGCCAAATACATCTAAGGGTTCACATTTTCACCACTCACATGACAGCCATTTATACACACAGAAGACACTTCAGAAATTTGCAACTGGGTATATGTATGTGCAGTTGGTGATAGCGGCGTGTATACAAACAGTAAAAGATTATTTTTCTAGCACGTGTGTTAGGCAGCAAAGCGACACGCGGTGAAACGACAGGCCAGCCAAGGCTGTAGAAAAAGCTCATGGAGCAGGCCCAAAATTCCCAATAATCATGTACCTTCTTTCTGCACAATGACATGCGATGGGGAAAGAATGAGGCAGGAATTGAAGCCATCCGAGGAAAGGTTAAGCGATCTGTGGTGCCCGCAGCGTCTCTTTTCAACAGCAGCTCAGCATTGCATTCCGCGTTAAGTGAAAGTCAGGAAAAAATGAACAACATGGCGAAAACTGCTGAAACGTGCAGTAAATTGTTTTCAGTGGGGGTGGACTCGAGCCGATATCCCACAACATTTTGGATACAAAAGACAATAATTCTGGGGTGAGCCACCAATCACCCAATGACAAAAATCGTCGGGTGAACTTTCGTTCAACCTGTAAAAAAAGTCAACATGTATCATTTCCACAGTATAACTTCCAAGTTAGGTTCAAACAAGGCCCCACCATCTACAATCGGACTATCACCTCGTAAGTCTGTCTAGAATAGTTTTTATTAGAATATCCCTCACAGAGGCGCCAGAGGTGTCAGCTATTTCTGGTACGTCCAAGCAGTGCTTCAGAGAGCGAAAACGCCATCAAACTCCAAAATGTCAAGGGAAGTTAACGAAATTGTAATAAGAATAACTAATGCACAAACGGTTCTCTAAGTCACCGTAGTTTGCACTTGGCATTCCATTCTATATTTCTTCCTCTAATAAACGAAACTAGATTAAACATTCCACTAATTCACTTGAAATTTCAATCGACAATAATAAAACCTAGAGCCAAGCCAATATTTCTCCCGCTAACTAATGAAAAGTTGGGCATTTTTCATAACAGTATTAGATGCCCGGCAGAGGTGTGAAAAATCTTAGTCAACGAGAATGATTGACGTTATGCTTGACGTCATTTGTTTGCCAGATTGGTCTTTTCTCCAATGGACTCCAGTTAGATGTAGCGCAGTCTTTTAACCACGACCAAATATCTTAATGCAGTTAATATAGAGAAATTATTGTATTACTGCGGCCATGAACTGCTTTGAAAGAAGACGTGGTAGCAATCTCAGATATGAGGAAACGTACATAAACAAAATCCGACGACCACATTGCTTCTGGTCTTCCAAAACTTTCACAATCTCAACTCAAATAAACTAGCGTTAGAGAAAAAATTCTCTGGGACAGCAGAGCCGTGAGCGGGTAGTTCAGCCATAATTCAGTCATTTCTGTGAGGCGATCTATTTGTGGCCAGTTTGGTTGACACGACTGCAGTTTGTTTGGGGTAGGTTTTCAGTCGGTGCCAGTGTTTTGGTAGCCGTGAAAGTCCGCAGGTGGTCCTTCTGCGGTTGTTGAAGTTCCTGTGGAGACGAGAAAAAGGCGGAAAAATCCGATGAATGATATCAATTCGCACGCGGCATCGCTGGAATTCACTGCCCTGTGCCAACTTTCTTTTTCTCACGACGTGCACCCGTATCTGTGACACCAGGTACACCAAACATCGCCATGTTTAGAGACCGGAAAGCGCACAGCTTGCGTCAAAGATTCTTCCAGCCGCAGACCAGAAAACCACAGATTAGAGCAACGAAAACAGATAGAAGTTTGTTTCTTGAAAAACTTGGAAAACTTTCGTTTAAACTTGCTGTCATCTGGCAAGCAAAATGAGCAACCGCATTAAAAGCTTAAAGTCCATCCTGAACAGCAACATCAATAGCAGAAACATAATACATTTTGCATAAAAAGGATGCGTTTGAAGACCTTCGAATATTTACACGTAGTCCATATACATATACAAAAGTTAAAATATAACACAAAATGGCACAAGTGGCACGTTGCAGCCTCCACGTTTATACAATATAGAAGTATTTAATCGTTTTCAAAATTCAATTATTTGCCTCATTGTCGACTATACTTATTACTTAAATTAAGCCTATATATATATAGTTCTTAAAAACTATTATAAAATATGCGTATATAGTATATACACACCAGCAGCGCAAGGTTCAGTGTCCGATAAACGTTGTTCACACAACGTACAATTATTTGGACCCTTACTCTTCTAACATAGGTATTTGTGTAAGAACGAGTGCTTCGCTTGCATCAGACCGTGGAATTCTTTCGGTATGCTGAGCGAGTTTTTAACAGCGCTCACACACGTGGCTTCAATTTCGCCACATTGCAGGAACAAATCTCTTGCTGCCCAAGGAGTATCAATAATCAGATCTATTTAGTAACAAAACATGATCGTCGACGACACCAATTACCCTTTACCAAAGGAGCGATTCAGATCAAAATTACCCATTTAATGTATTTTAGCATACATGCCAACCGATGAAGATAAATAATGTTTTGCGCCTTTTTCACATAGTAAATGGACAAGCTTTACTGTTTGATGGTGATGTTTATTTGTTAGATGTTGTTAAACTATTAAACGTTTAGAAGCCTTTTCAAGTTCAAAACCTTTTAACACACATACATACATTAGACTTATTTCATCATGTGGATAGTAAATTTATGAAGTAAATTTATGAGCATTGTTAATATCAGCAATCATATTTCAGTAAAATTAAAGTGATCTAGTTCAAGCGACAGCAAATTAACGAATTTAAATGCTAACAACACTTGCTATTAATAGCAACACCCACAAAATGTGCTACGATGAAGGTATATTAGAGCAGCACGTATGACACACACAACGTCATAAATGCATGTAAGCATGGCTGCTGCGGAAAGAAATGGCCAGCCAGAAAAAATGATATTACTATAGAAAAGATGTACTTACTATTCCAATACCAGCACCATCTCGTGGTTGTTCTCAAATACTTCATGTAGTGTGATGAGCCTACAATGATCTTTAGCAATCTCATGAACAGCTATTTCGTGCAGTATGTCAGCTCTGGCGTCTTGACCTCGCCTCCTCTTTCGAATGAACTTTGCGGCGTATATCTGATCTGTGCACTTGTGCCTTACTTTCCTTACCACGCCAAACTTTCCCCTGAAAAAAAACAATAAAATCACAATTATTGAAAAGTTTGGCACTGTTTAGACTTTTCTACTTCTGACCTTGGCATGTTAATGAGTGGTAACGGAAAGTAGTTGAACCTCATACGTGTTCAAGTACAGGGTGGGCTATAGATTGCATAAACACCTTCGCCTTGAAAAAAGTAAAGTCACTGACATACATAAAGGCGCTTAGCATCTGATGAAAAGACGCATTACTTCTGGCACATTCCGAAGAAACTGAAGTACGTGAACCGGAAGAAAAGGTATGGATAACAGACAGGGCTCGAAACTAAAGGATTGCTTACGTCAGAAACTAAGCTAGCTTTGGAATAATCTTGGAATTGTGTCCCGAATGAAGTCCCGTGCACTTATTTACGAAATCAGGAAAAATTCGCCGTAAATCCTTTATTTACGAAGGGGGATTAAATCGAGGCGCCGGCCATATGGGAATGCCCAAAGAATTTTGTTCACTTTCACTATCAACAACTG